>CM032160.1:24248285-24428049 GCA_018901935.1 Pugionium cornutum
TTTTTGTTGCTATATCGGTGTTGAATTTTGTCACAATAGAATATTGAGATAGCTTAACGTCGGCGTTGGATTCGTGTCATTCAAAACTCTAAATCACAAGATACAGATGATTTAGTGCGGACATGTCAAATTGATCGAATAGTTAAAATGATAATTCTAAACTGATCATTGGTGCGCATTGAGTAAAGGCTTATAAATGAAGTGTAATGCATGGCTTCATGCTGTTTGGGATACATTGGGTAACCTGGAGGTTTCTTCGTAGCTCTTTCAGTCTCAAATGTTGTCACAATATGGAAAATTGAGCTAGCTTCAGGTGGGCATTGGAGTCATGTTATTCTGAGCTCCAAACCAAAAGTTAAATACGATTTAGTGCGTACATGTCAAGTTGATCAGCTAGTTAAAATGATCATTTAAAACTTGTCATTCGTGCTCCTTGAGTGAGGGCTCATCAATGAAGTTTAATGCATCACATAACGCATGTTGGGATAGATTGGATTACTTGGAGGCCTTTTCGTGGCTATTTTGGTCTCAAATTTTATCACAATATAGAAATTGAGCTAGCTTTACCTGGGTGTTTCATTCGTGTCATTTTGAACTATAAATCAAAAGTTCCAGACGATTTATTGCGCACATATCAAGTTGATCAGCAAGTTAAAATAATCATTCTAAACTTTTCATTGGTGCTCCTCGAGTAAAGGCTTATAAATGAAGCATAATGCATGGCATCACGCAGTTTGGGATACATTGTATTACTCGAAGGCTTTGTTACAGTCTCAAATGTTGCTACAATATAGAAAATTGAGCTAGCTTAATGTGGGCGTTATATTTGTGTAATTCTAAACTTTAAACCAAAAGTTGCAGACGATTGAGTGCGGACATGTCAAGTTGATCGGCCAGTTAAAATGATCATTCTAAACTGATCATTGGTGTTACTTGAGTAAAGGCTTACAAATGAACCATAATGCATGACATCACGCAGTTTTGGATACATTGTATTACTTCGAGGCTTTCTAGTACCTCTGTCAGTCTCAAATGTTCTCACAATATGAAAAATTGATCTAGCTTAATGTGGGCGTTGGACTCATGTTATTTTGATCTCGAAATCAAAACTTAAAGACGATTTAGTCTCAAATGTTGTCACAATATGGAAAATTGAGGCATTGCGTTCGTGTCAGTTTGAACTTTAAATCAAATGTTACGAACGATTAAGTGTGAACATGTACAGTTCATCCACCAGTTAAAATTATCATTCTAAACTGATCATTGATCCTCTTTGAGAAAAGGCTTATAAAAGAAGCGTAATGCATGGCATCACACAATATGGGATAGATTGGATTACTGGGATGCTTTGTCATAGAGCTTTGAGTCTCCAATTTTGTCAGAATATAGAAAATTGTGCTAGCTTAAGGAGGACATTGGATTCGTGTCATTCTAAATTCTAAATCAAAGTTATGGACCATTTAGTGTACACATGTCAAGTTGATCGGCCAGTTAAAATGATCATTCTAAACTGATCATTGGTGCTCCTCGAGTAAAGGCTTATAAATGAAGCATAATGCGAGGCTTCACGCAGTTAGGGATACATTGGATTATGTGGAGGTTTTTTCGTAGCTCTTTTAGTCTCAAATGTCGTCACAATATGAAAAATATAGCTAGCTTAAGGTGAGCGTTGGACTCATGATATTTTGAGCTCTAAATCAAATGTTAAACACGATTTAGTGCCTACATGTCAGGTTGCTCAGCTAGTTAAAATGATCATTCTAAACTGATCATTGGTGTTCCTAAAGTAAAGGCTTATAAATGAAGCTTATTGCATGGCATCACACAGTTTGGGGTACATTGTATTAATTCGAGGCTTTGTAGTAGTTGTTTCAGTCTCAAATGTTCTCACAATATGGAAAATTGATCTAGCTTAATGTGGTCGTTAGATTAATGTTATATTGAGCTCTAAATCAAAAGTTAAAGATGATTTAGTGCAGACATGTCATGTTGATCAGCTAGTTAAAATGATCTTTCTAAACACATCATTGGTGCTCCTTTAGTAAAGGCGTATAAAAGCATAATACATGGCATCATGCAGTTTGGCATAGATTGGATTACTTAAAGGCTTTTTGTTGCTATTTCGGTGTTAAATTTTGTCACAATGTATAATATTGAGCTAGTTTAACGTAGGCATTGGATTCCTGTCCTTCTAAACTCTAAATCACAAGATATTGATGATTTAGTGCGGACATGTCAAATTGATCGAATAGTTAAAATGATAAATCTAAACTGATCATTGGTGCGCATTGAGTAAAGGCTTATAAATGAAGTGTAATGCATGGCTTCATGCTGTTTGGGATACATTGGGTTACCTGGAGGTTTCTTTGTAGCTCTTTCAGTCTCAAATGTTGTCACAATATGGAAAATTGAGCTAGCTTCAGGTGGGCATTGGAGTCATGTTATTCTGAGCTCCAAACCAAAAGTTAAATACGATTTAGTGCGTACATGTCAAGTTGATCAGCTAGTTAAAATGATCATTTAAAACTTGTCATTCGTGCTCCTTGAGTGAGGGCTCATAAATGAAGTTTAATGCATCACATAACGCATGTTGGGATAGATTGGATTACTTGGAGGCCTTTTCGTGGCTATTTTGGTCTCAAATTTTATCACAATATAGAGATTGAGCTAGCTTTACCTGGTTGTTTCATTCGTGTCATTTTGAACTATAAATCAAAAGTTCCAGACGATTTATTGCACACATATCAAGTTGATCAGGCAGTTAAAATAATCATTCTAAACTTTTCATTGGTGCTCCTCGAGTAAAGGCTTATAAATGAAGCATAATGCATGGCATCATGCAGTTTGGGATACATTGTATTACTCGAAGGCTTTGTTACAGTCTCAAATGTTGCTACAATATAGAAAATTGAGCTAGCTTAATGTGGGCGTTATATTTGTGTAATTCTAAACTTTAAACCAAAAGTTGCAGACGATTGAGTGCGGACATGTCAAGTTGATCGGCCAGTTAAAATGATCATTCTAAACTGATCATTGGTGTTACTTGAGTAAAGGCTTACAAATGAACCATAATGCATGACATCACACAGTTTTGGATACATTGTATTACTTCGAGGCTTTCTAGTACCTCTGTCAGTCTCAAATGTGCTCACAATATGAAAAATTGAGGCGTTGGGTTCGTGTTATTTTGAACTTTAATCCAAATGTTACGAACGATTAAGTGTGAACATGTAAAGTTCATCCGCTAGTTAAAATTATCATTCTAAACTGATCATTGATGCTCTTTGAGAAAAGGCTTATAAAAGAAGCGTAATGCATGACATCACACAATATGGGATAGATTAGATTGGATTACTAGCTATGACCTCTGGCCCAACTGGCGGCAACGTGACTAACACCGCTGGCCCATCTGGTGATGCCACCAGCCTAATGGCCGGCCCCGATTATAACTCGGCCAGCATAACACACAGCCGAGCCGGCTCGAGCGATCACACGGCCATTTCAAGCTCTACACAATGAGAGTCGGACCAGATAAGGTACCAGCTTGAAGGCATGAACCTAGAGGAAGTTTCTACACCAGTGGTACCACCATGAGCCATGACAGGGAGCAGAACAAGGGTATTCTTCCTCAAGTTCAGCTTGTGGGTAGACAAGCTCCTAGAAGACCAACCACAAGGAGTATTGGGCCAAGAGTGCAAGGAACAAGTGAAGGGCTTCTCAACATCTCAAAGTACTCCAGAGACTTGGGCTCTGGTGGCAAAGGAGGTCAATACCCAACATTTCATAAACCTACTTCAAATCCAAGGCTAAGCGCGTGTAACATGATCGCCCACCTTCCATTTCTAAGCGGAATGGTAAGTAGGTAAGTTTTCAATTATAAGATTGTCTTTTCTGTTTTGCAGAGTAGGAATTAGTAGTTTTATATTTTATTGAGTCAAAAACATGTAGATGTCCTTTTTTGGTTATTCCTTTTTGTAATTTTTCCTTTATGCACTTTTGTATCTTTTCTTTTTCTTTTTGGGTCGATACTAGAAGGTCTAAACTGCTGAGCATATTAATAAGTCTCCTTTCATTATTGTAGTTTGACAAGTTTTTGATATTAATAAAGAGAGCAGTTTTTCTTAGAGTTTTTCTCACAAACTCTATCGCTTAGAACCGTAGTCAAGACCAGCCCTCCTAACTTGTAGTTTGACAAGTTTATGATTTATCACGAGGCTTTCCATCCCTCGTGTGAGAGTCTAAGATGGAGACTCTCCTTGGGCATGGTTGGTTGTAGTGGTCGAAGATGTGATCCATCCTCCTTTTCCAATCAAGATAGGGCTCAGGGTCTACTTTTCCCAATCTAGATAGACCACCAATTAATTTGGTGGGGAGTTCAAAGTTTTTGGTTCCCACCAAATTAATTGGTGGGAACAAATCAGTAGCAAATTTGCGACTGATTTGCGACCACGTCATAAAATTCAAATTTTGCCACTGATTTGCGACCACATACGTGGTCGCAAAAAAATCTATAAATAGTCGAAGGTTTTCTCTCATTTTTCAAAATTCAAAAAAATCCTCTCTTTCATATAACCTCTCTAAACATTCCAAACCCTCTCCAATCTAAAAAATCCAATAAAAAATGGCAAATAGCGGTAGGTCGATGAGAGGTCGTGGAAGACGATCTATCCCATCGTCTTCCGGCCGTGATACCTCTTCTGCCTCCTCGACCCCTCACCATCCGCTAATAGAGCGGCATCCTGCCTCCCTCCCCAATATACGTTTACCCCTTGTTCCGTTCCTGAAACCCAAACACCTCCACGGTTTCAGGAATCGGAAGAACATGAGGAGGAAGAAATTCCCGACTCCGAAACAGGAACGGAGGAACAAACTATCACTCTTGATAGTTTTTTACAAACTCCATGATGCAAACAATATTTGAAAGTGTTGTCTCCATGGCCGGTACCAAATTCAATGTGGTAATATAAATTTTTATTTTTTATTTTTTATTTATAAATAATTATTAAAAATGTAATACTATATCAATATAAAATTAAAATTTTTGTGTATAATGAAATATAAGGTTTGACCGCGATAACGGGGCTATTACCCGTAAAATTTCAAAAGTTTTGAAAAAATAAATTTGACGGCCCCTACTATAGTTGGACGGTCATACCTGCTGAGAGACAGGAAAAATATTTTATCGAGATTGCGGTAAGTGCTTTTTTTATTTTTTATTTCATAATATTTAAATACATATTAATATTATATAAGTTAATTTAAAGCAATATTCTGACACGTAAAAACAATCGGGAAATATAATCGGTTCAAATTTCTGACGGCAATATTCCTCGGAAATCCTTCCAATGCAAATTCGTCAAGAATTTCCGACGGATGTGTTCCATTAAATATCCGTCGGAGGTTTCCGATGGCAATAGACCATCGAATGTCCGTCGGAAGTTTTCAACGGCAGGTTTTATCGCCAAGCCATAGGAAATTCTCGATACCTTCGCGACAGAATTTAGTTTCCGACAAAATAGTCTCGACGGACCATTTTCATCGGAAAGTGGACGGTAATCTGTATTACCAATGGTTTTCCGACGAAACTGGTCGTCGGGAAAACATTGTTTTCTTGTAGTGGTTGAACATTGGCGTTGGATTAATGTCATTTTGAACTCTAAATCAAAAGATACGTACGATTTAGTGTGGACATGTCAAGTTGATCGGCCAGATAAACTGATCATTCTAAACTGATCATCAGTGCTCCTTGAGTAAAGGCTTATAAAGGAGGAATAATGCATGGCATCATGGATTTTAGGATTGATTGGATTACTAGAAGCCTTGGTTGTAGCTTTTTCAGTCTCAAATGTTGTTACAATATAGAAAATTTATCTATGTTAACGTGGGCGTTGGATTTGTTTCATTATGAACTATAATTCATAAGTTATGGACAATTTAGTGCGTACATGTCAACTTGATTGGCCAGTTGAAATGATCATTGGTGCTCATTGAGTAAAGACTTATAAATGAAGTTTGGGATACATGAGTAATGCATGGCATCACAGAGTTTGAGATACATTGGATTACTTGGAGGCTTTGTCGTAGCTCTTTCAGCCTCAAATGTTGTCACAATATGGAAAATTGAGCTAGTTTAACGTGGGTGTTGGATTAATGTCATTTTAAGCTCTAAGTCAAAAGTTAAATACTGTTTAGTACAGACATGTCAAGTTGATCAGCTAGTTACAATTATCATTCCAAACTTATCATTGGTGCTCGTTGAGTGAAGGCGTATAAATGAAGTATAATGCATGGCATCACGAAATTTGGGATAGATTGGATTACTTGGAGGCTTTGTTTTAATTACTTAGGTCTTAAATTTTTTCACAATATAGAATATTGAGCTAACTAAACGCGGGCGTATGATTCGTGTCATTTTAAGCTATAAATCAAGAGTTATAGACGATTTTGTGCGGACATGTCAAGTTGATCCGCTAGGTAAAGTGATCGTTCTAAACCGATCGTTCTAACATGATCATTAGTGCTACTTAATTAAAGGCTTATAAATGAAGCATAAAGCATGGCATTACGCAACTTAGGATAGATTGGATTACTTGAACGCTTTGTGCGAGCTTTTTCAGTCTCAAATGTTGTCACGATATAGAAAATTGAGCTAACTTAACGTGGACATTTGATTTGTGTCATTCTAATCTCTAAACCAAAAGGTATAGACTATTTAGTGCATACATGAAGCACAATGCATGTCAAGACGCAGTTTCGGATAGATTGGATTACTTGGATGATTTGTCGAATCTATTTCTGTCTCAAATTTTGTCACAATATTGATGCACAGTTACCTGTATGTTTTGTGGAATCTATTTCAGTTTCAAATTTTCAATTGAGCTATCTTAACCTGGGATTTGGATTTGTGTCATTCTGAGCTCTAAATCAAAAGTTATGGATAATTTAGTGCTGACATGTCAAGGTGATCAGCTAGTTGAAATGATCATTCTAAACTGATCATTGATGCTCTTTGAGTAACGGCTTATAAAAAAAGCACAATGCAAGGCATGACGGAGTTTTGGATAGATTGGATTACATGAACGTTTTGGCGAATCTATTTTTGTCTCAAATTTTGTCAAAATATAAAACCTTGAGCTACCATAACGTGGGCATTTGATTCGTGTCATTCGTAGTTATAAATCAAAAGTTACGGACGATAGAGTGCAGACTAGTCAAATTGATCGGACATTTAAAATGATCATTCTAAACTGAACATTGATGCTCATTGAGTAAAGGCTTATAAATGAAGCACAATGCATAACATGATGCACTTTTGGATAGATTGATTACTCGGTTGCTTTGTCGAATCTATTTTTGTCTCAAATTTTGTTGCAATATAGAAAATTGAGCTAGGTTGACGTGGATTTTGGATTTCTGTCATTCGGAGCTCTAAATAAAAAGTTACAGACGATTTAGTGTGGACTTTTCAAGTTGATCGGCCAGTTAAAATTATCATTCTAAAATGATCAGTGATGCTCATTGAGTAAATGCTTATAAATAAAGCACAATACATAGCATGACGCAGTTCTGGATATATTGGATTATTTGGACGCTTTGTCGAATGTATTTTGGTCTCAACTTTTGTCACAATATAGAAAAGTAAACTAAAATAACGTGGGCTTTGAATTTGTGTCATTTTGAGTTCTAAAACTAAAATTAAGGACAATTTACAGCAGACATTTCAAGTTGATTGACCAGTTAAAATAATCATTCTAAACTGATCATTGATACTCATTGAGTAAAGGCTTATTAATGAAGCACAATGCATGGGAAGATCCAGTTATTGATAGATTGGATTACTTGGACACTTTGTGGAATCTATTTCTGTCTCAAATTTTGTCACAATATAGAAAATTAAGCTAACTTAACGTGGGCACTGGATTCATGTCTTTACGAGCTATACATCAAAAGTTATGGACGATATAGTGCAGAGATGTCAAGTTGATCGGGCAGTCAAAATGATCATTATAAACTAATCATTGATGCTCATTGAGTAAAGGCTTATAAATGAAGCACAATGCATGGCATGACGTAGTTTTTGATAGATTGGATTACTTGGACGCTTTGTTGAATCTATTTTTGTATCAAATTTTGTCACAATATAGAAAATTGAGCAAGCTTAACATGGGCATTGGATTTGTGTCATTCTGAGTTATAAATCAAAAGTAACGGACGATTTAGTTCAGACATGTCAAGTCAATCGGGCAGTTAAAATAATCATTTTAAACTGATCATTGATGCTCATTTAGTAAAAGCTTATAAATGAAGCACAATGCATGGCATGTCAAAGTTTTGGATAGATTGGATTACTTGGATGCTTTGTCGAATCTATTTTTGTCTCAAATTTTGTCACAATATCGACAATTGAGCTAGATTAACGTGGGCTTTGGATTTGTGGCATTCTAAGCTCTACATCCAAAGTTACGGACGATTTAGTGCAGACATGTCAAATTGATCGGCCAATTAAAATGATCATTCTAAACTGATCATTGATGCTCATTGAGTGAAGGCTTATAAATAAAGCACAATGCATGGCATGAAGAAATTTTGGATATATTGGTTTACCTGGATACTTTGTTGAATCACTTTTAGTCTCAAATTTTCTCATAATGTAGAAAATTGAGCTAGCTTAACGTGGGCTTTGGATTTCTGTCATTCTGAGCTCTAAATCAAAAGTTATGGACTATTTACAGCAGACATGTCAAGTTGATTGGCCAGTTAAAATGATCATTCTACATTGATCGTGGATGCTCATTGAGTAACGGCTTATAAATGAAGCATAATGCAATGGATTACGCAGTTTTGGATATATTGGATTATTTGAACGCATTGTCGAATCTACTTTTGTCTCAAATTTTGTCACAATATAGAAAATTGAGCTAGCTTAATGTGTGCATTGGATTCGTGTCATTCTGAGTTATAAATCAAATGTTATGGACGACATAGTGCAGACATTTCAAGTTGATCGGGCAGTTAAAATGATCATTCTAAACTGATCATTGATGCTCATTGAGTAAAGGCTTATAAATGAAGCACAATGCATGACATGACACAATTTTGGATAGATTGGATTACTTTGACGCTTTGTCGAATCTATTTCTGTGTCAAATTTTGTCACAATATAGAAAATTAAACTAGGTTAACATGGACTTTGGATTTCTATCATTCGAGCTCCAAATCAATAGTTACGGACGATTTAGTGCAGATATCTCAAGGTTATAGGCCAGTTAAAATGAACATTATAAACTGATCATTGATGCTCAATGAGTAAAGGCGTATAAATAGAGCACACTGTATGGCAAGATGCAGTTTTGGATAGATTGGATTACTTGGACGCTTTGTTGAATCTATTTTTGTCTTAAATTTTGTCACAATATAGAAAATTGAGATACCTTATCAAAGGCATTGGATTCATGTCATTCTAAGTTATAAATCAAAAGTTACGGACGATTTAGTGTAAACATGTCAAATTGATCAGGCAGTTAAAATGATCATTTTTAACTGATCATTGATGTCCATTGAATAAAGGCTTATTAATAAAGCCCAATGCATTGCAAGACGTAATTTTGGATTGATTGGATAACTTGTACGCTTTGTCGAATCTATTTCTATCTCAAACTTTGTCACATTATAGAAAACTGAGCTAACTTAACGTTGACATTGGATTTGTGTCATTCTGAGTTATAAATCAAAAGTAACGGACGATTTATTGAGAAATGTCAAGTTGATCGGGCAGATATATGATCATTATAAACTGATCATTGATGCTCATTGAGTAATGTCTTATAAATGAAACACAATGCATGGTATGACGCAGTTTGGGATAGATTGTATTACTTGGAAGCTTTGTCGAATATATTTCTGTCTTAAATTTTGTCACAATATAGAAAATTGAGCTAGCTTAACGTGTGCATTGGATTCGTGTCATTCTGAGCTATAAATCAAAAGTTACGGACGATATAGTGCAGACATGTAAAGTTGATTGGCCTGTTCAAATGATCATTCAAAATTAATCATTGATGCTCATTGATTAAAGGCTTATAAATGAAGCACAATGCTTGGCATGACGCAGTTTTGGATAGATTGGATTACTTGGACGCTTTGTCGAATCTATTTTTTTCTCAAATTTTGATACAATATAGAAAATTGAGCTAGCTTAACGTGGTCTATAGATTTGTGTCATTGTGGGCTCTAAATCAAAAGTTACAGACTATTTAGTGCGGACTTGTCAAGTTTATTCTAAACTGATCACTGATGCTCATTGAGTAAAGGCTTATAAATAAAGCACATTGCATGGCATGACAAAGTTTTGGATATATTGGATAACTTGTACACTTTGTCATATTTATTTCTATCTCAAATTTTGTCACGATATTGAAAATTGAGCTAGCATAACGTGGGCTTTGGATTTGTGTCATTCTGAGTTATAAATCCAAAGTTATGGACGATTTAGTACATACATATCAAGTTTATCGGCAAGTTAAAATAATCATTCAAAACTGATCATTGATGCTCATTGAGTAAAGGCTTATAAATCAAGCACAATTCATGGTATGAAGAAGTTTTGGATAAATTAGATTACCTGGATACTTTGTCGAATCTATTTTGGTCTCAAATTTTGTCATAATATAGAAAATTGAGCTAGCTTGACGTGGGCTTTGGATTTCTGTTATTCTGAGCTCTAAATCAAAAGTTATGGACTATTTAGAGCAGAAATGACAAGTTGATCGGCCAGTTAAAATGATAATTCTAAACTAATCATTGATGCTCATTGAGTAACGGCGTATAAATGAAGCACAATGCAAGGCATAACGCTGTTTTGGATAGATTGGATTACTTGGACACATTGTCGAATCTATTTTTGTCTCAAATGTTGTCACAATATAGAAAATTTAGCTAGCTTAACGTGGGCATTGGATTTGGTGTCATTCGGAGTTATAAATCAAATGTTATGGACAATATAGTGCAAACATGTCATGTTGATCGGGCAGTTAAAATGATTATTCTAAATTGATCATTGATGCTCATTGAGTCCTTTCATAGCTTAATGTGGGCTATAAAAGGCATGACGCCGTTTTGGATAGAGTGGATTACTTGGACGCTTTGTCAAATCATTTATGTCTCAAATTTTAACACAATATAGAAAATTGAGCTAGCTTAACGTGGGCTATGGATTTGTGTCATTCTCAGCTCTAAATCAAAAGTTACAAACTATTTAGTGCGGACATGTCAAGTTGATCGGCAAGTTGAAATGATCATTCTAAACTGAGCATTAGTGCTCATTGAGTAAAGGATTATAAATGAAGCATAATATATGGTATCACGTAGTTTTGGATAGAATGGATTACTTGTCGAATCTATTTTTGTCACAAATTTTGTCACAATATAGAAAATTGAGCTAGCTTAACGTGGGCTTTGGATTTGTGTCATTCTAAGTTCTAAATCCAAAGTTACGGACGATTTAGTACAAACATATCGAGTTGATCGTACAGTTAAAATGATCATTCTAAATTGTTCATTGATGCTCATTGAGTAAAGGCTTATAAATGAAGCACAATGCATGGCATGATGCAGTTTTGGATAGATTTCATTAATTGGATGCTTTGTCGAATCTATTTTTGTCTCGAATTTTGTCAATAGAAAATTGAGCTAGTTAACGTTGGCATTGGATTTGTGTCATTCTGAGTTATAAATCAAAAGTAATAGACGATTTAGTACATACATGTCAAGTAGATCGGCCAGATAAAATGATCATTTCTAAACTGATCATTGATACTCATTGAGTTAAGGTTTATTAATGAAGCCCAATGCATGGCAAAACGCAGCTTTGGACAGATTGTATTAATTGGAGGCTTTCTCGAATCTATTTTTGTCTTAAATTTTATCACAATATGAAAAATTGAGGTAGATTAACGTGGGAATTTGATTTGTGTCTTTCTGAGCTTTAAATCAAAAGTTCTGGACGATATAGTGCAGATATGTCAAGTTGATCAGCCAGTTAAAATGATTATTCTAAACTAGTCATTGATGCTCATTGAGTAAAGGCTTATAAATGAAACACAATGCATGGCATGATGTAGTTTTGGATAGATTGGATTACTTGGACGCTTTGTCAAATCTGTTTTTGTCTCAAATTTTGTCAAAATGTAGAAAATTGAGCTAGCTTTACGTGGGCAATGTATTTGTGTCATTCTGAGCTTTAAATCCAAAGTTACGGACGATTTAGTACATACATGTCAAGTTGATCGGCCAGTTAAAATGGTCATTCTAAACTGATCATTGATGAATGATCATTCTAAACTGATCATTGATGATTGATCATTCTAAGCTAGTTTAACATGGTTTAGAGCGGACATGTCAAGTTGATTGGCCAGTTAAAATGATCATTCTAAACTGATCATTGGTGCTCATTGAGTAAAGGCCTATAAATGAAGCACATTACATGGCATGATGCAGTTTTGGATAGATTGGTTAACGTGGACGCTTTGTCGAACCTATATCTGTCTAGAATTTTGACACAATATAGAAAATTGATCTAGCTTAACATGAGCATTGGATTTGTGTCATTCTGAGTTATAAATCAAAAGTAGCAGACGATTTAGTGCAGACATGTCAAGTTGATCGGACAGTTAAAATGATCATTCTAGACTGATCATTGATGCTCATTGAGTAAAGGCTAATGAATGAAGCACAATGCATGGCATGACGCAATTTTGGATATATTGGATTACTTGGACGCTTTTTCAAATCTATTTCTATCTCAAATTTTTGCACAATATAGAAAATTGAGCTAGCTTAATGTGGGCATTGGATTCGTGCCATTATGAGCTATAAATCAAAAGATACGGACGATATTATGCATACATGTCAAGTTGATAAGCCAGTTAAAATGATCATTATAAACTGATCAATGATGCTCATTCAGTAAAGGATTATAAATGAAACACAATGCATGACATGAAGAAGTTTTGGATAGATTGGAATACATGTATGCTTTGTGGAATCTATTTCAGTTTCAAATTTTGTCGCAATATAAAAAACTGAGCTAGCTTAACCTGGGATTTGGATTTGTGTCATTCTGAGCTCTAAATCAAACGTTATGGATAATTTAGTGCTGACATGTCAAGGTGATCGGCCAGTTGAAATGTTCATTCTAAACTGATCATTGATGCTCATTGAGTAACGACTTATAAATGAAGCACAATGCAAGGCATGACGGAGTTTTGGATAGATTGGATTACTTGGAAGCTTTGGCGAATCTATTTTTGTCTCAAATTTTGTCACAATATAAAAACTAGAGCTAGCTTAACGTGGGCATTTGATTCGTGTCATTCTTAGTTATAAATCAAAAGTTACGGACGATAGAGTGCAGACTAGTCAAATTGATCAGGCAATTAAAATGATCATTCTGAACTGATCATTGATGCTCATTGAGCAAAGGCTTATAAATTAAGTACAATGCATAACATGACGCAGTTTTGGATAGATTGATTACTTGGTCGCTTTGTCGAATCTATTTTTGTCTCAAATTTTGTTGCAATATAGAAAATTTAGCTAGGTTAATGTGGGTTTTGGATTTCTGTCATTCGGAGCTCTAAATAAAAAGTTAGAGACGATTTAGTGTGGACATTTCAAGTGGATCGGCCAGTTAAAATTAGTATTCTAAACTGATCAGTGATGCTCATTGAGTAAAGGCTTATAAATAAAACACAATACATAGCATGACGCAGTTCTGGATATATTGGATTATTTGGATGCTTTGTCAAATGTATTTCTATCTCAAATTTTGTCACAATATAGAAAATTAAACTAAATAAACGTGGGCTTTCAATTTTTGTCATTTTGAGTTCTAAAACTAAAATTAAGGACGATTTACAACAGACATGTCAAGTTGATTGACCAGTTAAAATAATCATTCTAAACTGATCATTGATACTCATTGAGTAAAGGCTTATTAATGAAGCACAATGCATGGGAAGACGCAGTTTTTGATAGATTGGATTTCTTGGACGCTTCCTCCAATCAATTTCTGTCCAAATTTTGTCAAAATATAGACAATTGAGCTAGCTTAACGTGGGCATTGGATTTTCGTGTCATTCTGAGCTATAAATCAAAAGTTATGGACGATATAGTGTAGACATGTCAAGTTGATCAGACAGTTAAAATGATTATTCTAAACTAATAATTGATGCTCATTGATTATAGGCTTATAAATGAAGCAGAATGCCTTGCATAACACATCTTTGGATAGATTGGATTACTTGGACATTTTGTCGAATCTATTTTTTCCTCAAATTTTGTCACAATATAGAAAATTTAGCTGGCTTCACATGGGCTATGGATTTGTGTCATTCTGAGCTTTAAATCCAAAGTTACGGACAATTTAGTACAAACATGTGAAGTTGATCGGCAAGTTAAAATGATCGTTCTAAACTGATCACTGATGCTCATTGAGTAAAGGCTTATAAATGAAGCACAATGCATGGCATGACATAGTTTTGGATAGATTGGATTACTTGGACACCTTGTCGAATCTATTTTTGTCTCAAATTTTAACACAATATAGAAAATTGAGCTAGCTTAACGTGGGCACTGGATTCGTGTCTTTCGGAGCTATCAATCAAAAGTTATGGACGATGTAGTGCATAAATGTCAAGTTGATCAGGTAGTTAAAATGATCATTCAAAACTAATCATCGATACTCATTGAGTAAAGGCCTATAAATGAAGCACAATGCATGGCATGACGCAGTTTTGGTAGATTGTTTTACTTGGACGCTTTGTCAAATCTATTTTTGTCTCAACTTTTATCACAATGTAAAAAATTGAGCTAGTTTTACGTGGGCTATGGATTTGTGTCATTCTGAACTTTAAATGCAAAGTTACGGACGATTTAGTATATACATGTCAAGTTGATCGACCAGTTAAAATGATCATTCTAAACTGATCATTGATGTTCATTGAGTAAAGGCTGATAAATGAAGCACAATGCATGGCATGACCCAGTTTTGGATAGATTGGATTACTTGGAAGCTTTGTTGAATCTATTTCTGTCTCGAATTTGGTCACAATATAGAAAATTGAGCTAGCTTAACATGGGAATTGGATTTGTGTCATTCTGAGTTATAAATCAAAAGTAACGGAAGATTTAGTGCAGACGTGTCAAGTTGATCAGGCAATTAAAATGATGATTATAAACTGATCATTGATGCTCATTGAGTAAAGGTTTATAAATGAAGCACAATGCATGGCATGACGCAGTTTTGGATAGATTGGATTACTTGGACGCTTTGTCGAATCTATTTCCATCTCAAATTTTGTCACAATATAGAAAATTGAGCTAGCTTAACGTGGGCATTGGATTCTTGCCATTACGAGCTATAAATCAAAAGAGACGGATGATATTTTGCATACATGTCAAGTTGATAAGCCAGTTAAAATGATCATTCTAAACTGATCAGTGATGCTCATTGAGTAAATGCTTATAAATGAAGCACAATTCATGGCATGAAGAAGTTTTGGACAGATTGGATTACTTGGACATTTTATCGAATCTATATTTGCCTCAAATTTTGCCACAATATAAAAAATTGAGGTAGCTTAACGTGGGCATTGGATTCATGTCATTATTAGTTATAAATCAAAAGTTACGGACGATATAGTGCCGACAAGTCAAATTGATCGGGTAGTTAAAATGATCATTCTAAAGTGGTCACTGATGCTCATTGACTAAAGGCTTATAAATGAAGCACTATGTATAACATGACGCAGTTTTGGATAGATTGGATTACTTGTACGCTTTGTCGAATCTATTTTTGTCTCAAATTTTATTGCAATATAGAAAATTGAGCTAGGTTAACGTGGGCATTGGATTCATGTCATTCTTAGTTATAAATCAAAAGTTACGGGCGATATAATGCCGACAAGTCAAATTGATCGGCTAGTTAAAATGATCATTGAAAACTAATCATTGATGCTCATTGAGTAGAGGCTTATAAATAAAGCACAATGCATAGCATGACGCAGTTTTGGAAGATAGGATTATTTGGACGCTTTGTCGAATCTATTTTTGTCTCAAATTTTGTCACAATATAGAAAATTGAACTACCTTAACGTGGGCTTTGAATTTGTCCCATTCTGAGCTATAAATCAAACGTTACGGACGATATAATGGAGACATGTCAAGTTGATCGGGCAGTTCAAATGATCATTCTAAACTGATCATTGATGGTCATTGAGTAAAGGCTTATAAATGAAGGACAGTGCATGGCATGATGCAGTTTTGGATAGATTGGATTACTTGGAAACTTTGTCAAATCTATTTCTGTCTCAAATTTTGTCACAATATAGAAAATTGAGCTAGCTTAATATGGGGATTGGATTCGTGTCACTCTGAGTTATAAATCAAATGTTATGGACGATATAGTGAAAACATGTCAAGTTGATCGACCAGTTAAAATGATCATTCTAAACTGATCATTGATTCTCATTGAGTAAAGGCATATAAATGAAGCACAATTCATGGCATGACGCAGTTTTGGATAGCTTGGATTACTTGGACCCTTTGTCGAATCTATTACTACCTTCAATTTTGTTTCAATATAGAAAATTGATCTAGGTTAACGTGGGCTTTGGATTTGTGTCATTCTGAGCTCTAAATCAAAAGTTACAAATGATTTTGTGCGGACGTCTCAAGTTGATCGGCCAGTTAAAATGATCATTCTAAGGCAATCATTGATGCTCATTGAGTAAAGGCTTATAAATAAAGCATAATGCATGGTAAGACGCAGTTTTGGATAGATTGGATTACTTGGACACTTTGTCGAAGCTATTTTTGTCTCAAATTTTGTCAAAATATAGAAAATTGAGCAAGCTTAACGTGGGGATTGGATTCGTGTCATTCTGAGTTTTAAATCAAAAGTTACGGATGATTTAGTGCAGACGTGTCAAGTTGATCAGGCAGTTAAAATGATCATTCTAAACTGATCATTGATGCTCATTGAATAAAGGCTTATTAATGAAGCCCAACCCATGGTTAGACGCAGTTTGGGATAGATTGGATTAATTGTACGCTTTGTCGAATCTATTTCTGTCTCAAATTTTGTCAGAATATAGAAAATTGAGCTAGCTTATCGTGGGCACATGATTCGTGTCTTTTTGAGCTATAAATAAAAGGTTATGGATGATATAGTGCAGACATGTCAAGTTGATCGGCATGTTAAAATGATCATTCTAAACTAATCATTGATGCTCATTGAGTAAAAGTTTATAAATGAAGCACAATGCGTGGCATGACGCAGTTTTGGATAGATTGGATTACTTGGACGCTTTGTGGAATCTATTTTTGTCTTAAATTTTGTCACAAATTTTGTCACAATTTTTGTCACAGTGTAGAAAATTTAGCTAGGTTAATGTGGGCTATGGACTTGTGTCATTCTGAGATTTAAACCCAAAGTTACATACGATTTAGTACATACATGTCAAGTTGATCGGCTAGTTAAAATGATCATTCTAAGCTAATCATTGATACTCATTGAGTAAAGGCTTATAAATGAAGCACAATGCATGGCATGACGCAGATTTGGATGGATTGGATTAGTTGGACGTTTTTTTGAATCTATCTCTATCTAAAATTATGTCACAATATAAAAAATTGAGCTAGCTTAATGTGGGCATTGGATTCATGCCATTATGAGCTACAAATCAAAAGTTACGTACGATATAGTGCAGACATGTCAAGTTGATCGGCCAATTAAAATGATAATTCTTAACAGATCATTGGTGCTCAATGAGTAGAGCCTTATAAATGAAGCACAATATATGGCATGACAAAGTTCTGGACAGATTGGATAACTTAGACCTTTTGTCGTATCTATTTTGTCTGAAATATTGTCACAATATTGAAAATTGAGCAAGCCGAACGTGGGCTTTTGAGTTGTGCCATTCTAAGATCTAAATCAAAAGTTATAGATGATTTACTACAGACAAGTCAAATTGATTGGGCAGTTAAAATGATCATTCTAAACTGGTCATTGATACTCATTCAGTAAAGGCTTATAAATGAAGCACAATGCATAACATGATGCAGTTTTGGATAGATTGGATTACTTGGACGCTTTGTTGAATCTATTTTTCTCTCAAATTTTGTTGCAATATAGAAAATTGAGCTAGGTTAACGTGGACTTTGAATTTCTGTCATTCTGAGCTCTAAATAAAACGTTACAGATGATTTAGTGTTGAAATTTCAAGTTGATCGGCCAGTTAAAATAATCATTCTAAACTGATCATTGATGCTCAATGATTAAAGGCTTACAAATGAAGCACAATTCATGGCATGACACAGCTTTGGATAGATTGGATTACTTGTATGATTTGTCGAATATATTTATGTCTCAAATTTTCTCACGATATAGAAAATTGAGCTAGATTAACGTGGGCTTTGGATTTCTATCATTCTAAGCTCTAAATCCAAAGTTATGGACGATTAAATGCAGACATGTCAAGTTGACCAGCCAGTTAAAATTATCATTTCTAACTAATCACTGATGCTCATTAAGTAAAGGCTTATAAATGAAGCACAATGCATGGCACAAAGAAGTTTTGGATAGATTGAATTACCTGGATGCTTTGTCAAAAATATTTTAGTATGAAATTTTGTCACAATATAGAAAAGTGAGCTATCTTAATGCGGGCTTTAGATTTGTGTCATTCTGAGCTCTGAATCAAAAGTTATGGACGATTTAGTGCATACATGTCAAGTTGATCGGCAAGCTAAAACAATCATTGTAAACTGATCATTGATGCTCATTGAGTAACGACTTATAAATGAAGCACAATGCAAGGCATGACGCAGTTGTGGATAGTTTGGATTACTTCGACGCTTTATCTAATCTATTTTTGTCTCAAATTTTGTCTCAACATAGAAAATTAAGCTAGCTTTACGTGGGCATTGGATTCGTGTTATTCCGAGTTATAAATCTAAAGTTACGGACGATGTAGTGCGCACATTTCAAGTTGATCGCCTGTTAAAATGATCATTATAAAGTGATCATTGATGGTCATTTTATCTGCTCGATCAACTTGACATGTTCGCACTAAATCATCCGTAACTTTTGGTTTAAAGTTCAGAATGATACAAATCCAACGCCCACGTTAAGTTAGATCAATTTTCTATATTGTGACAACATTTGAGACCTAAAGAGCTATGACAAAGCCTCCAAGTAATCCATTGTGTCCAAAGCTGCGTGATCACTTGCAAACCAAAGCATGGCGTCCAGGAGATATTATTAAGGCCCTAAGGAAGCCCAAAATAAACCTACCACGCACCAGCCACCAGAGGATCAGGCGAATCCCTTTCCTCCAAGACTTGCCATATACGGACCGAAGTGCACTTAATGTGTTCAGATTGCAATATCTCTATTCCTTGCAACTTGGGCACGTATTGAAGACTTTCCAAAGCATCCAGGATGTACCTAGACACCTTACATTCGACCCAAAGCTCTCAAGATTCAAGCATATACACTTTCCTTGTTGGCCAAACTAGACATTAATGGCCAACATCCATGTATTTTAAATGTATGATTTCCTTTTCTCTTTTTTAGGTTTAGGACCGTTGCTAGGAGCACTATATAAGCTCAGAACGACCTCATTGTAAAGATAGAACACCATTGAAATTAAATTTGAATACAAAGTATTTTCTTCAAAGCCTTGTCTTTGAGTCTTGTTCTTGTTCTTTAGAAATAAAGTGTGTGATTCACTTCCTTTCTATTGAAGCCACGGCCAGGTTAGTTTGAGAGATTCAAACTCCCTTGGTTCACCTTTGATCGTGTCATTCGATCAAAACCCCCTCCTTTTAGTTCCCTTGCCCGCTTAAGCCAAGGGAGATTCTCGGTCTTGCGAGTCACGGCCGTACCGCTTGTGAGAATGATATTCAATCTTACATCATCTAGGGTGGTCAGGGCCTTCAGTAGGGTCATGGCCAGCCCTCACGTTCCTTATGGCCTGGAATCTTACTGGCCGTTCCACATGCTCAAGCCTTTCTCAAATGGATGCGAGTTGAGTTTGAAGTGTGGTGAACATGGCCATCATGGCCTCGGTTGCATCCTGGTTTCCTCCTTCTACCATCGTATGCTGCAAGAGAAAACAAGGGTGAGTTGCTCCTCAGAATTTCTCTAGTAGTAGGTTTGATAGTAAGTTAAAACTTAAAAGAAAAGGAAAATAGTGAAAAGGAAAATTTGCAAAAGGAAAAAGACAATTAATGGTGCAATCTTTTAGGATTCCTGATGAGGACACCGGACCGTCTGGCCGGCCAGAAGATCAAAATGGCCAACCAGAAGGCCTGCGTGAGACAGCCAGGCCATTTGGCGAGTATTCCGGGCCAAGCGGTACCGCCGCTTGAATGAAACTTAAACTAATGCAAGAACAAGAAACAAGACAAGCTAAAGGATAGAAACAACCTGGTTTAGGAGCTTTAAGCTCTGATACCAAAATGATACAAGCCTCGATTCAAGGCTTATATGCGCGTGGGCTCTTTGGAGAAGGTTAGGTGAGAAACTCGACCTTAGACTTCTGGGATAGGGGTTTTTGGGTTGGTATTGGATGGAAGGGTGAAGTGAACCACACGAGGGGTGATGAACCTCGTGATAAATCACAAACTTAGAGCTAGGAGGGCTGGTCACAACTAGGTTCTAAGAGCACAAGATTCTTGAGAGAAAACTTGTAAGAAAATTCGATCTTTATTAATTAGCAAAAAGGGTGTCGAACTACAGTGCTGGAAGGAGCCTTATTAATATGCTCGACAGCTTGACCTTCTAGGGTCGACTCAAATAAGAAAACGAAAATTTACAAAAGTGCACAAAAGGAAAAATACAAAAGTGTATAATCGAAAAAGGACCTATTCCTACAATGTCTTTGATTCAATAAAAGTAAATATTCTAGATCCTACCCTGCAAAACAGAAAGAGGCGAATATTCTTATTGAAAACTTACCTTACTTACCTCACGGCCAAGAAATGGAAGGTGGCCGTCCTTGTGGCATGCACGCACCTTGCTCCTAGTCTTCGACATGGAGTAGGGTTAGGACTCTTTGGGCCCTGACCTCTCTTGCCACTAAAACCCAAGTCTCTGATGTCCCTTGTGTTGTTGAGAAGCCATTGGCCTCTTCTTTGCACTTCTTGCCCATTGTCCTTAGTCGATCTTCCTCTAGGAGCTTGTCCACCCATAAGCTGAACTTGTGGAAGAGTGCTCTAGATCTACTCCTTGTCATTGCTCCTGGTGGCACTACTGGTGTGGATAATTCCTCTAGATGCATGTCCTGAAGCTGGTAGCTTATCTGGTCCGATTTTCCTTGTGTAGAAGTTGAAATGCTCGTGCACTCGGCTGGATCGGCTGTACCGGCTAGACTGTGCGAGGTACTGGCCGGAATGCCTTCAGGACCGGCCAAGTTGATCCCGGAGTTGGTGGCATCACCAAAGGGACCGGCGGTGTCATCCACGTCGTCACCAAGTGTGCAGGAAGCTTGGGCCTCTCCGCCGGGAATGCTGGTTGGTCTGGTCCTATTGGTCATGGGTCCGGCGGTACTGCTTGGACAGGCAGGCGTGCCAGATGGCCGGCTGTCTCGGGCAAGCCTCTTGGTCGGCCAGTCTGTTCTCCTGGCTGGATGTACGACCTGATGTCCACATCAACATTGGATTCGTGTCATTCTAAATTCAAAATGAAAACGTACGGACCATTTAGTGTGCACACGTTAAGTTGATCAGCCAGTTAAAATGATCATTCTAAACTGATCATTGGTGCTCCTTGAGTATTGGCTTATAAATGAAGAATAATGCATGGTTTCACGCAGTTTGGGATACATTGGATTATGTGGAGGTTTTTTCGTAGCTCTTTTAGTCTCAAATGTTGTCACAATATGAAAAATATAGCTAGCTTAAGGTGAGCGTTGGACTCATGATATTTTGAGCTCTAAATCAAATGTTAAACACGATTTAGTGCCTACATGTCAGGTTGCTCAGCTAGTTAAAATGATCATTCTAAACTGATCATTGGTGTCCTAAAGTAAAGGCTTATAAATGAAGCTTATTGCATGGCATCACACAGTTTGGGGTACATTGTATTAAATCGGGGCTTTGTAGTAGTTTTTTCAGTCTCAAATGTTCTCACAATATGGAAAATTGATCTAGCTTAATGTGGTCGTTAGATTAATGTTATATTGAGCTCTAAATCAAAAGTTAAAGATGATTTAGTACGGACATGTCATGTTGATCAGCTAGTTAAAATGATCTTTCTAAACACATCATTGGTGCTCCTTTAGTAAAGGCTTATAAAAAGCATAATACATGGCATCATGCAGTTTGGCATAGATTGGATTACTTAGAGGCTTTTTTGTTGCTATTTCGGTGTTAAATTTTGTCACAATGTATAATATTGAGCTAGTTTAACGTAGGCGTTGGATTCCTGCCATTCTAATCTCTAAATCACAAGATATTGATGATTTAGTGCGTACATGTCAAATTGATCGGCTAGTTAAAATGATAATTCTAAACTGATCATTAGTTCGCATTGAGTAAAGGCTTATAAATGAAGCAAAATGCATGGCTTCACGCTATCTTGGATACATTGGGTTACTTGGAGATTTCTTCGTAGCTCTTTCAGTCTCAATTATTGTCACAATATGAAAAATTGAGCTAGCTTCAGGTGGGCGTTGGAGTCATGTTATTCATAGCTCCAAACCAAAAGTTAAATCCGATCGAGTGCGTACATGTCAAGTTGATCAGCTAGTTAAAATGATCATTCTAAACTTGTCATTCGTGCTCCTTGAGTAAGGGCTCATAAATGAAGTATATTGCATCACATAACGCATGTTGGGATAGATTGGATTACTTGGAGGCCTTTTCGTGGCTATTTTGGTCTCAAATTTTATCACAATAAAGAAAATTGAGCTAGCTTTACCTGGGTATTTGATTCGTGTCATTTTGAACTATAAATCAAAAGTTCCGGACGATTTAGTGCGCACATATCAAGTTGATCAGCCAGTTAAAATAATCATTCTAAACTTTTCATTGGTGCTCCTTGAGTAAAGGCTTATAAATAAAGCATAATGCATGGCATCACGTAGTTTCGGATACATTGTATTACTCGTAGGCTTTGTTACAGTCTCAAATGTTGTTACAATATAGAAAATTGAGCTAGCTTAATGTCGGCGTTCGATTTGTTTAATTCTAAACTTTAAACCAAAAAGTTGCAGACGATTGAGTGAAGACATGTCGAGTTGATCGGCCAGTAAAAATGATCATTCGAAACTGATCATTGGTGTTACTTGAGTAAAGGCTTACAAATGAATCATAATGCATGACATTACGCAGTTTTGGATACATTGTATTACTTCGAGGCTTTCTAGTACCTCTTTCAGTCTCAAATGTGCTCACAATATGAAAAATGGAGGCATTGGGTTCGTGTCATTTTGAACTTTAAATCAAATGTTACGAACGATTAAGTGTGAACATGTAAAGTTCATCCGCTAGTTAAAATTATCATTCTAAACTGATCATTGATGCTCTTTGAGAAAAGGCTTATAAAAGAAGCGTAATGCATGACATAACACAATATGGGATAGATTAGATTGGATTACTAGCTATGACCAGCCGGGCCGGGCCGACCAACTTCACCAGCGAAGAGGCCCAAACCTCTGGCCCAACTGGCGGCAACGTGACTAACACCGCTGGCCCATCTGGTGATGCCACCAGCCCAATGGCCGGCCCCGATTATAACTCGGCCAGCACAACACACGGCCCATACGGCTCAAGCGATCACACGACCATTTCAAGCTCTACACAATGAGAGTCGGACCAGATAAGCTACTAGCTTGAAGGCATGAACCTAGAGGAAGTTTCTACACCAGTGGTACCACCATGAGCCATGACAGGGAGCAGAACAAGGGTATTCTTCCTCAAGTTCAGCTTGTGGGAAGACAAGCTCCTAGAAGATCAACCACAAGGAGTATTGGGCCAAGAGTGCAAGGAACAAGTGAAGGGCTTCTCAACATCTCAAAGTACTCCAGAGACTTGGGCTCTGGTGGCAAAGGAGGTCAATACCCAACATTTCATAAACCTACTTCAAATCCAAGGCTAAGAACGTGTAACATGATCGCCCACCTTCCATTTCTAAGCCGAATGGTAAGTAGGTAAGTTTTCAATTATAAGATTGTCTTTTCTGTTTTGCAGGGTAGGAATTAGTAGTTTTATATTTTATTGAGTCAAAAACATGTAGATGTCCTTTTTCGGTTATTCCTTTTTGTAATTTTTCCTTTATGCACTTTTGTATCTTTTCTTTTTCTTTTTGGGTCGATACTAGAAGGTTCAAACTGCTGAGCATATTAATAAGGCTCCTTTCATTATTGTAGTTTGACAAGTTTTTGATATTAATAAAGAGAGCAGTTTTTCTTCGAGTTTTTCTCACAAACTCTATCGCTTAGAACCGTAGTCGAGACCAGCCCTCCTAACTTGTAGTTTGACAAGTTTGTGATTTATCACGAGGCTTTCCATCCCTCGTGTGAGAGTCTAAGATGGAGACTCTCCTTGGGCATGGTTGGTTGTAGTGGTCGAAGATGTGATCCATCCTCCTTTCCCAATCAAGATAGGGCTCAGGGTCTACTTTTCCCAATCTAGATAGACCACCAATTAATTTGGTGGGGAGTTCAAAGTTTTTGGTTCCCACCAAACTAATTGGTGGGAACAAATCAGTCGCAAATTTGCGACTGATTTGCGACGACGTCATAAAATTCAAATTTTGCCACTGATTTGCGACCACATACGTGGTCGCAAAAAAATCTACAAATAGTCGAAGGTTTTCTCTCATTTTTCAAAATTCAAACAAATCCTCTCTTTCATATAACCTCTGTAAACATTCCAAACCCTCTCCAATCTAAAAAATCGAATAAAAAATGGCAAATAGCGGTAGGTCGATGAGAGGTCATGGAAGACGATCTATCCCATCGTCTTCCGGCCGTGATACCTCTTCTGCCTCCTCGACCCCTCACCATCCGCTTATATAGCGGCATCCTGCCTCCCTCCCCAATATACGTTTACCCCTTGTTCCGTTCCTGCAACCCAAACACCTCCACGGTTTCAGGAATCGGAAGAACATGAGGAGGAAGAAATTCCAGACTGCAAAATAGGAACGGAGGAACAAACTATCACTCTTGATAGTTTATTACAAACTCCATGATGCAAACAATATTTGACAGTGTTGTCTCCACGGCCGGTACCAAATTCAATGTGGTAATATAAATTTTTATTTTTTATTTTTTATTTATAAATAATTATTAAAAATGTAATAATATATCAATATAAAAATAAAATTTTTGTGTATAATGAAAATATAAGGTTTGACCGCGATAACGGGGCTATTACCCGTAAAATTTCAAAAATTTTGAAAAAAAAATATTTGGACGGTCATACCTGCTGAGAGACAGGAAAAATATTTTATCGAGATTGCAGTAAGTGCTTTTTTTTTATTTTTTTTTCATAATATTTAAATACATATTAATATTATATAATCTAATTTAAAGCAATATTCCGACACGTAAAAACCATCGGGAAATATAATCGGTTCAAATTTCTGACGGCAATATTCCTCGGAAATCCTTCCAACGCAAATTCGTCAAGAATTTCCGACGGATGTGTTCCATTAAATATCCGTCGGAGTTTTCCGATGGCAATAGACCATCGAATGTCCGTCGGAAGTTTTCGACGGCAGGTTTTATCTTCAAGCCATAGGAAATTCCCGATACATTCCCGACAGAATTTAGTTTCCGATGAAATAGTCTCGACAGACCATTTTCATCGGAAAGTGGATGGTAATCTGTATTACCAACGGTTTTCCGACTAAACTGGTCGTCGGGAAAACATTGTTTTCTTGTAGTGGTTGACCATTGGCGTTGGATTAATGTCATTTTGAACTCTAAATCAAAAGATATGTACGATTTAGTGTGGACATGTCAAGTTGATCGGCCAGATGAACTGATCATTCTAAACTGATCATCAGTGCTCCTTGAGTAAAGGCTTATAAAGGAGGAATAATGCATGGCATCATGGAATTTAGGATTGATTGGATTACTAGAAGCCTTGGTTGTAGCTTTTTCAGTCTCAAATGTTGTCACAATATAGAAAATTTATCTACGTTAACATGGGCGTTGGATTTGTTTCATTATGAACTATAATTCATAAGTTATGGACAATTTAGTGGGTACATGTCAACTTGATCGGCCAGTAGAAATGATCATTGGTGCTCATTGAGTAAAGACTTATAAATGAAGTTTGGGATACATGAGTAATGCATGGCATCACAGAGTTTGAGATACATTGGATTACTTGGAGGCTTTGTCGTAGCTCTTTCAGCCTCAAATGTTGTCACAATATGGAAAATTGAACTAGTTTAACCTGGGTGTTGGATTAATGTCATTTTGAGCTCTAAGTCAAAAGTTAAATACTGTTTAGTGCAGACATGTCAAGTTGATCAGCTAGTTACAATTATCATTCCAAACTTATCATTGGGGCTCATTGAGTGAAGGCGTATAAATGAAGTATAATGCATGGCATCACGCAATTTGGGATAGATTGGATTACTTGGAGGCTTTGTTTTAATTACTTAGGTCTTAAATTTTTTCACAATATAGAATATTGAGCTAACTAAACGCGAGCGTATGATTCGTGTCATTTTAAGCTATAAATCAAGAGTTACAGACGATTTTGTGCGGACATGTCAAGTTGATCCGCTAGGTAAAGTGATCGTTCTAAACCGATCGTTCTAACATGATCATTAGTTCTACTTAAGTAAAGGCTTATAAATGAAGCATAAAGCATGGTATTACGCAACTTAGGATAGATTGGATTACTTGAATGCTTTGTGCAAGCTTTTTGAGTCTCAAATGTTGTCACAATATAGAAAATTGAGCTAACTTAACGTGGACGTTTGATTCGTGTCATTCTAATCTATAAACCAAAAGTTAATGACTATTTAGTGCATACACTTCATGTTGATCGGCCAGTTAAATTGATCTTTCTAAGATGATTATTGGTGCTCATTGAGCAAAGCTTTACAAATGAAGCCTAATACATGGAGGCTTTGTTTTAGATATTTCGATTTTAAATTTTGTCACAGTATAGAAAATTGAGCTATTTCAACGTGGGCATTGGATTCATCTCATTCTGAACTTTAAATCAAAAGTTACGGACGATTTAGAGCGGACATGTCAAGTCGATCGGACAGTTAAAATTATCATTCTAAATTGATCATTGGTCCTCCTGTAGTAAAGGCTTATGAATGAAGCATAATGCATGGCATCACACAGTTTGGGATACATTGGATTACTTGGAGGCTTTGTGGTAGCTATTTTTGTCTCAAATGTTGTCACAATATAGAAAATTGAGATAGCTTAACGTGGGCATTGAATCCGTGTCATTCTGAACTGTAGCTCAAAAGTTACAGACGATTTAGTGTGGACATGTCAAGTTCATCGGCCAGTTAAAATGATCATTCGAAAATGATCATTGGTGCTCCTTGAGTAAAGGCTTATAAATGAACCAAAATTCATGGCTTCATGGAGTTTCGTATTCATTGGATTACTTGAAGGCTTTGTCGTAACTCTTTCACAATCAAATGTTCTCACAGTATAGAAAGTTTACCTACCTTAAGTGGGTGTTGGATTTGTGTCATTCTGAACTCTATATTAAAAGTTACAGACGATTTAGTGCATACATGCCAAGTTCATCGGCCAGTTAAAATGATCATTCTAAATTGCTCATTGCTGGTCACTGAGTAAAGACTTATAAATGAAATGTACTGCATTGCATTACGTAGTTTGGGATACATTGGATCGATTGGAGGCTTTGTCGTTGATCTTTAAGTATCAAATGTTGTCACAATATGGAAAATTGAGCTCGCTTAACGTGGGCGGTGGATTAGTGTCATTTTGAGCTTTAAATCAAATAAAGACGATTTAGTGCGAACATGTCAAGTTGATCAGCTACTTGAATGATCATTCTAAACTGATCATTGGTGCTCATTGATTTATGGCATCACACAATTTGGGATAGATTAGATTAGTTAGAGGCGTTGTCGTAGCTATCTCGGTCATAAATTTTGTCACAATTCAAAATTTTGAGCTAGCTTACCATGGGGGTTGGGTTCGTTTCATTCTGAACTCTAAATCAAAAGTTACGGACGATTTAGTGCGGACATGTCAACTTGATCGGCCAGTTAAAGTGATCATTCTAAAGACTTATAAATGAAGCATAATGCTTGGCATCACGCAGTTTGGGATAGATCGCATTACTTTGAGGCTTTGTCTACCTCTTTCAGTTTAAAATGTTGTCACAACATGGAAAATTGAGCTAGGTTAAGGTGGGTGTTGGATTCATATCATTTTGAGTTCTAAATCAAAATTGAAAGACGATTTAGTGTGGACATGTCAAGTTGATCAGCTAGTTAAAATGATCATAATAAACTGATAATTGGTGCTCATTAAGCAAAGGCATATAAGTGAAACACAATGGATTGCATTACAAAGCTTAAGATAGATTCTATTACT
The DNA here is from genome assembly GCA_018901935.1 of Pugionium cornutum. Classification (NCBI taxonomy): domain Eukaryota; kingdom Viridiplantae; phylum Streptophyta; class Magnoliopsida; order Brassicales; family Brassicaceae; genus Pugionium; species Pugionium cornutum. The sequence goes on from CM032160.1 coordinate 24,276,911, forward strand.
TGGAGGCTTTGTCGTTGTTATTTTGTTGTTAATTTTTGTCACAATATAGATATTTGAACTAGCCTTACTTGGGCGTTGGATTCATGTCACTCTAAACTCTAAATCAAAAGTTATAGACGATTTAGTGTGGACATGAGATGGATCGGCCAGTTAAAAATGATCATTCTAAACTGATCATTGGTGGTCATTGAGTAAAGACTTATAAATGAAGCATAATGCATTGCATCACGTAGTTTGGGATACATTGGATTACTTGGAGGCTTTGTCGTAGCTCTTGAAATCTTAAATTTTGTCACAATATAGAAACTTGAGCTAGCTTAACGTGAGCGTTGGATTCGTGTCATTTTGAGTTCTAATTCAAAAGTTATAGACGATTTACTACGGATATGCCCACTTGATCAGCTAGTTAAAATGATCATTCTAAACTGATCATTGATGCTCATTGAGATAAATCGTATATATGAAGCATAATGTGTGGCATTATGCAATTTGGGATAGATTGGATTACTTGTAAGCTTTGTTGAAGCTGTTTCAGTCTTGAATTTTTCACAGTACAAAATATTGCTCTAGCTTAACGTGGGCGTTGGATTTATTTCACTCCGAACTCAAAATCAAAAGTTACAGACGATTTAGTGCAGCCATGTCAACTTGATCGGCCTGTTATAGTGATCATTCTAAACTGATCAATGGTGCCCCTTCATTAAACGTTTACAAATGAAGCGTAACACATAACATCACGCAGTTTGGGATACATTGGATTACTTGGAGGCTTTGTCGTATCTCTTTCAGCCTCAAATGTTGTCACAATATGGAAAATTTAGCTAGCTTAACGTGGGAGGTGGATTAGTGTCATTTTGCGCTCTAAATCAAAAGTTAAAAACGATTTAGTGCAGACATGTCAAGTTGATCAGTTATTTAAATGATCATTCTAAACTGATTATTGGTCCTCATTGAGTAAAGGAGTATAAATGAGGAATAATTCATGGCATCACACAATTTGGGATAGATTGGATTATTGAGGTAGAAAAATTGAGGTAGTTTAACATGAGCTAGTTTACTGAGGTAGAAAATTGAGGTAGTTTAACATGATAGATTGGATCACAATACAAAAAAAAAATTGAGCTAGTTTAACATGAGCATTGTATTCGTGTCATTTGGAACTCTAAATATATAAAGTTACAGATGGTTTAGTGCGTACAAGTCAATTTGATAGGCCAGTTAAATTTATAATTCTAAACTGATTATTGGTGCGAAATTAGTAATGGTTTATAATTAGATTACTTGGAGGCTTTGTCGTAGCTATTTCGGTCTTAATTTTTAGCATAATATAGATTACTGAGCTAGCTTAACGTAGGCGTTGGATTCGTGTCATTCGGAACTCTAAATCAAAAATTACGGATTATTTCGTGCAGACATGTCAAGTTTATCGGCGAGGTGCTCATTGAAAAAAGGTTTACAAATGAAGCATAATGCATGGCATCACGCAGTTTAAGATAGATTGGATTACTTGCAGGCTTTGTCAATGTTATGTTTGTCTTAAAATTTTCTCAATATAGAATATTGAGTTAGCTTAACGTGGGCGTTGGATTCGTATCATTCCGAACTCTAAATCAAGAGTTACAGACAATTTAGTGTGAACATGTCAAGTTTATCGGTTAGGTCAATTGATCATTCTAAACTGATCATTGGTGTTCATTGAGTAACGCATAAATGAAGCATAATGCATGGCATCACGCAGTATGGGATAGAGTGGATTACTAGGAGGCGTTTCGGAGATATGTCAAGCTTAAATTATGTCACAATATAGAATATTGAGCGAGCTTAACGTGGGCATTGGATTCGTGACATTTGAATTCTAAATCAAAAGTAACGGACGATTTAGTACCGAAATGTCAAGTTGATCGGCAAGTTAAATTGATTATTCTAAATTGATTATAAATGATGCATAATGCATGTTATCACGCAGTTTCTGATAGATTTGATTACTTGAAGGCTTTGTGTTAGCTCTTTCAGTGTCAAATGTTGTCACAATATAGAAACTTAAGCTACTTTAACGTGGTATTAGATTCTTGTCATTCTAAACTCTAAATCAAAAGTTATAACGATTTAGGGCGGACGTGTCAAGTTGATCTGCTAGTTAAAGTGATTATTCTAAAGTGATCATTCTAAATTTATCATTAGTACTCCATGAGTAAATGCTTATAAATGAATCATAATTCATGGTATCACACAATTAAGGATGAATTGGATTAGTTGAAGGCTTTGTGGTAGCTCTTTCAGTCTCAAATGTTGTCACAATATAGAAAATTGAGCTACTATAACATGGGCATTGGATTTGTGTCATTGTCAACTCTAAATCAAAAGCTACGGACGATTCAGTGCGTAAATGTCAAGTTTATCGGCCAGTAAGAATGTCAAGTAAATGGCATCACGAAGTTTGGGATAGATTGGATTCTTTGGAAGATTTTCCGTAGCTATTTTGGTCTAAATTGTTTTCACAATTCATAGTATTGAGCGAGTTTAACTTGGGTTTTGGATTCGGGGCATTCTGAACTATAAATCAAAATTTTTGGACGATTTAATGAGGACATGTCAAGTTGATTGGCCAGTTAAGGTGATCATTCTAAACTAATCATTAGTGCATCTTGAGCAAAGTCTTGTAAATGAAGCATTATGCATGGTGTCATGCAGTTTAGGATAGATTGGATTGCTTGAAGGATTTTTGGTAACTCTGTCAGTCTCAAATGCTGTCACAAGATAGAAAAGGGAGCTAGTTTAATGCGAGCGTTTGATTCGTGTCATTTTGAACTCTATAACAAAAGTAACAGACGATTTAGTGCGTACATGTCAAGGTGATCCGCTACCTATAATTGAATTCTAAACGTATCATTGGTGCTTCTTGAGTAATGGTTTATAAATGAAGCATAATGCATGGCATCACGCAGTTTGGGATACATTGGATTACTTGGAGGCTATGTCATACTAAATATTTTCACAATACAGAATATTGAGCTAGCTGAACGTGGGCATTGGATTCATGTCATTATGAACTCTAAATCAAAAGTTATAGATGATTTAGTGCAGATATGTCAAGTTGATCGGCCAGTTAAAGTGATCATTCTAAACCGATCATTCTAAACGATCATTAGTGCTCCTTCAGTAAAGGCTTTTGAATTAAGCATAATGCATGGCATCATGCAGTTTAGGATAGATTGAATTACTTGAACGCTTTGTGGTAGCTCTTTCAGTCTCAAATGTTTTCAAAAAATAAAAAACAATTGAGCTAGTTTAACGTGAGCATTGTATTCGTGTCATTCTGAACTCTAAATAAAAATTTACATACGACGTAGTGCGTACATGTCAATTTGATCGGCCAGTTAAAATTATCATTCTAAACTGATCATTGGTGAAAAATTAGTAACGTCGAATAATTGGATTACTTGGATGCTTTATCGTAGCTATTTCGGTCTTAACTTTCTCTGATAGAATATTGAGATAGCTTAACGTGGGCGTTGGATTCGTGTCATTCGGAACTTTAAATCAAAAGTTAAGGATGATTTATTGCGGACATGTCAAGTTTATCGGCGAGTTAAATTGATAATCTAAACTGATCATTGGTGCTCATTGAAAAAGATTTACAAATGAAGTATAATGCATGGCATCACGCAGTTAAAGATAGATTGGATTACTTGCATGCTTTGTCGTTGCAATGTTTGTCTTATATTTTGTCGCAATATAGAATATTGAGTTAGCTTAACATGGCATTGGATTTTTGTCATTCGGAACTCTAAATCAAAAGTTATGGACGATGTAGTGTGGACATGTCAATTTTATCGACTAGTTCAATTGATCATTCTAAACTGATCACTGCTGTTCATTGAGTAATGCATAAATGAAGCATAATGGATGGCATCACGCAGTATGGCATAGATTGGATTAATTGGAGGCATTTTCGTAGATATGTTGATCTTAAATTATGTCACAGTACAGAACATTGAGCTAGCTTAACGTGGGCATTGGTTTCGTGTCATTTTGAACTCTAAATCAAAAGATACAGATGACTTAGTGCAGACATGTCAAGTTGATTGGCAAGTAAAATTGATTATTCTAAATTGATCATTAGTGCTCCTTGAGTAAAGACTTATAAATGATGTATAATGCATGGCATCACGCAGTTTATGATAGATTGGATTACTTGAAGGCTTTGTGGCAGCTCTTTCAGTCTCAAATGTTGTCACAATATTGAAACTTTAGCTAATTTAACGTGGTATTGGATTCGTATCATTCTGAACTCTAAATCAAAAGTTAAAGACGAATTAGTGGGGACGTGTCAAGTTGATCGGCCAGTTAAAGTGATCATTCTAAAGTGATTATTCTAAACTTATCATTAGTATTCCTTTATTAAATGCTTATAAATGAAGCATCATTTATGGCATCACACATTTTAGGATAGATGGGATTAAATGAAGGGTTTGTAGTGGCTTTTTCAGTCTCAAATTTTGTGAGAATAAAGAAAATTGAGTTACTTTGACATGGATTCGTGTCATTCTAAATTCTAAATCAATAGTTACGGACAATTTAGTATGTACATGTCAAGTTGATCCGCTAGTTAAAATGATGATTCCAAACTGATCATTGGTGCTCATGTAGCAAACAGTTACAGATGAACTATAATGCTTGGAATCACACAGCTTGGATAGATTGGATTACTTGGACGCTTTGTCGTAGCTATTTTGGTTTTAAATTTTGTCACAATATAGAATATTGGGCTAGCTTAATGTGGGCGTTGGATTCAGGTGATTCTCACCTCTAAATCAAAAGTTATGGAATATTTAGTGCGGACATGTCAAGTTGATCAACCAGTTAAGTGATCATTATAAAGTGATCATTCTAAACTGATCATTAGGGCTACTTGAGTAAAGAATTATAACTGAAGCATAATTCATGGCATCACACTGTTTAGGATATTTTGGATTACTTGATCTCAAATGTTGTCACAATATAGAAAATTGAGCTACTTAACATGGGCATTAGATTTGTGTCATTCTGAACTCTAAATCAAAAGCTACGAACGATTTAGTGCTCAAATATCAAGTTGATTGGCCAGTAAAAATGTCAGTAAATGCCATCACGAAGTTTGGGATATATTGGATTATTTGAAGGATTTGTCTTAGCTATTTCGGTTTTAATATTTTCCACAATTCATAATATTGAGCGAGCTTAACTTCGGTGTTAGATTCGGGTCATTCTGAACTAAAAATCAAAATATATAGACAATTTAATGCAGACATGTCAAGTTGATCGGCCAGTTAAAGTGATCATTCTAAACTGACAATTCTAAACTAATCATTATTGATTCTTGAGTAAAGACTTATAAATGAAGCATAATGCGTGGAGTCATGCAATTTAATATAGATTAGATTACTTGAAGGCTTTCGGGTAGCTCTTTCAGTCTTGAAAGTTGTCACAACATAGAAAAGTGAGCTAGTTTAATGCGAGCATTTGATTTGTGTCATTTTGAACTCTAAATCAAAAGTAACAGATGATTTAGTGCGTACATGTCAAGTTGATCGGCCAGTTATAATTTCATTCTAAACTGATCATTGGAGCTCCTTGAGTAAAGGTTTATAAATGAAGCATAATGCATGACATCACGCAGTTTGGGATATTTTGGATTACTTGGAGGCTTTGTCCTACCAAATTCGGTATTAAATATTTTCCAATATAGAATATTGAGCTAGTTTAACGTGGGCATTGGATTCATGTCATTATGAATTCTAAATCATAAGTTACGTACGATTTAATGCAGAGATGTCAAGTTTGTCAGACAGTTAAATTGATCATTCTAACTTGATCATTTGTGCTCACTGAGTAACACATAAATGAAGTATAATGCATAGCATCACGCAGTCAGGGATAGATTGGATTACTTGTAGGCTTTGTCGTAGTTGTGTTTGTCTTAAATTTTTGTCACAATATATAATATTTGGCTTATAAATGAAGCATAATGCATGGCGTCACACAATATGGGATTCATTGGATTACTGGCTTTGTCGTAGCTATTTTGGAATTCAATTTTGTTACAATATAGAAAATTAAGCTAGCTTAACGGGGACGTTGGATTCATGTCGTTTTAAACTCTAAATCAAAAGTTATGGAAGATATATTGTCGACATGTCAAGTTTATTGGCTAGTTAAATTGATCATTCTAAATTGATCATTGCTGCTCATTGAGTAATGGTTTACAAATGAAGCATATCGCATGGCATCACGCAGTTTGGGATAGATCGGATTACTTGGAGGCTTTGTCGTAGCTATTTCAGTTTTTAATTTTGTCACAATACAGAATATTGAGCTATGTTTAACGTGGGCAATGAATTCGTGTCAATTTGAACTCTAAATAAAAAATTACATACGATTTAGTGCGGACATTTCAAGTTAACCAGCCAGTTAAATTGATCATTCTAAAGTGATCTTTCTAAACTGAGCATTAGCGCTCCTTGAGTAAAGGTTTAAAAACGAAGCATAATTCATGCCATCACATAGTTTAGGATAGATTAGATTACATAAATGGCTTTGTGCTAGCACTTTAAGTGTCAAATGTAGTCACAACATAGAAACTTGAGTTACTTTAAATTGGGCAGTGGATTCGTGTCATTCTGAACTCCAAATCAAAAGTTACGCACGATTTAGTATGTACATGTCAAGTTGATCGACCAATTAAAATGATCATTCTAAACCAATCATTGGTTCTCTTTGATTAAAAGCTTATAAAAAAGCATAACGCATGGCATCACGCAATTTAAGATACATTGGATTCTTTGGAGGATTTGTCATTGCTATTTTGAACTCCAATTTTGTTACAATATAGAAAATTGAGCTAGTTTAACGTGGGCGTTGGATTCATGTCATTTTGAAATCTAAATAAAAAGTCACAGACGATTTACGTGGACATATCAAGTTTATCGGCTAGTTAAATTGATCATTCTAAACTGATCATTGGTGATCATTAAGTAAAGGTTTATATAAGAAGCATATTGCCTGATATCACACAGTTTGTGATAGATTGAATTACTTGGAGACATTGTCGAGTTATATCGATCTTAAATTTTGTCAAAATATAGAATATTGAACTGGCTTAACATGGGCGTTGGATTAGTGTCATTTTGAACTCTAAGTAAAAAGGTACGGAGGATTTAGTGCGGACATGTCAAGTTTATCTGCTAGTTAAATTGATCATTCTAAACTAATCATTGGTGCTCATTGAGTAACGCATAAATGAAGCATAATTCATGGCATCACGCAGTTTGGGATAGATTGGATTTCTTGGAGGCTCTGTCCTAGCTACGTCGGTCTTAAATTATATCACAATATAGAATATTAAGCTAGCTTGATGTGGGCGTTCAATTCATGTCATTCTGAACTCTAAATCAAAAGTTATGGATGCTTTAGTGCGTACATGTCAAGTTGATCGTCAGTCAAAGTGATCATTCTAAACTCATCATTTGTGCTCCTTGAGTAAAGACTTAAAAATGAAGCATAATGCATGGCAACACGCAATTTATGATAGATTGGATTACTTGAAGACTTTGTGGTAGCTCTTTCAGTCTCAAATGTTGTCACAACATAGAAATTGAGCTACTTTAACATGGGAATTGGATTCATATCATTATAACCTTTGAAACAAACGTTACGGACGATTTAGTGCGGACATGTCAAGTTGATAGGCCAGTTAAAGTGATCATTATAAAATAATCATTTTAAACCGATCATTAGTGCTCCTTCAATAAAGGCTTTTGAATGAAGCATAATGCATGACATCACGCAGTTTAGGATAGATTGAATTACTTGAAGGCTTTATTGTAGCTCTTTTAATCTCAATTGTTTTCCCAATATAAAAAAACTGAGCTAGTTTAACGTGACCATTGTATTCGTGTCATTCTGAACTCAAAATCAAAAGTTACAGGCGATTTAGTGCGTACATGTCAATTTGATCGGCTAGTTAAAATGATCATTCTAAACTGATCATTGGTGCAAAATTAGTAATAGCTTATAATTGGATTATTTGGAGGCTTTGTTATAGCTATTTCGGTTTTAATTTTTGTCACAATTCATAATATTGAGCGAGCTTAACTTCGGTGTTAGATTCGGGTCATTCTGAACTATAAATCAAAATATATATACAATTTAATGCAGACATTTCAAGTTGATCGGCAAGTTAAAGTGATCATTCTAAACTGACAATTCTAAGCTAATCATTATTGCTTCTTGAGTAAAGACTTATAAATGAAGCATAATGCGTGGAGTCATGCAATTTAATATAGATTGGATTACTTGAAGGCTTTGGGGTAGCTCTTTCAGTCTTGAAAGTTGTCACAACATAGAAAAGTGAGCTAGCTTAACGCGAGCGTTTGATTTGTGTCATTTTGAACTCTAAATCAAAAGTAACAGATGATTTAGTGTGTACATGTCAAGTTGATCAGCCAGTTATAATTTCATTCTAAACTGATCATTGGAGCTCCTTGAGTAAAGGTTTATAAATGAAGCATAATGCATGACATCACGCAGTTTAAGATATTTTTGATTACTTGGAGGCTTTGTCCTAGCTAATTCGGTATTAAATATTTTCCAATATAGAATATTGAGCTAGTTTAACGTGGGCATTGGATTCATGTCATTATGAATTCTAAATCATAAGTTACGTACGATTTAATGCAGACATGTCAAGTTTGTCAGACAGTTAAATTGATCATTCTAACTTGATCATTGGTGCTCACTGAGTAACACATAAATGAAGTATAATCCATAGCATCACGCAGTCAGGGATAGATTGGATTACTTGTAGGCCTTGTCGTAGTTGTGTTTGTCTTAAATTTTTGTCATAATATATAATATTTGGCTTATAAATAAAGCATAATGCATGGCGTCACACAATCTGGGATTCATTGGATTACTGGCTTTGTCGTAGCTATTTTGGAATTCAATTTTGTTACAATATAGAAAATTAAGCTAGCTTAACGGGGAAGTTGGATTCATGTCGTTTTAAACTCTAAATCAAAAGTTACGGAAGATATAGTGTGGACATGTCAAGTTTATTGGCTAGTTAAATTGATCATTCTAAATTGATCATTGCTGCTCATTGAGTAATGGTTTACAAATGAAGCATATCGCACAGCATCACGCAGTTTGGGATATATCGGATTACTTGGAGGCTTTATCGTAGCTATTTCAGTTTTTAATTTTGTCACAATACAGAATATTGAGCTATGTTTAACGTGGGCGATGGATTCGTGTCAATTTGAACTCTAAAAAAATTACATACGATTTAGTGCGGACGTTTCAAGTTAACCAGCCAGTTAAATTGATCATTGTAAAGTGATCTTTCTAAACTGATCATTAGCGCTCCTTGAGTAAAGGTTTAAAAATGAAGCATAATTCATGCCATCACATAGTTTAGGATAGATTAGATTACACAAATGGCTTTGTGCTAGCACTTTAAGTGTCAAATGTAGTCACAATATAGAAACTTGAGTTACTTTAAAGTGGGCAGTGGATTCGTATCATTCTGAACTCCAAATCAAAAGTTACACACGATTTAGTATGTACATGTCGAGTTGATCGACCAGTTAAAATGATCATTCTAAACCAATCATTGGTTCTCTTTGAGTAAAAGCTTATAAAAAAGCATAACGCATGGCATCACGCAATTTGGGATACATTGGATTCTTTGGAGGATTTGTCATTGCTATTTCGAACTCCAATTTTGTTACAATATAGAAAATTGAGCTAGCTTAACGCGGGCGTTGGATTCATGTCATTTTGAAATCTAAATAAAAAGTCACGGACGATTTACATGGACATATCAAGTTTATCGGCTAGTTAAATTGATCATTCTAAACTTATCATTGGTGCTCATTAAGTAAAGGTTTATATAAGAAGCATATTGCATGGCATCACACAGTTTGTGATAGATTGAATTACTTGGAGACATTGTCGAGTTATTTGATCTTAAATTTTGTCAAAATATAGAATATTGAACTAGCTTAACGTGGGCGTTGGATTCGTGTCATTTTGAACTCTAAATAAAAAGGTATGGAGGATTTAGTGCGGACATGTCAAGTTTATCTGCTAGTTAAATTGATCATTCTAAACTTATCATTGGTGCTCATTGAGTAACGCATAAATGAAGCATAATTCATGGCATCACGCAGTTTGGGATAGATTGGATTTCTGGGAGGCTCTGTCATAGCTACGTCGGTCTTAAATTATATCACAATATAGAGTATTAAGCTAGCTTGACGTGGGCGTTCAATTCATGTCATTCTGAACTCTAAATCAAAAGTTATGGATGCTTTAGTGCGTACATGTCAAGTTGATCGGTCAGTCAAAGTGATCACTCTAAACTCATCATTTGTGCTCCTTGAGTAAAGACTTAAAAATGAAGCATAATGCATGGCAATACGAAATTTATGATAGATTGGATTACTTGAAGACTTTGTGGTAGCTCTTTCAGTCTCAAATGTTGTCACAATATAGAAATTGAGCTACTTTAACGTGGGAATTGGATTCATATCATTATAACCTTTGAATCAAACGTTACGGACGATTTAGTGCGGACATGTCAAGTTGATAGGCCAGTTAAAGTGATCATAATAAAATAATCATTTTAAACCGATCATTAGTGCTCCTTCAATAAAGGCTTTTGAATGAAGCATAATGCATGACATCACGCAGTTTAGGATAGATTGAATTACTTGAAGGCTTTATTGTAGCTCTTTTAATCTCAATTGTTTTCCCAATATAAAAAAACTGAGCTAGTTTAACGTGACCATTGTATTCGTGTCATTCTGAACTCTAAATCAAAAGTTACAGGCGATTTAGTGCGTACATGTCAATTTGTTTGGCTAGTTAAAATGATCATTCTAAACTGATCATTGGTGCAAAATTAGTAATAGCTTATAATTGGATTATTTGGAGGCTTTGTTATAGCTATTTCAGTTTTAATTTTTTTTTCACAATTCATAATATTGAGCGAGCTTAACTTCGGTGTTAGATTCGGGTCATTCTGAACTATAAATCAAAATATATAGACAATTTAATGCAGACATGTCAAGTTGATCGGCTAGTTAAAGTGATCATTCTAAACTGACAATTCTAAGCTAATCATTATTGCTTCTTGGGTAAAGACTTATAAATGAAGCATAATGCGTGGAGTCATGCAATTTAATATAGATTAGATTACTTGAAGGCTTTGGGGTAGCTCTTTCAGTCTTGAAAGTTGTCACAACATAGAAAAGTGAGCTAGTTTAACGCGAGCGTTTGATTTGTGTCATTTTGAACTCTAAATCAAAAGTAACAGATGATTTAGTGCGTACATGTCAAGTTGATCGGCCAGTTATAATTTCATTCTAAACTGATCATTGGAGCTCCTTGAGTAAAGGTTTATAAATGAAGCATAATGCATGACATCACGCAGTTTAAGATATTTTGGATTACTTGGAGGCTTTGTCCTAGCTAATTCGGTATTAAATATTTTCTAATATAGAATATTGAGCTAGTTTAACGTGGGCATTGGATTCATGTCATTATGAATTCTAAATCATAAGTTACGTACGATTTAATGCAGACATGTCAAGTTTGTCAGACAGTTAAATTGATCATTCTAACTTGATCATTGGTGCTCACTGAGTAACACATAAATGAAGTATAATGCATAGCATCACGCAGTCAGGGATAGATTGGATTACTTGTAGGCTTTGTCGTAGTTGTGTTTGTCTTAAATTTTTGTCATAATATATAATATTTGGCTTATAAATGAAGCATAATGCATGGCGTCACACAATCGGGGATTCATTGGATTACTGGCTTTGTCGTAGCTATTTTGGAATTCAATTTTGTTACAATATAGAAAATTAAACTAGCTTAACGGGGTCGTTGGATTCATGTCGTTTTAAACTCTAAATCAAAAGTTACGGAAGATATAATGTGAACATGTCAAGTTTATTGGCTAGTTAAATTGATCATTCTAAATTGATCATTGCTGCTCATTGAGTAATGGTTTACAAATGAAGCATATCGCATGGCATCACGCAGTTTGGGATAGATCGGATTACTTGGAGGTTTTGTTGAGCTATTTCAGTTTTTAATTTTGTCACAATACAGAATATTGAGCTATGTTTAACGTGGGCGATGGATTCGTGTCAATTTGAACTCTAAAAAAAATTACATACGATTTAGGGCGGACGTTTCAAGTTAACCAGCCAGTTAAATTGATCATTGTAAAGTGATCTTTCTAAACTGATCATTAGAGCTCCTTGAGTAAAGGTTTAAAAATGAAGCATAATTCATGCCATCACATAGTTTAGGATAGATTAGATTACACAAATGGCTTTGTGCTAGCACTTTAAGTGTCAAATGTAGTCACAATATAGAAACTTGAGTTACTTTAAAGTGGGCAGTGGATTCGTGTCATTCTAAACTCCAAATCAAAAGTTACGCACGATTTAGTATGTACATGTCGAGTTGATGGACCAGTTAAAATGATCATTCTAAACCAATCATTGGTTCTCTTTGAGTAAAAGCTTATAAAAAAGCATAACGCATGGCATCACGCAATTTGGGATACATTGGATTCTTTGGAGGATTTGTCACTGCTATTTCGAACTCCAATTTTGTTACAATATAGAAAATTGAGCTAGCTTAACGTGGGCGTTGGATTCATGTCATTTTGAAATCTAAATAAAAAGTCACAGACGATTTACATGGACATATCAAGTTTATCGGCTAGTTAAATTGATCATTCTAAACTGATCATTGGTGCTCATTAAGTAAAGGTTTATATAAGAAGCATATTGCATGGCATCATTTTGTGATAGATTGAATTACTTGGAGACATTGTCGAGTTATTTGATCTTAAATTTTTTCAAAATATAGAATATTGAACTAGCTTAACGTGGGCGTTGGATTCCTGTCATTTTGAACTCTAAATAAAAAGGTACGGAGGATTTAGTGCGGACATGTCAAGTTTATCTGCTAGTTAAATTGATCATTCTAAACTTATCATTGGTGCTCATTGAGTAACGCATAAATGAAGCATAATTCATGGCATCACGCAGTTTGGGATAGATTGGATTTCTGGGAGGCTCTGTCATAGCTACGTCGGTCATAAATTATATCACAATATAGAGTATTAAGCTAGCTTGACGTGGGCGTTCAATTCATGTCATTTTGAACTCTAAATCAAAAGTTATGCATGCTTTAGTGCGTACATGTCAAGTTGATCAGTCAGTCAAAGTGATCATTCTAAACTCATCATTTGTGCTCCTTGAGTAAAGACTTAAAAATGAAGCATAATGCATGGCAACACGCAATTTATGATAGATTGGATTACTTGAACACTTTGTGGTAGCTCTTTCAGTCTCAAATGTTGTCACAATATAGAAATTGAGCTACTTTAACGTGGGAATTGGATTCATATCATTATAACCTTTGAATCAAACATTACGGACGATTTAGTGCGGACATGTCAAGTTGATAGGCCAGTTAAAGTGATCATTATAAAATAATCATTTTAAACCGATCATTAGTGCTCCTTCAATAAAGGCTTTTGAATGAAGCATAATGCATGACATCACGCAGTTTAGGATAGATTGAATTACTTGAAGGCTTTATTGTAGCTCTTTTAATCTCAATTGTTTTCCCAATATAAAAAAACTGAGCTAGTTTAACGTGACCATTGTATTCGTGTCATTCTGAACTCTAAATCAAAAGTTACAGGCGATTTAGTGCGTACATGTCAATTTGTTTGGCTAGTTAAAATGATCATTCTAAACTGATCATTGGTGCAAAATTAGTAATAGCTTATAATTGGATTATTTGGAGGCTTTGTTATAGCTATTTCAGTTTTAATTTTTTTTTCACAATTCATAATATTGAGCGAGCTTAACTTCGGTGTTAGATTCGGGTCATTCTGAACTATAAATCAAAATATATAGACAATTTAATGCAGACATGTCAAGTTGATCGGCCAGTTAAAGTGATCATTCTAAACTGACAATTCTAAGCTAATCATTATTGCTTCTTGGGTAAAGACTTATAAATGAAGCATAATGCGTGGAGTCATGCAATTTAATATAGATTAGATTACTTGAAGGCTTTGGGGTAGCTCTTTCAGTCTTGAAAGTTGTCACAACATAGAAAAGTGAGCTAGTTTAACGCGAGCGTTTGATTTGTGTCATTTTGAACTCTAAATCAAAAGTAACAGATGATTTAGTGCGTACATGTCAAGTTGATCGGCCAGTTATAATTTCATTCTAAACTGATCATTGGAGCTCCTTGAGTAAAGGTTTATAAATGAAGCATAATGCATGACATCACGCAGTTTAAGATATTTTGGATTACTTGGAGGCTTTGTCCTAGCTAATTCGGTATTAAATATTTTCTAATATAGAATATTGAGCTAGTTTAACGTGGGCATTGGATTCATGTCATTATGAATTCTAAATCATAAGTTACGTACGATTTAATGCAGACATGTCAAGTTTGTCAGACAGTTAAATTGATCATTCTAACTTGATCATTGGTGCTCACTGAGTAACACATAAATGAAGTATAATGCATAGCATCACGCAGTCAGGGATAGATTGGATTACTTGTAGGCTTTGTCGTAGTTGTGTTTGTCTTAAATTTTTGTCATAATATATAATATTTGGCTTATAAATGAAGCATAATGCATGGCGTCACACAATCGGGGATTCATTGGATTACTGGCTTTGTCGTAGCTATTTTGGAATTCAATTTTGTTACAATATAGAAAATTAAACTAGCTTAACGGGGTCGTTGGATTCATGTCGTTTTAAACTCTAAATCAAAAGTTACGGAAGATATAATGTGAACATGTCAAGTTTATTGGCTAGTTAAATTGATCATTCTAAATTGATCATTGCTGCTCATTGAGTAATGGTTTACAAATGAAGCATATCGCATGGCATCACGCAGTTTGGGATAGATCGGATTACTTGGAGGTTTTGTTGAGCTATTTCAGTTTTTAATTTTGTCACAATACAGAATATTGAGCTATGTTTAACGTGGGCGATGGATTCGTGTCAATTTGAACTCTAAAAAAAATTACATACGATTTAGGGCGGACGTTTCAAGTTAACCAGCCAGTTAAATTGATCATTGTAAAGTGATCTTTCTAAACTGATCATTAGCGCTCCTTGAGTAAAGGTTTAAAAATGAAGCATAATTCATGCCATCACATAGTTTAGGATAGATTAGATTACACAAATGGCTTTGTGCTAGCACTTTAAGTGTCAAATGTAGTCACAATATAGAAACTTGAGTTACTTTAAAGTGGGCAGTGGATTCGTGTCATTCTAAACTCCAAATCAAAAGTTACGCACGATTTAGTATGTACATGTCGAGTTGATGGACCAGTTAAAATGATCATTCTAAACCAATCATTGGTTCTCTTTGAGTAAAAGCTTATAAAAAAGCATAACGCATGGCATCACGCAATTTGGGATACATTGGATTCTTTGGAGGATTTGTCACTGCTATTTCGAACTCCAATTTTGTTACAATATAGAAAATTGAGCTAGCTTAACGTGGGCGTTGGATTCATGTCATTTTGAAATCTAAATAAAAAGTCACAGACGATTTACATGGACATATCAAGTTTATCGGCTAGTTAAATTGATCATTCTAAACTGATCATTGGTGCTCATTAAGTAAAGGTTTATATAAGAAGCATATTGCATGGCATCATGCAGTTTGTGATAGATTGAATTACTTGGAGACATTGTCGAGTTATTTGATCTTAAATTTTTTCAAAATATAGAATATTGAACTAGCTTAACGTGGGCGTTGGATTCCTGTCATTTTGAACTCTAAATAAAAAGGTACGGAGGATTTAGTGCGGACATGTCAAGTTTATCTGCTAGTTAAATTGATCATTCTAAACTTATCATTGGTGCTCATTGAGTAACGCATAAATGAAGCATAATTCATGGCATCACGCAGTTTGGGATAGATTGGATTTCTGGGAGGCTCTGTCATAGCTACGTCGGTCTTTAATTATATCACAATATAGAGTATTAAGCTAGCTTGACGTGGGCGTTCAATTCATGTCATTTTGAACTCTAAATCAAAAGTTATGGATGCTTTAGTGCGTACATGTCAAGTTGATCGGTCAGTCAAAGTGATCATTCTAAACTCATCATTTGTGCTCCTTGAGTAAAGACTTAAAAATGAAGCATAATGCATGGCAACACGCAATTTATGATAGATTGGATTACTTGAACACTTTGTGGTAGCTCTTTCAGTCTCAAATGTTGTCACAATATAGAAATTGAGCTACTTTAACGTGGGAATTGGATTCATATCATTATAACCTTTGAATCAAACATTACGGACGATTTAGTGCGGACATGTCAAGTTGATAGGCCAGTTAAAGTGATCATTATAAAATAATCATTTTAAACCGATCATTAGTGCTCCTTCAATAAAGGCTTTTGAATGAAGCATAATGCATGACATCATGCAGTTTAGGATAGATTGAATTACTTGAAGGCTTTATTGTAGCTATTTTAATCTCAATTGGTTTCCCAATATAAAAAAACTGAGCTAGTTTAACGTGACCATTGTATTCGTGTCATTCTGAACTCTAAATCAAAAGTTATAGGCGATTTAGTGCGTACATGTCAATTTGATCGGCTAGTTAAAATGATCATTCTAAACTGATCATTGGTGCAAAATTAGTAATAGCTTATAATTGGATTATTTGGAGGCTTTGTTATAGCTATTTTGGTTTTAATTTTTGTTACAATTCATAATATTGAGCGAGCTTAACTTCGGTGTTAGATTCGGGTCATTCTGAACTATAAAAATCAAAATATATAGACAATTTAATGCAGACATGTCAAGTTGATCGGCCAGTTAAAGTGATCATTCTAAACTGACAATTCTAAGCTAATCATTATTGCTTCTTGAGTAAAGACTTATAAATGAAGCATAATGCGTGGAGTCATGCAATTTAATATAGATTAGATTACTTGAAGGCTATGGGGTAGCTCTTTCAGTCTTGAAAGTTGTCACAACATAGAAAAGTGAGCTAGTTTAACGCGAGCGTTTGATTTGTGTCATTTTGAACTCTAAATCAAAAGTAACAGATGATTTAGTGCGTACATGTCAAGTTGATCGGCCAGTTATAATTTCATTCTAAACTGATCATTGGAGCTCCTTGAGTAAAGGTTTATAAATGAAGCATAATGCATGACATCACGCAGTTTAAGATATTTTGGATTACTTGGAGGCTTTGTCCTAGCTAATTCGGTATTAAATATTTTCCAATATAGAATATTGAGCTAGTTTAACGTGGGCATTGGATTCATGTCATTATGAATTCTAAATCATAAGTTACGTACGATTTAATGCAAACATGTCAAGTTTGTCAGACAGTTAAATTGATCATTCTAACTTGATCATTGGTGCTCACTGAGTAACACATAAATGAAGTATAATGCATAGCATCACGCAGTCAGGGATAGATTGGATTAGTTGTAGGCTTTGTCGTAGCTGTGTTTGTCTTAAATTTTTGTCACAATATATAATATTTGGCTTATAAATGAAGCATAATGCATGGCGTCACACAATATGGGATTCATTGGATTACTGGCTTTGTCGTAGCTATTTTGGAATTCAATTTTGTTACAATATAGAAAATTAAGCTAGCTTAACGGGGACGTTGGATTCATGTCGTTTTAAACTGTAAATCAAAATTTACGGAAGATATAGTGTGGACATGTCAAGTTTATTGGCTAGTTAAATTGATAATTCTAAATTGATCATTGCTGCTCATTGAGTAATGGTTTACAAATGAAGCATATCGCACAGCATCACGCAGTTTGGGATATATCGGATTACTTGGAGGCTTTATCGTAGCTATTTCAGTTTTTAATTTTGTCACAATACAGAATATTGAGCTATGTTTAACGTGGGCGATGGATTCGTGTCAATTTGAACTCTAAAAAAATTACATACGATTTAGTGCGGACGTTTCAAGTTAACCAGCCAGTTAAATTGATCATTGTAAAGTGATCTTTCTAAACTGATCATTAGCGCTCCTTGAGTAAAGGTTTAAAAATGAAGCATAATTCATGCCATCACATAGTTTAGGATAGATTAGATTACACAAATGGCTTTGTGCTAGCACTTTAAGTGTCAAATGTAGTCACAATATAGAAACTTGAGTTACTTTAAAGTGGGCAGTGGATTCGTATCATTCTGAACTCCAAATCAAAAGTTACGCACGATTTAGTATGTACATGTCGAGTTGATGGACCAGTTAAAATGATCATTCTAAACCAATCATTGGTTCTCTTTGAGTAAAAGCTTATAAAAAAGCATAACGCATGGCATCACGCAATTTGGGATACATTGGATTCTTTGGAGGATTTGTCATTGCTATTTTGAACTCCAATTTTGTTACAATATAGAAAATTGAGCTAGCTTAACGTGGGCGTTGGATTCATGCCATTTTGAAATCTAAATAAAAAGGTACGGGGAGGATTTAGTGCGGACATGTCAAGTTTATCTGCTAGTTAAATTGATCATTATAAACTTATCATTGGTGCTCATTGAGTAACGCATAAATGAAGCATATTTCATGGCATCACGAAGTTTGGGATAGATTGGATTTCTTGGAGGTTCTGTCCTAGCTACGTCGGTCTTAAATTATATCACAATATAGAGTATTAAGCTAGCTTGATGTGGGCGTTCAATTCATGTCATTCTGAACTCTAAATCAAAAGTTATGGATGCTTTAGTGCGTACATGTCAAGTTGATCGGTCAGTTAAAGAGATCATTCTAAACTCATCATTTGTGCTCCTTGAGTAAAGACTTAAAAATGAAGCATAATGCATGGCAACACGCAATTTATGATAGATTGGATTACTTGAAGACTTTCTGGTAGCTCTTTCAGTCTCAAATGTTGTCACAATATAGAAATTGAGCTACTTTAACGTGGGAATTGGATTCATATCATTATAAACTTTTAATCAAACGTTACGGACGATTTAGTGCGGACATGTCAAGTTGATAGGCCAGTTAAAGTGATCATTATAAAATATTCATTTTAAACCGATCATTAGTGCTCCTTCAATAAAGGCTTTTGAATGAAGCATAATGCATGACATCACGCAGTTTAGGATAGATTGAATTACTTGAAGGCTTTATTGTAGCTCTTTTAATCTCAATTGTTTCCCAATATAAAAAAACTGAGCTAGTTTAACGTGACCATTGTATTCATGTCATTCTGAACTCTAAATCAAAAGTTACAAGCGATTTAGTGCGTATATGTCAATTTGATCAGCTAGTTAAAATGATCATTCTAAACTGATCATTGGTGCAAAATTAGTAATAGCTTATAATTGGATTATTTGGAGGCTTTGTTATAGCTATTTCGGTCTTAATTTTGTCATAATATAGAATATTGAGCTAGATCAATGTGGGCTTTGGATTCGTGTCTTTCTGAACTCTAAATCAAAAGTTACGGATGATTTAGTGCAGACATGTCAAGTTTATCGGCGAGTTAAATTGATATTCTAAAATGATCATTAGTGCTCATTGAAAAATGTTTTACAAATGAAGCATAATGCATGGCATCACGCTATTTAAGATAGATTGGATTACTTACAGGCTTTGTCGTAGCTATTTTTGTCTTAAATTTTGTCACAATATGTAATATTCAGTTAGCTTAATGTGAACGTTGCATTCGTGTCATTCTGATCTCTAAATCAAAAGTAACAGACGATTTAGTGCGTATATTTCAAGTTGATCGGCCAGTTAAAGTTATAATTCTAACGTGATCATTCTAAAGTGATTATTCTAAGGTGATTATTCTAAAGTGATTGTTTTAAAGTGATCATTTTAAGTTGATCATTAGTGCTCCTTTAGTAAATGATTATAAAAGAAGCATAATTCATGGCATCAGACAATTTAGGATAGATTGGATTACTTTTCACTCTCAAATGTTGTCAAAATATAGAAAATTGAGCTAGTTTTTTATGGGCATTTGATTTATGTCATTCGGAACTCTAAATGAAAAGATACGGAAGATTTAGTGCATACATATCAAGTTGATCGGCAAGTTAAAATGTTCATTTTAAACTGATCATTGGTGTTCCTTGAGTAACGCATAAATGAAGCATAATGCATGGCATCATGCCCTATGGGTTCGATTGGATTACGTGGAGGAGTTTTCGTAGCTATGTTAGTCTTAAATTTTGTCACAATATAGAATATTGAGCTAGTTTAACGTGGGTGTTGGATTCGTGTCATTCTGAACTCTAAATCAAACGTAACGGATGGTTTAGTGCAGACATGTCAAGTTGATCGGCAAGTTACATTTATTATTCTAAATTGATCGGTAGTGCTCCTTGAGTAAAGACTTATAAATGATGCATAATGCATGGCATCACGCAGTTTATGATAATTACTTGAAGGCTTTGTAGTAGCTCTTTTAGTCTTAAATGTTGTCACAATATAGAAACTTGAGCTAGTTTAACGTGGTATTGGACTCGTGTCAATCTGAACATCAAAAGTTACAGACGATTTTGTGCGGACGTGTCAAGTTGATCGGCCCGTTAAAGAGATCATTCTAAATATATCATTAGTACTCCTTGAGTAAAAGCTGATACATGAAGTATAATTCATGGCATTACACAATTTAGGATAGATTAGATTAGTTTAAGGCTTTCTGGTAGCTATTTCAGTCTCAAATGTTGTCACAATAAAGAAAATTGAGTTACTTTAATGTGGGCATTGGATTCGTGTCATTCTAAACTCTAAATAAAAAGTTATAGACGATTTAGTGCGTACATGTCAAGTTGATTGGCCAGCTAAAACGATTATTCTAAACTGATCATTGGTGCTCATTGAGCAAACGTTTACAAATGAAGTATAATGCTTGGCATCACGCAGTTTGGATAGACTGGATTACTTGGAGGCTTTGTCGTATCTATTTTGGTCTTAAATTTTTTTCACAATATAGAGTATTAGGCTAGCTTAACATGGGCATTGGATTGGCGTCATTCTTAACTCTAAACCAAAAGTAATAGATGATTTAATGCGGACATTTCAAGTCGATCAGCCAGTTAAGTGATCATTCTAAACTGATCATTCTAAACTGATCATTAGTGCTCCTTGAATAAAGGCTTATAAGTGAAGCATAATTCATGTCATCACATAGTTTAGGATAGATTGGATTACTTGAAGGCTTTGTGGTAGCTCTTTCAGTCTCAAATGTTGTCACCATATAGAAATTCAGCTACTTTAACATGAGTATTGGATTTGTGTCATTCTAAACTCTAAATCAAAAGGTACTGACGATTTAGTGCATAAATGTCAAGTTGTTCGTCCAGTTAAAATGTCAAGTAAACGCCATCACGAAGTTTGGGGTAAATTGGACTATTTGGAAGATTTGTCATATCTATTTCGGTCTTATATTTTGTCACAATTCATAATATTGAGCGAGCTTAACTTAGGTGTTGGATTCGGGTCATTCTAAACTATAAATCAAAATTGACATATGATTTAATGCGGACATGACAAGTTGAATGGCTAGTGACAGTGATTATTCTAAACTGATCATTCTAAACTCATCATTTGTGCTCCTTGATTAAAGGCTTATAAATTAAGCATAATGCATGTCATCATGCAGTTTAGGAGATATTGGGCACCTTGAAAGCTTTGTGTTATCTCTTTCAGTCTCAAATGTTGTCACATTATAGAAAATTGAGCTAGTTTAACGTGGGCATTGGATTCCTGTCATTCTAACTCTGAATCAAAAGTTACATACAATTTGGTGCGTACATGTCAAGTTGATCAGCCAATTAAAATGATCATTCTAAACTGATTATTGGTGCTCCTTGAGTAAAGCCTTATAAATGAAGCATAATGCATGACAGCACGCAGATTGGGATACACTGGATTACTTGGAGGATTTGTCCTAGCTATTTTAGTCACAATATTTTAAATTGAGCTAGATTAACGTCGCCGTTGTATTCATGTCATTTTGAGCTCTAAACCAAATTTTGAGCTTCTTGAGCAAAGGTTTAGAAATAAAGCATAATGCATGGCATCACGCTGTTTGGGATATATTGGATTACTTGGAGGCTTTGTCATTGCTATTTCGGTCTTAAAGTTTGTCACAATATAGAATACTGAGCTAGCTTAACGTGGGCATTGGATTCGTGTTATTCTGAATCAAAAGTTACAGAAGATTTAGTGTGCACATGACAAGTTGATCAGCCAGTTAAAATGATTATTCTAAATTGATCATTGGTGCTCCATGAGTAAAAGCTTATAAATGAAGACTAATGCATGGCATCACGCAGTTCGGAATACATTAGAATACTTGGAGGCTTTGTCTCAGCTATTATGGTCTCAAATGTTATCACAATATTGAAAGTTGAACTAGATTAACGTGGATGTTGGACTCACGTCATTTTGAGCTCTAAATCAAATGTTAAAGACAATTTTAAATTGATCATTTTAAACTGATCACTGGTGCTAACTAAGCAAAGGTATACAAATGAAGCATAATGCATAGCATCACGCAGTTTGGGATATATTGTATTACTTGGGCGGTTCGTCATAGCGCTTTCGGTCTCACATGTTGACAAAATGCTAAAAATTCAGCCAGATTAACGTGGGCATTGGATTAATGTCATTTTGAGCTCTAAATAAATGTTAAAGACGATTTAGTACGAACATGTCAAGTTGATCAGCCAGTTAAAATGATCATTTTAAACAGATCATTGGTGCTCATTCAGCAAAGCTTTACAAATGAAGCATAATGCATGGCATGACATAGTTTTCGATACATTGGATTACTTGGACGCTTTGTCATAGCTATTTCGGACTTGAATTTTGTAACAATATTGAAAATTGGGCTAGCTTAACATGGGTGTTGGATTCGTGTCATTTTGAACTCTAAATCAAACGTTATGAACAATGGAGACATATCAAGTTGATCGGCAAGTTAAAATGATCATTCTAAAAAAATCCTTGGTGCTTCTTGATTAGAGCCATAAAAGTGAAGTATAATTCATGGCATCACGTAGTTTGGGATATATTGGATTACTTGGAAGCTTTGTAATAGCTCTTTCAGTCTCAAATGTAGTCACAATATAGAAATTTGGGCTACCTTGGCGTGGTGGGGGGGGGGTTGTTTCGTTTCATTCTGAACTCTAAATCAAAAGTTACGAAAGATTTAGTGTAGACATGTCAAGTTGATCCGCCAGTTAAAATGATCATTCTACACTGATCATTGGTGCTTCCTGAGTAAGAGCTTATAAAACAAGCATAATGCATGGCATCACGCAGTTTGGGATAGGTTTGATTACTTGGACTCTTTGTCGTAGGTATTTCGGACTTAAATTTTGTCATAATATCAAAAATATTGCTAGCTTAACGTGGACATTGGATTTGTGTCATTTTCTACTATAAATTAAAGTTACGGGCGATTTCGTGTGGACATGTCAAGTTGATCAGCCAGTTATAATGGTCATTCTAAACTGATCATTGGTGCTCCTTGAGTAAAAGCTTATAAATGAACCATAATGCATGGCTTCACGCAATTTGGGATACATAGGATTACTTAAAGGATTTCTCGTAGCTCTTTCAGGCTCAAATTGTCACAATATAGAAAATTGTGCTAGCTTAGCGTGGGCGGTTCATTCGTGTCATTCTGAACTCTAAATAAGAAGTTACGGACGATTTAGTGCGGACATGTAAAATTGATATGTCAATTAAAATGATCATTCTAAACTGATCATTGGTGCTTCTTGAGTAAAGGCCTATAAATGAAGTATAATGCATGGCATCACAAAGATTGGGATAGACTGGATTACTTTGACGCTTTGTCGTAGTTATTTCAGACATTAAAGTTTGTCACAATATCAAAATTTGGGCTAGCTTAATGTGTGTGTTGGATTTGTGTCATTTGGAACTCTAAATCAAAAGTTACAGACGATTTAGTGTGGATGTATCAAGTTGATCGGCCAGTTAAAATGATCATTCAAAACTGATAATTGATGCTCCTTGAGTAAAGGCTTATAAATGAAGAATAATGCATGGCATCATACAGTTTGGGAGACATTGGAATACTTGGAGGCTTTTTCTTAGCTATTTCGGTATCAAATGTTGTCCCAATTTTGAAACTTGAGCTAGATTAACGTAGGTGTTGGATTCATGTCATTTTGAGCTCTAAATCAAATTTTAAAGACGATTTAGTGCCGTTATGTAAAATTGATCAGCTAGTTAAAATGATCATTCTAAACAGATCATCGGTGCTACCTGAGCAGAGGTTTAGAAATAAAGCATAATGTTTGGTATCATGAAGTTTGGGATAGATTCGATTACTTGGAGGCTTTTCCATTGCTATTTTGGTCTTACAGTTTGTCACAATAGAGAATATTGAGTTAGCATAATGTGGACACTAGATTCGTGTTATTTTGAACTCTTAATAAAAAGTTACAGACGATTTAGTGTGCCCATGTCAAGTTTATCAGCCAGTTAAAATGATAATTTTAAATTGATTATTGGTGCTCCTTGAGTAAAATCTTATAAACGAAGACTAATGCATGGCATCACGTAGTTTGGAATACATTAGAATACTTGGAGGCTTTGTCTCAGCTATTTTGGTCTCAACTGTTGTCACAGTATGGAAAGTTGAGCTAGATTAACGCGGATGTTGGATTCATGTCATTTTGAGCTTTAAATCAAATTTTAAAGATGATTTAGTGCAGTTATGTAAAGTTGCTCAGCTAGATAAATTGATCATTTTAAAGTGATCATTGGTGTTAACTGAGCAAAGTTTTACAAATGAAGCATAATGCATAGCATCACGCAATTTGGGATACATTGGATTACTTGGGGGCTTCATCGTAGCGCTTTCAGTCTCAAATGTTGTCACATTATTGAAAATTCAGCTAGATTAATGTGTGCATTGGATTCATTTCATTTTGAGTTCTAAATCAAATGTTAAAGAAGATTTAGTACGAACATGTTAAGTTGATCAGCTAGTTAAAATGAGCATTTTAAACAGATCATTGGTGCTCATTCAGCAAAGGTTTACCAATGAAGCATAATGCATGGCATCACATAGTTTTCGATATATTGGATTTTTAGATGCTTTGTCGTAGCTATTTCGGATTTATATTTTGTAACAGTATTGAAAATTGGGATAGCTTAACGTGGGCATTGGATTCGTGTCATTTTGAACTCTAAATAAAAAGTTATGATCAATTTAGTGGACACATAATAAGTTGAATTTCCACTTAAAATGATCATTCTAAACTTATCATTGGTGCTACTTGATTAAAGGCTTATAAATGAAGCATAATGCATGGCATCACGCAGTTTGGGATATATTGGATTACTTGGATGCTTTGTCGTAGCTCTTTCAGTCTCAAATGTTGTCACAATATAGAAATTTGAGCTAGCTTAGCGTGGGCGTGATTCGTGTCATTCTGAACTATAAATCAAAAGTTACGGACGATTTAGTACGGACATGTCAAGTTGATCCGCCAGTTAAAATGATCATTCTAAATTGATCATTGGTGCTTATTGAGTAAGGGCTTATAAATGAAGAATAATACATGGCATCACGCATTTTGGGAAAGTTTGGATTACTTGGATGCTTTGTCATAGGTATTTCGGACTTAAATTTTGTCAGAATATCAAAATTGGGCTAGTTTAACATGGAAGATGGATTTGTGTCATTTTTAACTTTAAATAAAAGTTATGTACGATTTAGAGTGTACATGTCAGGTTGATTGACCAGTTATAATTATCTTTCTAAACTAATCATTGGTGCTCCTTGAGTAAAGGCTTATAAATGAAGCATAATGCATGTCATCATGTAATTTGGGATACATTGGATTACTTGGAGGCCTTGTTGTAGCTCTTTTAGTTTCAAAATGTTGTCACAATATAGAAAATTGGGTTACCTTAACGTGGCGGTTGGATTCTTGTCATTTTGAACTCTAAATCAGAAGTTACTGAAGATTTAGTGCGGACATGTCAAATTGATCCGGCAGTTAAAATGATCATTCTCAACTAATCATTGGTGCAGCATGAGTAAAGGCTTATAAATGAAGCAAAATGCATGGCATCACATAGTTTGGAATACATTGGATTACTTGGAGGCTTTTTCCTAGCTCTTTCAGTCTCAAATGTTATCACAATATATAAAATTTAGCTAGTTTAATGTGGGTGTTGGATTCATGTCATTATGAACTCTAAATCAAAAGGTACAGACGATTTATTGTGGACGTTTCAAATTGATCAGTCAGTTAAGTTGATCAGCCAGTTAATATGATCATTTTAAACTGATCATTGGTGCTTCTTAAACAAAGGCTTATAAATGAACCATAATGCATGGCATCACGAAGTTTGGGATACATTGGAGTACTTGGAGGCTTTGTTGTAACTCTTTCAGTCTGAAATGTTGTCACAATATGGAAAACAGAGCTAGTTTAACGTGGGCGTTGGATTCGTGTCATTCTGAACAGTAAATCAAAAATTACGTACGATTTAGTGCGGACATGTCAAGTTGATCGGCCAGTTAAAGTGATCATTCTAAACTGATCATGGAGCTCCTTTAGTAAATGCTTATAAATGAAGCATAATACATGGCATCACGCTGTTTGTGATACATTGGATTACTTGGATCATTTGTCGTAGGTATTTCGGACATAAGTTTTGTCACAATATAAAAAATTGGGCTACCTAAACGTGGGCGTTGGATTTGTGCCATTTTGAACTCTAAATCAAAAGTTACATACGATTTAGTCTGGACGTGTGAAGTTGATCGGCCAGTTAAAATGATCATTGTAAACCGATAATTGGTGCTCCTTTAGTAAATGCTTATAAATAAAGCATAATGCATGGCATCACGCTGTTTTGGATAGATTGGATTACTTGGACGCTTTGTCGTAGGTATTTCGGTCTTAAATTTTGTCATAATATCTAAAATTCAGCTAGCTTAACGTGGGCATTGGATTTGTGTTATTTTGAGCTCTAAATCAAAAGTTACAGACGATTTAGTGTGGACTTGTCAAGTTGAACGGCCAGCTAAAATGATCCTTCTAAACTAATCATTGGTGCTCCTTGAGTAAAAGCTTATAAATGAAGCATAATACATGGCATCAAGCTGTTTGGGATACATTGGATTACTTGGAGGTTTTTTTGTACCTCTTTCCGTCTCAAATGTTGTGACAATATAGAAAATTGAGCTAGCTTAGCGTGGGCGGTTGAAATTTGTTATTTTAAACTCTAAATCAAAAGTTAAGGATGATTTAGTGAGCAGATGTCAAGTTGATCCGCCAATTAAAGTGGTCATTCTAAAGTGATCATTGGTGCTTCTTCGCTAAAGGCTTATAAATGAAGCATGATGTATGGCATCAAGCATTTTGGGATAGATTGGATTACTTTGATGCTTTTTCATAGGTATTTTGGACTTAAATTTTGTCACAATATCGAAAATTGGTGTAGCTTAACGTGGGTGTTGGATTTGTGTCATTTTGAACTCCAAATCAAAAGTAACGGACGATTTAGTGCGAACATGTCAAGTTGATCGGCCATTAAAATGATCATTCTAAACTGATCATTGGTGTTCCTTGAGTAAATCCTTATAAATAAAGCATAATGAATGGCATCTTGCAGCTTGGGATACATTAGATTACTTCACGGCATTTTTGTAGCTCTTTCAGTCTCAAGTATTGTCACAATATGGAAAATTGATCTATCTTAACATGGGCGGTTAACTTGTGTCATTCTGAATTCTAAAACAAAAGTTAAAAAAGAATTAGTGCGGACATGTCCAGCGGATCAGCTAGTTAAAATGATCATTCTAAACTTATCATTGGTGCT
The DNA here is from genome assembly GCA_018901935.1 of Pugionium cornutum. NCBI lineage: Eukaryota > Viridiplantae > Streptophyta > Magnoliopsida > Brassicales > Brassicaceae > Pugionium > Pugionium cornutum. The sequence goes on from CM032160.1 coordinate 24,304,851, forward strand.
CCTTGAGTATAAGCTTATAAATTAAGCGTAATGCATGGCATCACACATTTGGAAATTGATTGGATTACTTGGAGGCATTGTCATACCTATTTTGGTTTTAAATTTTGTCACAATATAGAATTTTGAGCTAGCTTAACGTCAGTGGTTGATTCCTGAAAAATTTGAGCTCTAAATCAAAACTTAAGGACGATTTAGTGCGGACATGTCAAGTTGATCAGCCAATTCAACAGATCATTATGAACTGATCATTGGTACTCTTTGAGTACAGACTTACAAATGAAGCGTAATGCATGGCATCAGGCAGTTTGTCATAAATTGGATTACTTGGGGGCTTTGCCGTAGCTCGTTTGGTCTCAAATGTTGTCACAATATAGAAATTTGAGCTAGCTTAACGTGGGTGTTGGATTCGTGTCTTTTTGCACTCTAAATCAAAAGTTATGGACGATTTATTGCAGACATGTCAAGTTGATCGGCCAGTTAAAATGATCATTCTAAACTGGTCATTGATGCTCTTCGAGTAATGGGTTTTAAATAATGCAAAATGCCTGGCATCACATAGTTTGTGATAGATTGGATTACTTGGAGGCTTTGTCGTAGCTATATTGGTCTTAAATTTTATCAGAACATATAGAAAATTTAAGCTAGCTTAACATGGCTGTTGGATTCGTGTCATTTTGAGCTCTAAATCAAAAGTTACGGACGACTTAGTGTAGACATGCCAAGTTGATAGTCCAGTTAAAATGATCATTATAAACTGATCATTTGTGATTCTTGAGTAAATGCTTATAAATTAAACATAATGCATGGCATCATGCACTTTGCACTAAATTGGATCACTTGAACGCTTTGCTTTTAGTTTGAAATGTTGTCACAATATAGAACAATGAGCTAGCTTAACGTCGGTGTTGGATTTTTGTCAATTTAAACTCTAAATCAATAGTACGAAAGATTTAGGTTGTACATGGCAAGTTGATCAGCCTGTTAAAATGATCATTCTAAGTTGATCGTTTGTGATCCTTCAGGAAAGGCTTATAACTGAAGCATAATGCATGGCATCACGTAGTTTGGAAAAAAATTGGATTAGTTTGAGGCTTTTTCATAACTCTTTCAGTCTCAAATGTTGTCACAATATTGAAAATTGAGCTAGGTTAACGTGGGTGTTGGTTTTGTGTCATTCGGAACTCTAAATCAAAAGTTACAAACGATTTAGTGCAGTCATGTCAAGTTGATCTGCCTATTAAAATCATCATTCTAAACTGATCATTGGTGCTCCTTGAGTAAAGGCATGTAAATGAAGCATAATGCATGGCATCACACAGTTTGGGATACATTGGATTACATGGAGGCTTTTTCAACGCCAATCCGTCGGAAATTCCCGATAAATTCCCGACGGAATCTAATTTCCAACAAAATAGTCCCGACGGACTATTTTCATCGGAAATTAGTCGAGAATCTGTTTTACCGACGTATTTCCGACGAATATGGCCGTCGGAAAGGTGCTGTTTTCTTGTAGTGGTTGGAGGCTTTTTCATAACTCTTTCGGTCTCAAAATTTGTCACAATATAGGAAATTGAGCTAGCTTAATGTGGACATTGGATTTGTGTCATTCCAAAATCTGAATCAAAGTTACGGACTATTTAATGTGGATATGTCAAGTTGATTGGCCAGTTAAAATGATAATTCTTAACTGGTCATTCGTGCTCCTTCAGGGTTATTAATTATGCATAATGCACGGCATCACAAAGTTTGGGATACATTGGATTACTTGAAGGTTTTTACACAGTTCTTTCAGTCTCAAATGTTGTCACAATATTGAAAATTTAGCTAGCTTAACGTGGGTGTTGGTTTCGTGTCATTTTGAACTCTAAATCAAAAGTTACGAACGATTTACTGCGTACATGTCAAGTTGATCAGGTAGTTAAAATGATCATTCTAGACTTATAATTGGTGCTCCTTGAGTAGAGGCTTATAAATTATGCATAATGCATGGCATCACAAAGTTTGGGATACATTGGATTATTTGGAGGTTTTTTCGTATTTCTTTCAGTTTCAAATGTTGTCACAGTATGGAAAATTTATCTATATTAATGTGGACATTGTATTCGAGTCATTTTGAACTCTAAATCAAAATTTAAAGACCATTTAGTGTGGACATGTCAAGTTGATCGGCCAGTTAAAATGATCATTCTAAATTGGTCATTGATGCTCCTTGAGTAATGGGTTATAAATGACGCAAAATGCATGGTATCACGCAGTTTGTAATAGATTGGATTACTGCGAGGCTTTGTCATAGCTATTTTGGTCTTAAATTTTAACAGAAAATATAGAAAATTCAGCTAGATTAACATGGGTGTTGGATTCGTGACATTTTGAGCTCTAAATCAAAAGTTACGGACGACTTAGTGTAGACATGCCAAGTTGATCGGCTAGGTAAAATGATTATTATAAACTGATCATTTGTGATTCTTGGGTAAAGGCTTATAAACAAAACATAATGTTGGATTCTTGTCGTAGGTCTTTTAGTTGTAGGTCTTTGATGCTTAGGTCATTATGAGCAGTTTGCAATAAATTGGATTACTTAGATGCTTTGTCGTAGGTCTTTTAGTCTCAAATGTTGTCACAATATATAAAATTGAGCTAGTTTAACGTGGGTGTTGGATTCTTGTCATTTTGAACTCTAAATCAATAGTAAGGAAGATTTAGGTCGTACATGTCAAGTTGATCGGCCTATTAAAATGATCATTCTAAACTGATCATTTGTGATCCTTTAGTTAAGGCTTATTAATTAAGCATAATGCATGGCATCATGCAATTTGGAAAACATTGGATTCCTTTGAGGCTTTGTAGTAACTCTTTCAGTCTCAAATGTTGTCACAATAGTGAAAATTGAGCTTGGTTAACGTGGGTGATTGTTTTGTATCATTCTGACCTCTAAATCAAAAGTTCCAAACAATTTAGTGCAGTCATGTCAAGTTGATCTGCCTATTAAAATGATCATTCTAAACTGATCATTGGTGCGCCTTGAGTAAAGGCTTGTAAATTAAGCATAATGCATGGCATAACTGGCCTACATTGGATTACGTGGAGGCTTTTTCGTAACTCTTTCAGTCTCAAATGTTACCATAATATTTAAAATTGAGCTAGCTTAACGTGGGCATTGAACTCTAAATCAATAGTTAAAGATGATTTCGTGTCGGCTTGTCAAGTCAAAAAATTAGTTAAAATGATCATTCTAAACTTATCATTGGTGCTCCTTGAGTAAACGCTTATAAATGAAGAATAATGCATGGCATGACACAGTTTAAGATAGATTGGATTACTTTGAAGCTTTGTCTTAGCTATTTTGTACTTTGAAGCATGGCATGACACAGTCACAATAATGAAAATTAAGGTAGCTTACAGCCGGTGTTGGATTTGGGTCATTTTGAAGTACAAATCAAAGGTTACGAACGATTTAGTGCGGACATGTCAAGTTGATCGGCCAGTTAAAAAGATCATTCTAAACTGATCATTATTGCTCCTTCTGTAAAAGCTTATAAATGAAGCCTAATGCATGGCATCACGCTATTTGGGATAAATTAGATTACTTTGGGGCTCTTTCTTAGCTCTTTCAGCCTGAAATGTTGTCATAATATGAAAAATTGAGCTAGCTTAACGTGGGCGTTGGCTCGTGCCATTTTGAATTCTAAATCAAAAGTTAAAGACGATTTAGTGGGGACATGTCAAGTTGATCAGCTAGTTAAGATGATCATTCTAAACTGATCATTGGTGCTCCTTGAATAAAAGCTTATAAATGAAGCATAATGCATGGCATCACGCAGTTTGGGAAACAATTGTTTACTTGTAGGATTTTTGGTAACTCTTTTAGTCTCAAATGTTGTCACAATATGGAAAATTGAGTTAGATTAATGTGGGCGTTGGATTCGTATCTTTCTGAACTCTAAATCAAACGTTAAAGACGATTTAGTGCAGACAGGTCAAGTTGATCGGGCAGTTAAAATGGTCATTGTAAACTATTTCATTGGTGCTCCTTGAGTAATTGGTTATAAATGAATCATAATGCATGGCATCACGGAGTTTGGAATACATTGGATTACTTGTAGAAATTGTCGTAGCTATTTTAGTCTTATATTTTATCAGAATATCTAGAAAATTGAGCTAGCTTAATATGAGTGTTGGATTTGTGTCATTTTGAGGTCTAAATTAAAAGTTACGGACGATATAATGAGGAAAAGTCAAGTTGATTGGCCTGTTAAAATGATCATTCTAAACTGATCATTGGTGCTCCTTGAGTAAAGGCTTATAAATGAATCATAATGCATAACATCACACAGTTTGGGATACATTGGATTACTTGGAGGCTGTTTCGTAGCTTTTTCATTCTCAAATGTTGTCACAATATAGAAAATTGAGCTAACTTAACGTGGACGTAGGATTTGTGTCATTCTAAACTCTAAACAAAAGTTACACACGATTTTGTGCGGACATGTCAAGTTGATCGGCCAGTTAAAATGATCATTCTAAACTGGTCATCGGTGCTCCTTAAGTAAAGGCTTGTAAATGAAGCATAATGCATCACATCACGCAGTTTGGGATACATTGGATTACATGGAGGATTTTTCATAACTCTTTAAGTCTCATTTGTTGTCACAATATGGAAAATTGAGCTATCTTAATGTAGGCGTTGGACTCATGTCATTTTGAGCTCTAAATCAAAATTTAAAAATTGTGCGGACATGTAAAGTTTATTAGCTAGTAAAAATGATCATTCTAAACTTATCATTGGTGCTCCTTGAATAAAAGATTATAAATGAAGTATAATGCATGTCATCACGCAGTTTGGGATACATTGGATTACTTCGAGGCCTTTTCGTAGCTCATTCAGTCTCAAATACTCTCACAATATGGAAAATTGAGCTAGCTTAAGGTGGGTGCTGGACTCATGTCATTTTGAGCTCTAAATCAAAAGTTAAAAACCATTTACTGCGGACATGTCAAGTTGATCAGCTAGTTAAAATGATCATTCTAAACTTATCATTGGTGCTCCTTGAGTAAAGGCTTATAAATTATGCATAATGCATGCCATCACACAGTTTGGGATACATTGGATTATTTGGAGGCTTTTTCGTAGTTCTTTCAGTCTCAAATGTTGTCACAATATAGAAAATTTAGCTAGATTAGCGTGGGCATTGGATTCGTGTCATTTTGAACTCTAAATTAAAGGTTACAGACAATTTAGTGTGGACATGTCAAGTTGGTCGGCTAGTTAAAATGATCATTTTAAACTGGTTATTGATGCTCCTCGGGTAATGGGTTATAAATGACGCAAAATGCATGGCATCACGTAGTTAGTAATAGATTGGATTACTTGGAGGTTTGTCGTAGCTATTTTGGTCTTAAATTTTATCAGAACATATAGAAAATTGAGCTAGCTTAACATTGGTGTTGGATTCGTGTCATTTTGAGCTCTAAATCAAAAGTTACGGACGATTTAGTGTAGACATGCCAAGTTGATAGTCCAGTTAAAATGATCCTTGAGTAAAAGTTTATGAATGAAACATAATGCATGGCATCATGCAGTTTGCAATAAATTGGATTACTTGTACACTTTGCCGTATGTCTTTTAGTCTCAAATGTTGTCACAATATAGAAAATTGAGCTTGCTTAACGTGGGTGTTGGATTCTTGTCATTTTGAACTCGAAATCAATAGTACAGAAGATTAAAGTCGTACATGTCAAGTTGATCGGCCTGTTAATATGATCATTCTAAACTGATCATTTGGGATCCTTGAGTAATGGCTTATAAATGAAGCACAATGCATGGCATCACGCAGTTTGGGATACATTGGATTACTTCCAGGGTTTGTCATAGCTCTTTTAGTCTCAAATGTTGTCACAGTATAAAAAATAGAGCTAGCTTAACGTAGGCGTTGGTCTCATGTCATTATGAGCTCTGAATCAAAAGTTTAAAACGACTTAGTGCGGACATGTAAAGTTGATCAGCTAGTAAAAATGATAATTCTAAAATTATCATTGGTGCTCCATGAGTAAATGCTTATAAATGAAGCATAATGCATGGTATCACGCAGTTTGGAATATATTGGATTACTTGGAGACTTTTTCGTACCTATTTTGGTCTTAAATGTTTTCATGATATAGAAAATTGAGTTAGCTTAATGTGGGTGTTGGATTCATGTCATTTTGAACTCTAAATCAAAAGTTACCGACGATTTAATGCGGACATGTCAAGTTGATCGGACAGTTAAAATGATCATTCTAAACTGATCATTGATGTTCCTTGAGTGAAGGCTTATATATGAATAATAATGCATGGCAACATGCAGTTTGGGATACATTGGATTACTTGGAGGCTTTGTCGTAACTCTTTAAGCATCAAATGTTGTCATAGTATGTAAAATTGAGCTAGCTTAACGTGGGTGTTGGATTTGTCTCATTCTAAGCTCTAAATCAAAATTTACGAACGATTTTGTGCGAACATATCAAATTGATCGGCCAGTAAAAATGATCGTTCTAAACTTATCATTGGTGCTCCTTACGTAAAGGCTTATAAATGAAGCATAATGCATGTCATCAAGCCGTTTGGGATATGTTGGATTACTTGGAGGCTTTTTCGTAGCTCTTTCAGTCTCAATTGTTGTGACAATATGGAAATTGAGCTAACTTAATGTGGGCGTTGGATTCGTGTCATACTGAACTCAAAATCAAAATTTATGGATGATTTAGTGCGGACATGTCAATTTGATCGGCCAGTTAAAATGATCATTGTAAACTGATCATTGGCGCTTCTTAAGTAAAGGCTTATAAATGAAGCATAATCATGGCATCACGCAGTTTTGGATACATTAGATTACTTGGAGGCTTTTTCGTAACTATTTCAGTTTCAAATGTTGTCACAATATGGAAAACTGAGCTAGATTAACGTGGGTGTTAGATAGGTGTCATTCTGAACTCTAGATCAAAAGGTACAGACGATTTTGTGCAGACATGTCAAGTTGAGGCGTATAAATGAAGAATTGTAAAGGCGTATAAATGAAGAATAATGCATAGCATCACGCAGTTTGGGATAGATTAGATTACTTGGACACTTTGTCGTAGCTGTTTTGGACTCAAATTTTGTCAAAATATTGAAAATTTAGCTAGATTAACGTGGGCATTGGATTTGTGTCATTTTGAACTTTAAATCAAAAGTTACAGACGATTAGTCCGGAAAAGTCAAGTTGATCAGCTAGTTAAAAGGATCAGTCTAAATTGATCATTGGTGCTCCTTGAGTAAAAGCTTATAAATGAAGAATAATGCATGGCATCACCAAGTTTGGGACACGTTGGATTACATGGAGGGTTTGTCGTAGCTCATTCAGTCTCAAATGTTGTCACAATATAGAAAATTGAGTTAGTTTAACGTTTGCATTGGATTCGTGTCATTCTGAAATTTAAATAAAAAATCACGGATAATTTAGTGCGTAAATGTCAAGTTGATCGGCCAGTTAAATGATCATTATAAACTGATCATTGGTGCTCCTTGGGTAAAGGCTTATAAATGAAGCATAATGCATGACATCACGCAGTTTGGGATACATTGGATACTTGGAGGCTTTGTCATAGCTCTTTTATTCTAAAATGTTGTCACAATAGAGAAATTGATCTAGCTTAATGTGGGCATTGGATTTGTGTCATTCTGAACTCCAAATGAAAATTTACGGACAATTTAGTGTGGTCATATCAAGTTGATCGGCTAGTTAAATTAATCTTTTGTAAAATGATCATTGCTGCTCCTTGAGTAAAGGCACATAAATGAAGCATAATGCTTGGCATCACGCAGTTTGGGATACATTTTGTTATTTGGAGGCTTTGGTCGTAGCTTTTTCACTCTCAAATGTTGTCACAGTATAGAAAACTGAGGCAACTTAACGTGGGTGTTGGATTCGTGTCATTCTAAACTCTAAATCAAAAGTTACATTCAATTTAGTGCAGACATGTCAAGTTGATCGGCCAGTTAAAATGATCATTCTAAACTGATCATTGGTGCTCCTTGAGTAAAAGCTTATTGATGGCGCATAATGCGTGGCATCACGCAGTTTTGTATGCATTGGATTACTTGGACGCTTTTTTGTTGCTTTTTCAGTCTCAAATGTTGTCAAAATATAGAAACTTCAACTATTTTAACGTGGGCATTGGATTCATGTCATTTTGAACTGTAAATCAATATTTACTAACGATTTAGTGTGGATATGTCAAGTTCATCGGCCAGTTAAATGATCATTGTAAACTGATCATTGGAGCTCCTTGAGTAAAGGCTTATAAATGAAGCATAATGCTTGGCATCATGAAGTTTGGGATACACTCGATTACTTGAATGTTTTGTTTTAGCTCGTTTAGTCTCAAATGCTGTCGCAATATAAAAAATTAAACTAGCTTAACGTGGGCATTGGATTTGTGTCATTGTGAACTCTAAATCAAAATTTACGGATGATTTAGTGCGGACATGTCAAGTTGATTGGCTAGTTAAAATGATCATTCTAAACCGATCATTGGTGCTCCTTGAGTAAAGGCTTATAAATAAAGCATAATGCATGGCATCACACAGTTTGGGATACATGTGATTACTTCAGGGCTTTGTCGTAGCTCTTTCAGTCTCAAATGCTATCACAATATAGAAAATTGAGCTAGCTTAACGTGGGTGTTGGATTCGTGTCATTCGGAAATCTAAATCAAAAGTTACGAACGAATTAGTCCGGACATGTCAAATTGATCGGTCAGTTAAAATGATCATTCTAAACTGATCATTGGTGCTCCTTATGTAAAGGCATACAAATGACGCATAATGCATGGAATCACACAGTTTCGTCACTCTTTTAGTCAAAAATGTTATGGAATATTGAGCTAGGTTAACGTGGGCATTAGACTGATGTCATTTTGAGCTCTAAATCAAAAGATAAAGACGATTTAGTGCGGACCGGTCAAGTTCATCAGCTAGTTAAAATTGTCATTCTAACTTATCATATGTTCTCCTTGAGTAAAGGCTTATAAAAGAAGCATAATGCATGGCATCACACAGTTTGGAATAGTTTGGAATAATTAGAGGCTTTGTCATAGCTATTTCGGTCTTAAATTTTTTCACGATATAGGAAATTGAGCTAGCTTAACGTGGGTGTTGGATTCATGTCATTTAGAACCCTAAATCAAAACGTACGGGCGATTTAGTGTGGACATGTCAAGTTGATCGGCTAGTTAAAATGATCATTTTAAACTGATCAATGGTGCTCCTTAAGTAAAGGCTTGTAAATGAAGCATAATGCATTGCATCACGCAGTTTAGGATAGATTAGATTACATGAACGCTTTGTCATAGTGATTTCAGTTTCAAATATTGTAACAATATGGAAAATTGAGCTAGCTTAATGTCGGGGTTGGACTCATGTCATTCTGAACTATAAATCAAACGTTGAAGACGATTTAGTGTGGAAATGTCAAGTTGATCAGCTAGTTAAAATGATCATTGTAAACTGATCATTGGTGCTCCTTGAGTAAAGGCTAATAAAGAAGCATAATGCATGGCATCACCAAGTTTGGTATACATTGGATTACTTGGAGGCTTTCTCGTCGCTCTTTCAGTCTCAAATATTGTCGCAATATAGAAAATTAAGCTATCTTAACGTTGGCGTTGGATTCATGTCATTCTGAACTCTAAATCAAAAATTATGGACAATTTAGTGCAGAAATGTAAAGTTGATCGGCCAGTGAAATGATCATTCTAAACTGATCATCGGTGCTCAATGAATAAAGGCTTATAAATGAAGCATAATACATGGTATAAGGCAGTTTGATATACATTGGATTATTTGGAGGATTTCTCATTGCTCTTTTAGTCTCAAATGTTTTCACAATATAGAGAATTTATCTAGCTTAACGTGGGCATTGTATGTGTCACATTCTGAAATCTAATCAAAATTTACGGACGATTTATTGCGGACTTGTCAAGTTGATCGGCCAGTTGTGAAATGATGATTCTAAATTGATCATCCGTGCTCCTTGAGTAAAGGCTTATAAATAAAGCATAATGCATGACATCACGCAGTTTAGGATAATATAGTACTTTGAGCTAGCTTAACGTGGGCGTTGGATTCATGTCCTTCTGAACTATAAATCAAAAGTTACGGACGATTTAGTGTGGATATGTCAAGTTGATCCGTAAGTAAAAATTACCCTTTTAAACTGATCATTGGTGATCTTTGAGAAAAGGCTTATAATTGACACATAATGCATAGCATCACGGAGTTTGGGATACATTGGATTACTTGGAGGCTTTGTCATACCTCTTTCAGTCTCCAATGTTGTCATAATATAGCAAATTGAGCTCGTTTAATGTGGGCGTTGGGCGTTGGATTCGTGTCATTCTGATCTATAAATCAAAAGTTAAAGACAATTTAGTGCAGATATGTTAAGTGTATTAGCCAGTTAAAATGATCATTCTAAACTAATCATTGGTGCTCTTTAAGTAAATGCATATAAATGACGCATAATGCATGGCATCACGTAGTTTGTGATACATTGGATTATTTGGAGCCTTTTTCGTAACTCTTTCAGTCTTACATGTTGTCACAATATGGAAAATTTAGCCAGCTTAATGGGGGCATTGTACTCATATCATTTTGAGCTCTACATCAAAATTTAAAGATGATTTAGTGCAGACATCTCAAGTCCATCAGCTAGTTAAAATAATCATTCTAAACTTATCATTGGAACTCCTTGAGTAAAGTCTTAGAAAAGAAGCATAATGCATGGCATCACGCAGTTTGGAATATTTTGGATTACTTGGAGTCTTTGTCGTATCTATTACGGTCTAAAATTTTGTAACAATGTAGAAAATTGAGCCAGCTTAACTTGGGAATTGGATTCGTGTCATTTCAAACTCTAAATCAAAAGTTACGGACGATTTAGTGAGGACATGTTAAGTTTATCGGCCTGCCAAAATGATCATTCTAAATAGTTCTTTGGTGCTCGTTCCGTAAAGGTGTATTAATGAAGAATAATGCATTGCATCAGGAAATTTGGGATACATGGATTACTTGGTGGCTTTGTTGTTGCTCTTTAAGTCTGAAATGTTTTTGCTATATAGAAAATTGAGATTGCTTAACGTGGGCGTTGGACTCGTGTCATTTTGAACTCTAAATCAAAATTTAGAGACGATTTAGTACTGACATGTCAAGTTAATCGGCAAGTTAAAATGATCATTGGTGCTTCTTGAGTAAAGGCTTATAAATGAATCATAATGCATGTCATCACGTAGTTTCGGATACATTGGATTACTTGGAGGCTTTTTCTTGGCTCTTTCAGTCTCAAATATTTTCACAATATGGAAAATTGAGTTAGTTTAACGTGTGTGCCGGATTCGTGTCATTCCAAACTCTAAATCAAAAGTTACCAACGCTTTACTGTGGACATGTCAAATTGATCGGTCAGTTAAAACGATCATTCTAAACTGATCATTCTTAACTGATCATTGTTGTTTCTTAAGTAAAAGCTAATAAATGAAGCATAATGCATGGCAGCACGCTGTTTGAGATACATTGAATTACTTGAACATTTTTTTCGTAGCTCTTTCAGTATGAAATGCTGTCATAATATGGAATATTGCGCAAGGTTAATGTGGACGTTGGACTCATGTCATTTAGAGCTCTAAATCAAAAGTTAAAGAATATTTAGTGCGGAAATGTCAAGTTGATCAGATAGTTAAAATGTGCATTCTAAACTTATTATTGGTGCTCCTTGAGTAAAGGCTTATAAATAATTCATAATGCGTGGCATCACGCAGTGTGGGGTATATTGGATTACTTGGAGGTTTTTTCGTAGTTCTTTCACTTTCAATTATTGTCACAATATGGAAAATTGAGCTCCTTAACGTGGGCATTGGATTCGGGTCATTCTGAGTTCTAAATTAAAAGTTACGAACGATTTAGTGCGGACATGTCAAGTTGATTGGACAGTTAAAATGGTCATTCTAAATTGACTATCGGTGCTCCTTAAGTAAAGGTTTATAAATGAAGCATAATGCATGGCATGACGCAGTTTAAGATACATTGGATTCCTTGGAGGCTTTTTCCTAACTTTTTCAGTCTCAAACGTTGTCACAACATGGAAAACTGAGCGAGCTTAATGTGGGCATTGGACTCATGTGATTTTGAGCTCTAAATCAAAAGTTAACGATGATTTAGTGTGGATGTGTCAAGTTGATCAGCTAGTTAAAATGATCATTCTAAACTTATCATTGGTGCTCCTTGAGAAAAGGCTTATAATTGACGTATAATGCATGGCATCAAGCAGCTTGAGATACATTGGATTAATTGGAGGATTTGTCGTAGCTCTTTTAGTCTCAAATGTTGTCACAATATAAAAAATTGAGTTAGCTTAACGTGGGGAATAGATTCGTGTCATTTTAAACTCTAAATGAAAATTTATGGATGATTTAGTGCGGTCATGTTAAGTTGATCGGCCAATTAAAATGATCATTCTGAACTGATCATTGGTGTTTCTTGAGTAAAGGCTTATAAATGAAACATAATGCATGGCATCACGCAGTTTGGGAAACATTGGATTGCTTGGAGGTTTTGTCGGGGCTCTTTAAGTCTCAAATATTGTCACAATATAGAAAATTGAGCTAGATTAATGTGGGTGTTGGATTCATGTCATTTTGAATTATAAATCAAAAGTTACGTACGATTTAGTGTGGACATTTCAAGTTGACCGGCTTGTTAAAATGATCATTCTAAACTGATCATTAGTGCTCCTTAAGTAAATGCTTACAAATAAAGCATAATGCATGTCATCATGCAGTTTGGAATACATTGGATTACTTGGAGGCTTTTTCGTAGCTCTCCCAGTCTCAAATAATATCAGAATATGGAAAACTGAGCTAACTTAACGTGGGCGCTGGATTATTCTCATTGTGAACGCTAAATGAAAAGTTATGGACGATTTAGTGCGTACATGTCAAATTGATCGTCCAGTTAAAATTATCACTCTAAACTGATCATTGGTGCTTCTTAAGTAAAGGCTTATAAACGAAACATAATATTTGGCATCACGTATTTTTGGATACATTGGATTAGTTGGAGGCCTTTTCGTAGCTCTTAGAGTCCCATATGTTGTCACAATATGGAAACTTGAGCTAGCTTAACGTGGGCGCAGGATTCTTGTCATTCCAAACTGTAAATAAAAAGATACGAACGATTTAGTGCGGATATGTCAAACTGATTGGCTAGTTAAAATGATCATTCTAAACTTATCATTGGTGTATTTGAGTAAAGGCTTATAAATGATGCATAATGCGTGGCTTCAAGCAGTTTGGGGTGCGTTGGATTACTTAGAGGCTTTTTCGTAGGTCTTTTAGTCAAAAATGTCATCGCAATATGGAAAATTGTGCTAGCTTAACGTTGACGGGTGACTCATGTCGTTCTGAAATCTAAATAAAAAGTTACGGATGATTTAGTGTGGACATGTCAAGTTGATTAGTAAGTTAAAATGATAATTCTAAACTGATCATTGGTGTTCTTTGAGTAAAAGCTTACAAATGAAGCATAATGCATTGCATCACGCAGTTTGGGATACTTTGGATTACTAGGAGAATTTTCGTATCTCTTTCAGTGTCAAAAGTTGTCACAATATGGAAACTTGAGCTAGCATAACGTGGAAGTTGCCGTCGTATCATTTTGAACTCTAAATTAAAACTTACAGACGATTTAGTAAGCACATGTCTGATTAATCGCCCAGTTAAAATGATCATTCTAAACTGATCATTGGTGATCCTTTAGTAAAGGTTTATAAATGAAACATAATGCATGGAATCACGCAGTTTGGAATATATTGGATTACTTGGTGGCTTTGTCGTGGCTTCTTCAGTCTCAAATGTTGTCACAATATAGAAAATTGAGCTAGCTTAATGTGGGTGTCGAATTCGTGTCATTTTGAATTCTAAATCAAAAGTAAGGTACAATTTAGTGTGGACATGTCAAGTTGATCGGCCACTTGAAATGATCATTCAAACTGATCATTGGTGCTCCTTAAGTAAAGGCTTACAAATGAAGCATAATGCATGGCATCACGCAGTTTGGGATACATTGGATTACTTGGAGGTTTTTTCGTAGCTCTTTTAGTCTCAAATATTATCACAATATGGAAAATTGAGCTTGCTGAATGAGGGCATTGGATTCTTGTCATTTTAAACTCTAAATCAAAAGTTATCGACGATTTAGTGCGGACATATCAAGTTGATCGGTGAGTAAAAATGATCATTCTAAACTGATCATTGGTGCTTCTTACGTAAAGGCTTATAAATGTGTCATAATGTTTGGCATCACGCAGTTTGGGATACATTGGATTATTTGGAGGCTTTTTTGTAACTCTTTTTGCTCCAAATGGTGTCACAATATGGAAAATTGAGCTAACTTAACGTGGGCGCTGAATTTGTGTCATTTGAAAATCTAAATCAAAAGTTACAAACGATTTAGTGCAGACATGTCAAATTGATTGGCCAGTTAAAATGATCACTCTAAACTTATCATTGGTGCTCCTTGAGTAAAGGCTTATAAATTTTGCATAATGCTTGGCATCACGCAGTTTAGGAAACATTGGATTACTTGGAGGCTTTTTCGTAGGTCTTTCAGTCTTAAATGTCTTCACAGTATGGAAAATTGAGCTAGCGTAACGTGGACATTGGATTCATGTCGTTCTGAAATCTAAATCCGTAGTTACGGATGATTTAGTGCAGACATGTCATGTTGATTGGCCAGTTAAAATGATCATTTTGAACTGGTCATTGGTGCTTCTTAAGTAAAGGCTCAAAATGAAGCATAATGCATGGCATCACGCAGTTTGGGATACAGTGGATTACTTGGAGGGATTGTCGTAGCTCTTTCAGTCACAAATATTGTTACAATATGAAAAATTGAGCTAGCTTAATGTGGGTGTTGGACTCATGTCATTTTGAGCTCTAAATCAAAAGTTAAAGATGATTGAACGCGGACGTGTCAAGTTGATCAGCCAGTTAAAATGATCATTTTAAACTTATCATTGGTGCGCCTTGAGTAAAGGCTTATAATTGATGCATAATGCATGACATCACGCAGTTTGGGATACATTGGATTACTTGAAGGCTTTTTCGTAGTTCTTTCAGTCTCAAATTTTGTCACAATATGGGAAATTGAGCTAGTTTAACGTGGGCATTGGATTCGCGTCATTCCGAACTCGAAATCAAAAGTTACGAACGATCTAGTGCAGACATGTCAAATCGATTGGCCAGTTAAGATGATTATTCTAAACTTATCATTGGTGCTACTTGAGTAAAAGCTTATAAATGACGCATAATGCATGGCTTCACACAGTTTGGCAAACATTGGATTACTTGGAGGCGTTTTCGTAGGTCTCTCAGTCTTAAGTGTCGTTCTGAAATCTAAATCAGTAGTTACGGATGATTTAGTACGGACATGTCATGTTGATCGGCCAGTTAAAATGATCATTTTAAACTGGTCATTGGTGCTCCTTAAGTAAAGGCTTAAAACGAAGCCTAATGCATGACATCACGCAGTTTGGGATACATTAGATTGCTTGAAGGGTTTGTCGTAGCTCTTTCAGTTTCAGATATTGTCACAATATGGAAAATTGAGCAAGCTTAATGTGGGCGTTGGATTCTTGTCGTTCCGCTCTAAATAAAAAGTTACGGACGATTTAGTGCGGACATGTCAAATTGATCGGCCAGTTAAAATGTTCATTCTAAACTGATTATTGGTGCTTCTTAAGTAAAGGCCTATAAATGAAACATAATGTTTGGAATCATGCAGTTTGGGATACATTGGATTACTTGGACGCTTTTTCATAGCTCTTTCAGTCCCAAATGTTGTCGCAATATGGAAAATTGAGCTAGCTTAACGTGGGTGCGGAATTCATGTCATTCCGAACTCTAAATCAAAAGTTATAGAGGATTTAGTGCGGACATGTCAACTTAATTGGCCAGTTATAGTGATAATTCTTAACAGATCATTGGTGCCCCTTAAGTAAAGGTTTACAAAAGAAACGTAATGCATTGCATCACGTAGTTTTGGATTCATTGGATTATTTGGAGGCTTTGTCGTAGCTCTTTAAGTCTTAAATTTTGTCATATAGAAACTTGAGCTAGATTAACGTGAGCATTGGATTCATATCTCTTTGACCTCTAATTCAAAAGTTAAAGACGGTTTACTGTGGACATACCAAGTTGATCAGCTAGTTAAAATGATTATTCGAAACTGATCATAGATGCTTATTGAGTTAAAAGGTATATATGAAGCATAATATGTGGCATCATACAATTTGGGATAGATTGGATTACTTGGGGGCTTTGTCGTTGCTGTTTTGGTTATAAATTTTTTCCACAGTACAAAATATTGAGCTAGTTTAACGTGGGGGTTGGGTTCGTTTCATTCTAAACTCAAAATCAAAAGTTACAGACGATTTAGTGCGGACATGTCAACTTGATCGGCCAATTATAGGGATCATTCTAAACTGATCATTGGTGTCCCTTAAAAAAAGTTTACAAATGAAGCGTAACGCATGGCATCACGCAGTTTGGGATACATTGGATTACTTGGAGGCTTTGTCATTGCTCTTTCAGTCTCAAATATTGTCACAATATGGAAAATTTAGCTAGTTTAACGTGGATGGTGGATTAGTGTCATTTTTAGCTCTGAATCAAAAGCTAAAGACGATTTAGTGCGGACATGTCAAGTTGATTAGTTATTTAAATGATCATTCTAAACTGATCATTGGTGTTCATTGAGTAAAGGCGTATAAATGTGGAATAATTCATTGCATCACACAATTTGGGATAGATTGGATTATTTGGAGGCTTTTTCGTAGTTATTTCGGTCTAAAATTTTGTCTTAATATTGAATATTAAGCTAGCTCATCATTGGCATTGGATTCGTGTCATTCTGAAATCTAAATAAAAAATTATGGATTATTTAGTGTGGACATGTCAAGTTGATTGGCCAATTAAAGTGATCATTCTAAACTTATCATTAGTGCTATGTGATTAAAGGCTTCAAAATGAAGCATGATGCATGACATCACGTAGTTCAGGATAGATTGGATTACTTGAAGGCTTTGTGGTAGCTGTTTTTGTCTCAAGTGTTGTCACAATACAGAAAATTGAGCTAGCTAAACGTGGACATTGGATTCGTGTCATTATGAACTATAGATCAAAAGTTACGGACAATTTAGTGTGGACATGTAAAAATGATCATTCTAAACTGATCACTGGTGCTCTTTGAGTAAAGGTTTATAAACAAAGCACAATGCATGGCATCACACAAATCTGGATTCAATGGATTACATGAAGGCTTTGTGGTAACTCTTTCACTCTCAAATCTTGTCACAATATAGAAAGTTGACCTACCTTAAAGTGGGTGTTGGATACGTGTCATTCTCAACTCTAAATCAAAAGTTAGAGACAATTTAGTGCGTATATGTCAAGTCCATCGGCCAGTTAAAATGATCATTCTAAAATGATCATTGGTGGTCATTGAGTAATGACTTATAAATGAAGCATAATGCATTGCATCACGTAGTTTGGGATTCATTGGATTTCTTGGAGGCTTTTTCGTAGCTCTTTAAGTCTCAAATGTTGTCACAATATGGAAAATTGAGCTACCTTAACGTGGGCGGTGGATTAGTGTCATTTTGAGATCTAAATCAAAAGTTAAAGACGATTTAGTGCGGACATGTCAAGTTGATCAGCTATTTAAATAATCATTCTAAACAGATCATTGGTGCTCATTGATGCATGGCATTACACAATTTTGGATAGATTAGATTAGTTGGAGGCTTTGTCGTTGCTATCTCAGTCTTAAATTTTGTCACAATACAAAATATTGAGCTAGCTTAACGTGGGAGTTGGGCTCGTTTCATTCTGAACTATAAATCAAAAGTTACGGACGATTAAGTGCGGACATGTCAACTTTATCGGCCTGTTAAAGTGATAATTCTAAACTGATCATTGGTGCCCCTTCAGTAAAGGCTTATAAATGAAGGATAATGCATGGCATCACGCAGTTTGGGATAGATTGCATTACTTTGAGGATTTGTCTAGCTCTTTCAGTGTAAAATGTTGTCAAAATATGGAAAATTGAGTTAGCTTAACATGGGTGTTGGATTCATGTAATTTTGAGCTGTAAATCAAAATTTAAAGACGATTTAGTGTGGAGATGTCAAGTTGATCAGATAGTTAAAACGATCATTCTAAACTGATCATTGGTGCTCATTGAGCAAAGGCATGTAAATGAAGCACAATGCATGGCATCACGAAACTTAGGATATATTTGATTACTTGGTGTCTTTGTCGTTGCTATTTCGTTCCTAAGTTTTGTCACAATAAAGAAATTTGAGCTAGCCTTACTTAATTGGGCAATTGATTCATGTCACTCAAAACTCTAAATCAAAAGTTACAGACAATTTAGTGCGGACAGGACAACTTGATCGGCCAGTTAAAATGATCATTCTAATTTGTTCATTAGTGGTCAACGAGTAAAGACTGATAAATGAAGCGTAATGCATTGGGTCACGTAGTTTTGGATTCATTGGATTCCTTGTAGGCTTTGTCGTAGCTCTTTAAGTTTTAAATTTTGTCACTATTTAGAAAATTGAGCTAGCTTAATGTGAGCGTTGGATTTGTCTTATTTTGAGCTCTAATTCAAAAGGTAACGACGATTTGCTGCGGACATGCCAAGTTGATCAGCTAGTTAAAATGATCACTCTAAACTGATCATTGATGCTCATTGAGTTAATGCGTATATACGAAGCATAATGTGTGGAATCATGCAATTTGAGATAGATTGGATTACTTGGAGGCTTTGTCGTAGCTGTTTCGGTCTTAAATTTTTTTAGAGTACAAAATATTGAGCTTAACGTGGACGTTAGATTAATTTCTTTCCGAACTCAAAATCAAAAGTTACAGACGATTTGGTGCGGACATGCAACTTGATCGGCCAGTCATAGTGATCATTCTAAATTGATCATTGGTGCCCGTTCAGTAAAGGTTTACAAATGAAGCGTAACGAATGGCATCACACTGTTTGGGATACATTGGATTACTTGGAGGCCTTGTCGTAGCTTTTTCAGTCTCAAATCTTATCAGCATATGGAAAACTTTGGTAGCTTAACGTGGGTGGTGGATTACTGCCATTTTGAGCTCGAAATCAAAGGTTAAAGACGATTTACTGAGGATATGTCAAGTTGATCAGCTATTTAAATGATCATTTTAAACTGATCATTGGTGCTCATTGATTCATGGCATCACACAATTTTGGATAGATTAGATTAGTTAGAGGCTTTTTCGTAGCTATCTCGGTTTTAAATTTTGTCACAATAAAAATATCGAGCTAGCTTAACGTGGGGGGTTGGGTTCGTTTCATTCTGAACTATAAATCAAACGTTTTGGACGATTTAGTGCGGACATGTCAACTTGATCGGCCAATTAAAGTGATCATTCTAAACTGATCATTGGTGCCCCTTCAGTAAAGGCTTATAAATGAAGCATAATGCATGTCATTACACAATTTGGGATAGATTGCATTACTTTGAGGCTTTGTGATACAAGCCTCGAATTAAGGCTGGTCGCACGTGGGCTGTTTGGAGAAGATTAGGTTAGAAACTCGACCTTAGGCTTCTGGATGGGGGATTTCAGTTTGGTAATTGATGGAATGGTGAATTGAACCACACGAGAGGTGATGAACCTTGTGATAAAACACAAATTAGAAGCTAGGAGGGCTGGTCTCGACTAGGTTCTAATCGCACAAGTCTCTTGAGAGAAAAACTTGTATAAAGAAAATTCGATCATTATTAATATCAGAATAAGGTTGTTGAACTACAATGCTGAAGGAGCTTTATTAATATGCTTGGCAGCTTGACCTTCTAGGGTCGACTCAATAAAGAAAAATGGAAAACTTACAAAAGTGCACAAAATGAAAAATTATGAAAGGGAATAACCGAAAAGGACTTCTACCTAAATTGTCTTTGACTCAAAATGTAAACATTCTAAATCCTACCCTGCAAAACAGAAAAAGGCAAGTATATAATTTGAAAACTTACCATTCTTACCTATCGGCCAAGAAATGGAAGGTGGCCGACCTTGTGGCATGCACGCGCCTAGATCCTACTCTTCGACTTGGAGTAGGGTTATGAATCTTTGGGCCCTGACCTCTCTTGCAACTAAAGCCCAAGTCTCTGAAGTCGTTTGTATTGTTCAGAAGCCTTTCGACTCTTCCTTGCACTCTTGCCTCAATGCTCTTTGTCGATCACCCACAAACTGAACTTGTGGAAGAGCGCCCTTGATCTGCTCCTTGTCATTGCTACTGGTGGCACCACTGGTGTAGAAACTTCATCTAGATCCATGTCTTGAAGCTGGTAGCTTATCTGGTTCAAGTCTCTTTGTGTAGATGTTGAAATGGTGGTGCGATCGGCTGGATCGGATGTACTGGCTGGACTGTGCGAGGTACTGACCGTATTGTCATTGGAGCTGGCCAGGTTGATCCCAGAGCCAACGGCATCACCAATTGGGCCGTTGGTGTCATCCACATCACCGCCAGTTGGGCCAGAGGTTTGGGCCTCTCCGCCGGAAAGGTTGATCGGTCCGGCCCGACTGGTCGTAGGCCCGGCGGTACCGCTTGGGCTGGTAGGCGCGTCAAATGGCCCGGCTGTCTCGGGAAAGCTCTCTGGTCGGCCAATCTGGTCTCCTGGCCGGCCAATCTGGTCTCCTGGCCGGCCATACGATCTGATGCCCCCATCATCCCCTCCCCATTCAGTAGATTTTGACCTCAAAACTGGTTCATCTGCATGGAAAGGAGCTAAACCAGTTACGTTGAATGTGTTAGACACATTAAACTCTCCTGGAAGCTCGATCCGGTAGGCGTTGTTTTTGATCCTCTCCAGCACTCTGAATGGTCCATCTCCTCTTGGGGCCAGCTTGTAACTACTTAGGTTGGGGAACCTCTCCCGCCATAGGTGTAGCCACACCCAATCGCCTGGTTGAAAAATCATCTCCTTTCTTCCGTTGTTGGCATGAGTCACGTACTGCCCGGTCTTCTTCTCCAAGTTTTCTGCTAACTTCTGGTGTATCTTCTTTATGAACTCTGCCTTGGATGCTCCGTTGAGGTTGGTCATCTCTGCTGGTGGCAGTGGCGTTTTCTCCAAAGGTGTTAGGGGGTTGAAGCCATAGACTACTTCAAAAGGGGTCTTCTTGGTTGCTGAGTGCACGGCTCGTTTGTATGCAAATTCTATGAATGGCAGGCACTCCACCCAAGTCTTGAGGTTCTTCCCTAGTGTAGTCCTGAGAAGAGTCGACAATGTCCGGTTGACTACTTCATTTTGGCCATCGGTTTGAGGATGGCAGGTGGTAGAGAAGAGCCGCTTCGTGCCTAGCTTCCTCCAGAGGGCCCTCCAGAAGTGGCTGAGGAATTTGGTGTCCCTGTCTGACACGATGGTCCTTGGCACTCCGTGAAGCCATACTATCTCCCTGAAGAACAGCTCGGCTGTTTGCGTGGCATCATTGACATTGGCACATGGGATGAAATGTGCCATCTTGGAAAATCTGTCCACCACTACAAAGATAGAATCTTTGTGGTTGATCTTGGGTAGACCTAGAACGAAGTCCATG
Organism: Pugionium cornutum; assembly: GCA_018901935.1. NCBI lineage: Eukaryota > Viridiplantae > Streptophyta > Magnoliopsida > Brassicales > Brassicaceae > Pugionium > Pugionium cornutum. The sequence continues at coordinate 24,326,550 of CM032160.1, forward strand.
GAAATGTCCACCCATGGATGTGTAGGTATGGGCAGAGGGAGATACAACCCGTGAGGGTGCACTCGGGACTTCGCCTTTTTGAAAGTGATGCACCTTGCACAATGGGCTTCTACTGACCTATTGATGTGTTGCCAGTAGAAGTGCTCCTTGACCACTGCTAGTGTCTTGTCGACACCAAAGTGGCCCATAAGACCTCCTCCATGAGCTTCTCGGATGATAAGCTCCCGTAGAGATCCTTGTCGTATGCACAGCCTTCTTTCTCGGAACAAGAACCCATCATGGATGTAGAACTTGCCATGACCCCCTGTGCCACACTCCTTGTAGGTCTCAGCAAAGTCAGATCATACTTATATAGGTCCTTGATGTGCTCAAATCCTAAGACCTTTGCTTCCATGGTGGATTTCAAGGCAAACCTCCTTGATAGTGCATCGGCTACCAAATTATCCTTGCCCTTCTTGTACTTGATGACGTACGGGAAGGTATCTATGAACTCCATCCACCTGGCATGTCTCCTCTTGAGATTGGTTTGCCCTCTGAGGTGTTTGAGAGTCTCGTGATCAGTGTGGATCACAAACTCTTTGGACAACAAGCAATGTTGCCAAGTCTCCAAGGCTCGGACTAGGGCATAGAGATCCTTGTCGTAGGTGGGGTAGTTCAGTGAGGCACCACCTAGCTTTTCACTGAAGTATGCCACTGGCCTTCCTCCTTGGGTTAGCACTCCACTTCAAACGTCTTGTTGAAGTCGGACAGGACTAGCACTGGTGCATGCGTAAGGCTGTCCTTCAAGGCCTGGAATGCCTTCTCCTGAGCTTCTCCCCAGCTGAATCCCACGTTCTTCTTCACTACTGCCGTCAACGGTGAGGCAATACTGCTGTAGTTGGGCACGAATCTTCTGTAGAAGCTGGCCAGACCATGGAAGCTCCTCACTTGGCTGATGTTGCTCGGTGTTGGCCACTCTTGTATGGCTCGAATCTTCTCTTCATCAACCAGTAAGCCCTGTGAACTTACAACAAAACCTAAGAAGACAAGTTTATCAGTACAAAAGATGCACTTCTTGAGATTGGCATAAAGCTCTTCTTGTCGAAGGGTTTTAAGTACCAACTCAAGATGTGTGAGATGTTCCCGTATGCACTTACTATAAACCAAAATATCATCGAAGTAAACCACAACGAACTTACTGATGTACACCTTAAGAACATGGTTCATAAGGCGTATGAAGGTGCTTGGGGCATTAGTCAAGCCGAATGGCATGACTGTCCACTCGTAGAGCCCTTGCTTTGTCTTGAAAGCAGTCTTCCACTCATCACCTTCCTTCATTCTGACCTGGTGGTATCCACTCTTGAGGTCTATCTTGGAGAAGACTGTGGCTCCACTCAGCTCATCTAGCATGTCTTCCAGCCGTGGTATGGGAGGCCGGTACTTGACTGTTATGCTGTTGATGGCTCTGCAGTCCACACACATTCACCAAGTTCCATCCTTCTTGGGTACTAGCAGCACTGGTACGGCACATGGACTGAGGCTCTCTCGAACATAGCCTTTCTCCAGGAGCTCCTTGACTTGCTTCTCAAGCTCCATGGACTCCTCTGGGCTCATCCGGTAGGCTTGTCGATTAGGCAAGGCTGCTCCGGGCACGAGATCGATCTGGTGCTTTATGCCGTGTAGGGGAGGCAAACCTGCTGGTATCTCCTCAGGGAATACGTCCTGGAATTTGTTGAGGAAAGCTGCTACTTCAGGAGGTAGCTCTACCTGTTCCTTTTCTACACTCAAAATCTCCTTAAAAACCATCAGCAACATTAAATCCTTCGAGGGTAAAGCGCTCCGGACATGACTTGGTTGAATAAGTAAATTTGACTTAATGAGTTTCTTTTCCTTACTCATTTGTTGTTGTAGCTCATGTACCTTGGCAGGTGTGTGAGGAGCTAGGCTGATCTTTCTCTTGTCGTGCATAAAAGTGTAGAGATTGGTTCGGCCATCATGCCTTGTCTCCTTGTTAAACTGCCATGGTCTTCCTAGCAGAAGATGGCCAGCTTGCATTGGTACTACATCGCGAACTACCTGGTCTTGGTATCTGTCCACACTGAATGGCATGGTTACTTGCTCATGGATCTTGAGCTCCACCTTGTCATCAAGCCATCTCAATCTATATGGTCGAGGGTGCCTTGTCTTCTCTAGACCTAGCTTATCCACCATATATGCACTAGCAACGTTAGTGCAAGAACCACCATCTATGATGAGGTGACATACCTTGCCCTTGATGGTGCACCAGCTATGGAAGATGTTCTCCCATTGAATGGTCTCTGAGGGATCTACCATTGCACTGAGAATGCGTCTAGTGACCAGCACTTCCCCCACATCAGGGTACTCAATGTCACCGTATTCCCCTTCTGGCTCATAGTCCTCCTCATCTTGGGATTCATACTCTCCAGTTTCCGTAACAAGCATGACCAGATTGTTTGAGCACTCCCTTGGGATGTGTGCACGACCCCTACACTTAAAATAAGTGATGTCCCGTGATCTTTGAGGGTTGGAAGATTTACTAGGCTCTTTCTGGTCACGGGTTTGCTCAGGAGGCTTGCTCTTGAACCGTGATTCGATCTCTATGCTCTTGCCTTTGTCTACGGGCTTGGGGCTATTGCTTGGTGCCCAAGGCGTCTTAGGCTTGCTGCAGATGTCTTGGCTCTTACGCCTGATTTGCTGCTCAGCCTGGACAGATAGGTGGAACAAGTCTTTAAAGTCATTGTAGATTTGCCTCTCCACCTTGCGGCTGATTCTCTCTTGCAGTCCATCCAAGAATTACGCCATCAACGCCTCTTCATCGTCATTGAGCTCCAGCCTGTTCCTTAGCCTCTCAAACTCTTCGTAGTACTCCTCTACTGATCTGGTGCCCTGCTTAAGAGTACGAAAACGTCGTTACAAATCCCTATGGAAATAGGGTGGAACAAACCTTTGCCTCATGAGGTCTTTCATGTCGACCCAAGAATCTACGGGTCTCAACCTTCTCCTCCTTTGGTCAGAAGCCTCACGATTCCACCAGATGAGGGCATTATCCGTGAGTTGTGCTACTGCCGTGGAGACTATCCTAGGCCTGGTTGGTTGTAATGATCGAAGATGTGGTCCATCATCCTCTCCCAATCTAGATAGGCCTCGGGTCTACTTTTCCTGCAAAACTAGGAGGTGTCAATTTCACATCATGATTGTTTACCCAGTTGTAGGCGTAATCCTCTCCATCCTCATGATGTCTATGGGGCATTCTGGGTCTCTGGTAATGACCATAGGGCTCGAAGCCATCGCCTTCTGCTTCTGGTTGCCGTGGAGGTCCTCTCGACCTAGGGTGATAACCGTGAGGCTATGCATCTTCATCTCCAACCGGCTGGGGCTCCTCTTGTTCGAGCCGTGTCCTAGGATGTTCAGGACCCTCAGCATGGCCTTGCTCAGCCCTCACGTGCCTTATGGCCTGGAATCTCACCGACCTCTCCTCGCGCTCTAACCTCTCGCCGATTGATGCGAGTTGTGTTTGGAGGGTGGTGAACATGGCCATCATGGCCTCGGTTGCATCCTGGTTTCCTTCTGCCGTTGTGTGCTACAAGAAAGAAACAAGTTATTCTGCTACTAAAATTCGATTAGGAGGATTTTCCTTTATAGGAAAAGTTGCAACTAGATAAAAAGGAAAAACTTGAAAAAATTGGAAAAAGTAAAAAGGAAACTTGCTAGTAGTTAATGCGAAAAAATGCTAGTTGTTTTTTTTGGTCTATTTTCTTTTGTTATTTTTTTTTTTTTGCTTTTTAGTTTAACTTAATGAGGAATGGAAATATGCTTTTAACAAAAAGGAAAGACGAAAATTGCAATGCAAGAATGAGTCTAAACCCTATTGATGCACGTAGGAGCTAGATGCACTCGGATTGAAATTAGATGTTATTTTTTTATTTTCTTTGAATGAAACTTAAACTAATGCAAGAACTGGAAACAAGACTAACTAAAGGATAGAAACAACCTGGTTCTAGGAGCTTTAAGCTTTGATACCAAAATGATACAAGTCTCGAATCAAGGCTGTACGCGCGTGGGCTGTTTGGAGAAAATTAGGTGAGAAACTCAACCTTAGGCTTCTAGATGGGGAATTTCTGTTTGGTAATGGATGGAAGGGTGAAGTGAACCACCCGAGGGGTGATGAACCTCGTAATAAATCACAAACTTAGAAGCTAGGAGGGCCGGTCTCAACTAGGTTCTAAGCGCACAGGTCTCTTGAGAGAAAAACTTGTAGAAAGAAAATTCGATCTTTATTAATATCAGAAAAGGTTTTCGAACTACAATGCTGAAGGAGTCTTATTAATATGCTCGGCAGCTTGACCTTGTAGGGTCGATTCAATAAAGAAAAATGGAAAACTTACAAAAGTGCACAAAAGGAAAAATTACAAAAGGGAATAACCGAAAAAGACTTCTACCTAAATTGTCTTTGACTCAAAATGTAAATATTCTAAATCCTACCCTGCAATACAGAAAAAGGCAAGTATATAATTTTAAAACTTAACATTCTTACCTATCGGCCAAGAAATGGAAGGTGGCCGATCTTGTGGCATGCACGCGCCTAGCTCCTAGTCTTCGACTTGGAGTAGGGTTATGAAACTTTTGGTCCTGATCTATCTTGCCACTAAAGCCCAAGTCTCTGAAGTCCTTTGTATTTTTGAGAATCCTTTGGGCTCTTCCTTGCACTCTTGGCCCAATGCTCTTTGTCGATCACCCACAAACTGAACTTGTGGAAGAGCGCCCTTGATCTGCTCCTTGTCATTGCTCCTGGTGGCACCACTGGTGTAGAAACTTCATTTAGGTGCATGTCTAGAAGCTGGTAGCTTATCTGGTCCGAGTCTCTTTGTGTAGATGTTGAAATTGTGGTGCAATCGGATGTACTGGCTGGACTGTGCAAGGTACTGGCCGTATTGTCATCGGAGCCGGCCTGGTTGATCCCGGAGCCGGCGGCATCACCAATTGGGCTGGCGGTGTCATCCACGTCGCCGCCATTTGGGCTGGAGGTTTGGGCTTCTCCGCCGGAAAGGTTGATCGGTCCAGCCCGGCTGGTCGTAGGCTCGGCAGTACTGCTTGGGCCGGCAGGCACGCCAAATGGCCCGGCTGTCTCGGGAAAGCTCTCTGGTCGGCCAATCTGGTCTCCTAGGCGGCCATACGATCTGATGCCCCCATCACTTTGTCTAGCTCTTTCATTCTGAAATGTTGTCACAATATGGAAAATTGATCTTGCTTACGGTGGGTGTTGGATTCATGTCATTTTGATCTCTTAATCAAAATTTAAAGACAATTTAGTGTGGATATTTCAAGTTGATCAGGTAGTTAAAATGATCATTCTAAACTGATCATTGGTGCTCATTGAGCAAAGGCATATAAATGAAGAACAATGCATGGCATAACGAAGCTTAGGATAGATTCGATTACTTGAAGGCTTTATCGTTGCTATTTCGTTCTTCATATTTGTCACATTATAGTCATTTGACCTAGCCTTACTTGGGCATTGGATTTGTGTAACTCTAAATTCTAAATCAAAAGTTACAAACGATTTAGTGGGGACATGAGAACTTGATCGTCCAGTTAAAATGATCATTCTAAACTGATCATTGGTGGTCATTGAGTAAAGACTTATAAATGAAGCGTAATGCATTGCATCACGTAGTTTTGGATATATTGGATTACTAGGAGGCTTTGTCGTAGCTCTTTAAGTCTTAAATTTTGTCACAATATAGAAAATTGACCTAGCTTATAAACGTGAGCGTTGGATTCGTATCACTTTGACCTTTAATTCCAAAGTTAAAGACGATTTATGACGGACATGCCAAGTTGATCAACTAGTTAAAATGATCATTCTAAACTGATCATTGATTCTCATTGAATATATGAAGCATAATGTGTGCCTTCATGCAATTTTGGATGGATTGGATTACTTAGAGGCTTTGTCGTAACTGTTTCGGTTTTAATTTTTTTTCACAGTACAAAATATTGAGCTAACTTAATGTGAGCGTTGGATTCATTTCATTCTGAACTCAAAATCAAAATTTACAGACAATTTAGTGCGGACATGTCAACTTGATCGGCCAGTTATAGTGATCATTCTAAACAGATCATTCGTGCCCTTCAGTAAAGGTTTACAAATGAAGCGTAACGCATGGCATCAAGCAGTTTGGGATACATTGGATTACTTGGAGGCTTTGTCGTTTCTCTTTCAGTCTCAAATATTGTCACAATATGGAAAATTTAGCTAGTTTAACGTGGGCGGTGGATTAGTGTTATTTTGAGATCTAAATCAAAAGGTAAGGACGATTTAGTGCAGACATGTCAAGTTGATCAGTTATTTAAATGATCATTCTAAACTGATCATTGGTGTTCACTGAGTAAAGGCGTATAAATGAGGAATAGTTCTTGGCATCACACAATTTTGGATAGATTGGATTACTTGGAGGCTTTGTCGTAACTATTTCAGTCTAAAAATTTGTCATAATATGGAATATTTAGCTAGATCATCATTGGCGTTGGATTCATGACCTTTTGAACTCTAAATAAAAAAACTATGGATGATTTAGTGTGGACATGTCAAGTTAATTGGCCAGTTAAAGTGATCATTCTAAACTGATCATTAGTTCTACGTGATTAAAGGCTTAAAAACGAAGCATGATGCATGACATCACACAGTTTAGGATAGATTGGATTACTTGAAGGCTTTGTGGTAGCTTTTTTTGTCTCAAGTGTTTTCACAATATAGAAAATTGAGCTAGCTAAAAGTGGACATTGGATTCCTGTCATTCGGAACTGTAGATCAAAAGTAACGGACAATTTAGGGTGGACATGTCAAGTTGATCGACCACTTAAAATGATCATTCTAAACTAATCATTGGTGCTCCTTGAGTAAAGGCTTATAAATGAAGCACAATGCGTGTTATAGGATATAGTTTATAAAAAAATTTATTAGTTATTATAGTTTATTTTTAATTATTTTGTTTATAGTTAATAGGATATACATGGATCAAATACGTGTTCATTATTCAAATTCCATAGAGAATGAGTTGGTCGAACTTAAAACGAGCGAATTTGCAAGGTGGTTGCACTTTTATGTCATTGTTACCATAATTATGTAATTTTCAATAATAGTTTCCTACATTTATATATAAATATATAGTTCAGTGCATTCAATTATTTTGCAGGTTACTATTGGTACTTTTAGGGGGATAACGTTACCTATGTAGTTAGTTGAGTTGGTGAATGGTCCTATATTTACTGCAAAATCTTATTCAATGTATTGCATTCGTGGATATGCTTTTAAAAGTCATGGCGAAGGAAATTCACAAACAAATTGTAATTATGGTATATCATCTCAATATGGTGAAATTGTATACAATGGTGTGTTTCGCGAAATATTAGAAGTTCACTATCCACGAATGATTGATTTAAGTTGTATTGTGTTCTACTGTGACTGGTATGACCCTGTCATGGGTCAACGTCAAGACGAATTTGGTGATACATCTGTCCACTCTCGTAAGCGACACAGAAAATATGATCTTTTTATACTTGCATCACAATCGGACAAGGTTTGTTACATTCGATATCTTCAGGTGAGGAACAAGCAAGATCTTTATATTACACTGACCTCAATACATCATAAAGGAATGGTATGTGGTGTTACCGAGCAAGACCCTATCCAGCAAAGCACAATTGGTAACTTAGGTTCCATAGAGACTTTTCTTGAAGTTAACCTTGTTGTTGATGACACCAATCACCGATATTACAACGTATTTCAAGATTCAGAAGAAGAGATTGGCGAGTTTGACGACGAAAACTCAGATACTTTGGAATGTTCATCATCTTCAAATTAGATATGTGATAATAATGTTTTAGTTTTTACGATACTTTAATTATCAGTGTTAAATAATATTTTCCAAATTTTTAAATATCTGTGTCCGAAAGAGTTCCAACAGTCGTCCAGATTATTCTGTCAGAGTTTCGACGAAACTGTAACATCCGTCACTATTCTGTCAGAAATTACAGTCAGATTCCCAACGACTTAGGGTATTGATGTTATATTCTATCGTGTTGGAGATTTTTTTGAAACACCGGATTTTGAATCCGACGGATTGCCGACGATGTTGTTATATCCGTCGGAATTCCGTCTGACATTACAGTCAGATTCCCGATGACTTAGAGTATTGATGCTATACATTATCGTGTCGGAAAATTTTTCGAAAATCCGTATGTAATTTTTGACGATTTTACGATGAACAGTAATTATAAATACAGAATTTAATAGATTTAAAATTTTAAATACAGAATTTAATAGAATTAAAATTCTAAAAAAATATATGGATTGAAAAAAGCCAAATGGTACACATTTGTATTGTTATATACTCTATTTTTTTTTTCAAAATAAAGAGTTTTATTAATAGTTCCAATATAAATCGAAAACCATAGTTATGGAATTTGTAGTCATCTCCTCTGTGAAATGGCGAGCTCTTATAGTTATAAATACGGATATGGCAAATGTGTAATTAAAATTTTTGTTAGAATTTTTATCATCGGTTCTACAACTACATGATCCAATAATCTAGTATTTTTATTAAAATTATAAAATCGAATTTCACAATTACGAAATGACATCTGAAATGGTATAACTATTAATCTAATTGGTTTTCTCTAGTTTTATAAATCAGAGGAGCAATTAAAAATGAAGGGTATTATATATTATGCACGATATAAACCATGATAGTGTTACGTGTGTGATGTTACTAACAAACTATTATTAAGTAAACTATATAAAATCAAATTCATACTTTTATTTACTGTATTAAATACCTAAAATTTATTATTTATGTTTTCAAGAAAATATTGTTCGAATATCACATTATCATCATATATAAATCCTATAATAATTTAAATTTTAAATTTATAAATTTTTGTGTCAAAATTTGTAAATACCGACGGATTACAGATGACGTCCATTGGAAAGCCGTCGAAAACATCTTTGCAACGTGGATTGGCTATTTAGTGAACATGCACGGTTTTCAGTTTGAATGTTATGTCTGGTTTCTGTTATAGATGTTTCAAAAAATTTGTATGTTGTTGTAACCTACGAATATTGTAAACTTAGTTATGATATTCGCATACGGTTTTTAGTGATCTCAGATTGGTAAAAGCTAAACCGTGCAAATTTCGATTCCAAAGTTGAACCAATTTTGGTTTGAAAGTTGCTAATGTGAAAACTCACTGTTTCCAATTCAAGATAATTTTAACGAGTGGAAAATTTTATGCTTTATAAATATTTTGAATAATATTAAATTATAATATTTTTGAAATTGGGTTCTGAAGAGAAAATGACAAATAGTAAATGTAGCTAGATAGACTAATAAAATATCATAATCATAATATTTTAAGGTCGTATCAAGATTATCAAAGACGTGGTGATTCGCCTAGTCCGAGCTCAAGTTCCAGAATATGGAAATGATTCCTTTCGACCAATGACCATTGAAGAATTAGTTCAGCTGCCTGGTTGTGAACTTTTTACTTTTCTCGATCCGAGGCTTCAAGGGAATTCGACATAGTATTTTAAAATTTCTATAATTATATTTAAAATAATTATTTTAACGTTATTCTAATAAAATTCATAGGTTTGGCATTTCAAACAATAGAACAAGCAAATCTATATTAAAGATTCTTCATTCTCTTTTGAACAAACTATATACAACATTTAGAGATATTCCGTACGAAGAACATAAGATTTGGTTCACGACATTTACGGTACGTTAATTTATTTTTAAATAAGTAATTGTTTTAAATATTTTTTAATAATATATATAAGTAAATCTCACAGCAATAATTTACATGAGATCCCATGAACACAAAGTTGGATTACTTGGAGGCTTTTGTCGTAGCTTTTTTAGTCTCAAAGGTTGTTTGGAAATCTAGTGCGGAAACGTCAAATTGATCAGCTAGTTAAAGTGATATTTCTAAATTTATTGTTGGTGCTCCTTAAGTAAAGGCGTATAAATGAAGCATAGTGCATGGCATCACGTAGTTTGGAATAGTTTGGATTACTTGGAGGATTTGTCGTATCTATTTTGGTCTTAAATTTTGTCACAATATAGAAAATCGAGCTAGCTTAACATGGGCGTTGGTTTCATGTCATTTTGAACTATAAATCAAAAGCTACGGACAATTTAGTGCGGACATGTCAAGTTGATCGGCCAGTTAAAATGATCATTCTAAACTGATCATTGGTTCTCCTTGAGTAAGGGCTTATAAATGAAGCATAATGCATGACATCACGCAATTTGTGAAACATTGGATTAGTTGGAGGCTTTGTCTTAGCTCTTTTAGTCTCCAATGTTGTCACAATATAAAAAATTGAGCTAGCTTAACGTGCCAATTGGATTCGTGTCATTCTCGAAGCTAAATCAAAAGTTACTGATGATTTAGTTCGCACATGTCAAGTTGATCGGCCAGTAGGAATAATCATTCTAAACTGATCATTGGTGCTCCTTGAGTAAATGCTTATAAATGAAACAGAAGTCATGACATCACACAATTTTGGATATATTGGATTACATCGAGGCTTTTTCTTAGATCTTTTAGTCTCAATTGTTATCTCAATATAGAAAATTGAGCTAGCCTAACGTAGGCGTTGGATTCTTGTCATTCAGAACTCTAAATCAATAGATAGAAACGATTTAGTGCAAACATGTCAAGTTGATCGGCTAGTTAAAACGATCATTCTAAACTGGTCATTGGTGCTGCCTGAGAAAAGGCATATAAATGAAGCATAATGCAAGGCATCACGCTGTTTGGGAGACATTGGATTACTTGGAGGCTTTTTTGTAGGTCTTTTCGCCTCAAATGTTGTCACAATATGGAAACTTTAGCTAGCTTAACATGGACATTGGATTCGGCCATTCTGAACTCCAAATCAAAAGTTACGTATGATTTAGTGCGGATATATCAAGTTTATCAGCCAGTTAAAATGATTCTAAACTGATCACTAGTGCTCCTTGAGTAAAGGCTTATAAATGAAGCATAATGCATGGCATCACAAAGTTTTGGGAGAGATTGGATTACTTGGAGGCTTTGTCGTAGCTATTTTGAACTTAAATTCACTATATTGAAAATTGAGCAAGCTTAACATGGGCGTTTGATTTGTATTATTTTGAACTCTAAATAAAAAATTAAGGTCAATTTAGTGCGTAGATATCGAGTTGATCAACAAGTTACAATTATCATTCTAAACTGATCTTTGGTGCTCCTTGAGGTAAGGGTTATAAAAGAAGCATAATGCATGGCTTCACACGGTTTGGGATACATTGGATTACTTGGAGGCTTTGTCGTACCTCTTTTAGTCTCCAATGTTGTCACAATATAGAAAATTGAGCTAGCTTAATGTGGGTATTGGATTCATGTCATTCTAAACTCTAAATCAAAATTTAAGGATGATTTAGTGCGGGAACATCAAGTTGATCGGTTAGTTAAAATGATCTTTCTAAACTGATCATTGATGCTCCATGAGTAAAGGGTTATAAATGAAGAATAATGCATTGCCTAACAGAGTTTGGGATACATTGGATTTCTTGGAGGCTTTTTCGTTGCTCTTTGACTTTCAAATGTTATCACAACGTGGAAAATTGAGCCTGCTTAATGTGGGTGTTGAACTCATGTCATATTGAGCTCTAAATAAAAAGTTACGGAAAATTTAGTGCGGACATGTCAAGTTGATCGGCGAGTTAAAATGATCATTCTAAACTGATAATTTTTGCTTCTTGAGTAAAAGCTTATAAATGATGCATTATCCATGGCATCAAACAGTTTGGGATACATTGGATTATTTGGAGGCTTTTTCGTTGCTATTTTGGTCTTAACTTTTGCCCCATTTTAGAAAAATGAGCTAGTTGAAAGTGGGCGTAAGATTCCTTTCATTCGGAACTCTAAATCAAAAGTTTTGAATGATTTATTACGGACATGTCAAGTTGATCAGCCAGTTAAAGTGATCATTCTAACTTGATCATTGGTTTTCCTTGAGTAAAGGCTTATAAATGAAGCATAATGCATTGCATCACAAAGTTTGGTATCACATTGGATTTCTTTGACCCTTTCTCGTAGGTCTTTCTGTCTCAACTGTTGTCACAATATAGAAAATTGAGCGAGCTTAAAGTGGGCGTTGGATTCGTGTCATTCTGAACTCTAAATCAAAAGTTAAGAACAATTTAGTGCTGACATGTCAAGGTGATCGTCCTATTAAAATGATCATTCTAAACTGATTATTGGTGCTCCTTGACTAAATCCTTATAAATGAAGCATAATGCATGGTATCACACAGGTTGGGATACATTGGATTACTTGGAGGCTTTGTCGTAGCTCTTTTAGCCACAAATGTTGTCACAATATAGAAAATTGAGCTAGCTTAACGTGGGCATTGGATTCATGTCATTATCAACTCTAAATCAAAATTTACGGACGATTTTGTGCGGACATATCAAGTTGATCGGCCAGTTAAAATGATTATTCTAAACTGATCATTGATGCTCCTTGAGTAAAAGGTTATGAATGAAGCATAATGCATGGCATCACGCAGTTTGAGATACATTGGATTACTTAGAGGCTTTGTCATAGCTCTTTCCGTCTCAAATGGTGTCACAATATAGAAAATTAAGATAGCTTGACGTGGGTGTTGAATTCGTGTCATCATGAAATATAAACCAAAGGGTATGGACAATTTAGTGCCGACATGTCAAGTTGATCGGCCAGTTAAAATGATCATTCTAAGCTGATCATTGGTGCTCCTTGAGTAAAAGCTCATAAATGAATCATAATGCATGGCATAACGCCGTTTGGGATTGATTGGATTACTTGGAGGCTTTGCCGTTTCTCTTTCAATCTCAAATGTTGTTATGATATAGAAAATTTAGCTAGTTGAACGTGGGCATTGGTTTCGTGTCATTTTGAATTTTAAATCAAAATTTACAGATGATTTAGTGCAGATATGTCAAGTTGATCAGCAAGTTAAAATGATCATTCTGAAATAATCATTGATGCTCCTTGAGTAAGAGGTTATAAATGAATCATAATGCATGGCATCACGCAGTTTGAGATACATTGGATTACTTAAATGCTTTTTCGTAGCTCATTCAGTCTCTAATGGTGACACAATATGAAAATTTGACCTAGCTTAACGTGGGCATTGGATTCCTGTCATTCTGAAATCCAAATAAAAAGTTACAGAAGATTTAGTGCGGACATGTCAAGTTGATCGACCAGTCAAAATGATCATTCTAAACTGGTTATTGGTGCTCCTTGATTAAAGGCTTATAAATGAAGCATAATTCATGGCATCATGCATTGTGCGATATATTGGATTAATTGGAGGATTTGTCAAAGCTATTTTGAACCAAATGTTTTTTCACTATATTGAAAATTCAGCTAGTTTAGCGTTGGTGTTGGATTTGTGTTATTTTGAACTCTAAATAAAAAATCATTTAGTGCAGACATGTCAGGTTGATCGGCCAGTTAAAATTACCATTCTAAACTGATCACTGGTGCTCCTTGAGTTAAGGGTTATAAATGAATCATAATGCATTGGATCATGCAGTTCGGGATACATTTGATTACTTGGAGGCTTTGTCATCAATCTTTTAGTATCAATGTTGTCACAATTTAGAAAATTGAGCTAGCTTAACGTGGGCGTCTGATTCGTGTCATTCTGAACTCTAAATCAAAAGTTACAAATCATTTAGTGTGGGTATATTAAGTTGATCTAGCCATTAAAATGATCATTCTGAACTGATCAGTGGTGCTCTTTGAGTAAAGGCATAAAAATGAAGCATAATGCATGGCATCACGCAGTTTGGAGTAGATTGGATTATTTGGAATACTTGTCGTAGCTATTTTGGTCTTAAAATTTTCCACAATATAAAAATTTAGCAAGCTTATCGTGGGCGTTGGATTCGTGTCATTCTAAACTCTAAATCAAAAGTTATGGACGATTTTGTGCGTACATATCAAGTTGATCGACCAGTTAAAATGATCATTCTAAACTGATCATTGGTGCTCCTTGAGTAAAGGCTTATAAATGAAACATAATGCATAGCATCACGCAATTTTGGATAGATTGGATTATTTGGAGGCTTTGTCGTAGCTGTTTCAGACTTAAAATTTGTCACAATACTAAAAATTGAGCTAACCTAACGTGGGTGTTGGATTTGTCTCTTTTTGAACACTAAATAAAAAATAACGGATGATTTAGTGTGGACATGTCAAGTTGATCAGCCAGTTAAAATGATCATTCTAAACTGATCATTGGTGCTACTTGTTTAAAGGGTTATAAATGAAGCATAACGCATGGCATCATGTATTTTAGGATACATTGGATTATCTGGAGGCTTTGTCGTAGATCTTTTAGTATCAAATATTGTCACAATATAGAAAATAGAGCTAGCTTAACGTGGACATTGGATTTGTGTCATTCTGGACTCTAAATAAAAATTTATGGACGATTTAGTGTGGATATGTCAAGTTGATCTTCCAGTTAAAATGATCATTCTAAACTGATCATTTGTGCTCCTAGAGTAAAGGCTTATAAATGAAGCATAACTCATGCATCACGTAGTTTGGGATATTTTGGATTACTTGGAGCCTTTTTCGTAGCTCTTTTAGTCTCAAATACTGTCACAATATGGAAAATTGAGCTAGTTTAACGTGGGCGTTGTATTCTTGTCATTCTAAACTCTAAATAAAAAGTTATGAATGATTTAATGGGAACATGTCAAGTTAATCGGCCAGTTAAAATGATCATTCTAAACTGATCATTGGTGCTCCTTAAGTAAAGGGATATAAATGAAGCATAATGCATGGCATCACGTAGTTTGGGATACATTGGATTACTTGGAGGCTTTTTTGTAGCTATTTTGGACTTAAATTTTGTCACAATATTTAAAATTGAGCTAGATTAACGTGAGTGTTGGATTTGTTTCTTTTTGAACTCTAAATCAAACGTTACGGACGATTTAGTGTGGACATGTCAAGTTGATCGGCCTTTTAAAATGATCATTCTAAACTGATTATGAGTGCTCCTTGAGTAAACGCTTATAAATGAACCATAATGCATGACATCACGCAGGTTGGGATACATTGGATTACTTGGAGGCTTTGTCGTAGCTGTTTTATTCATAAATGCGGTCACAGTATAGAAAATTGAGCTTGCTTAACATGGGCATTGGATTCATGTCATTCTGAACTCTAAATTAAATTTTACGGACAATTTAGCTGACACATATCAAGTTGATTGTCTAGATGAAATGATCATTCCAAACTTATCATTTGTGCTCCTTGAGTAAAAGCTCACAAATGAAGCATAATGCATGGCATCACATAGTTTGGGATACGTTGGATTTCTTGGAGGCTTTGTTGGAGCTCTTTCTGTCTCAAATGTTGTCACAATATGGAAATTGAGCTAGCTTAACGTGGGCATTTGATTCTTGTCATTCTGAACTCTAAATCAAAAGTAAAGAACGATTTAGTGTGGACATGTCAAGTTGATCAGCCTGTTAAAATGATCATTCTAAACTGATTATTGGTGCTCCTTGAGTAAAGGCTTATAAATGAAGCATAATGCATGGCATCACGCATTTTGGAATACATGGGTTTGTCATAGCTATTTCATTCTCAAATGTTGTCACACTATGGAAAATTGAGCTAGCTTAACGTAGGAGTTGGATTCGTGTCATTATGAAATCTAAACAAAAAGTTACGGACAATTTAGTGCAGACATGACAAGTTGATCGGCCCGTTAAAATGATCATTCTAAGCTGATCAATGGTGCTCTTTGAGAAAAAGCTAATAAATGAAGCATAATGCATGACATCATGCTGTTTGGGATTGATTGGATTACTTGGAGGCGTTGCCGTTGCTATTTCAATCTTAAATATTGTTACAATATAGAAAATTTAGCTAGTTTAACATGGACATTGGATTCCTATCATTCTCAACTCTAAATCAAAAGTTACGGACGATTTAGTGCGAACATGTCAACTTCATCGGCCAGTTAAAATGATCATTCTGAACTGATCTTTGATGCTCCTTGAGTAAGGGGTTATAAATGAATCATAATGCATGGCATCACGCAGTTTGAGATACATTAAATTACTTAAAGGCTTTTTCATAGCTCATTCAGCCTCAAATGTTGTCACAATATGAAAAATAGACCTAGCTTAACGTGGGCATTGGATTCCAATCATTCTGAACTCCAAATCAAAAGTTACAGACGATTTAGTGCGGACATACCAAGTTGATCGGCCAGTTAAAATGATCATTCTAAACTGGTCATTGGTGCTCCTTGATTAAAGCTTTATAAATGAAGCATAATGCATGGCATCACCCATTGTGGGATAGATTGGATTAATTGGAAGATTTGACATAGCTATTTCGAACTTAAATTTTTTCTCTATATTCAAAATTGAGTTAGCTTAACGTGGGTGTTGGATTTGTGTAATTTTGAACTCTAAAAAAAAATTATGGACGATTTAGTGCGGACATGTCAAGTTGTTTGACCGGTTAAAATTATCATTCTAAACTGATCATTGGTGCTCCTTGAGTTAACGGTTATAAATGAAGCATAATGCATGGCATCACGTAGTTTGGGATACATTGCATTACTTTGAGGCTTTATTCATAGATCTTTTTTCAATCTCAAATGTTGTCACTTTTAGAAAATTCTGCTAGCTTAACGTGGGCATTGGATTCGTGTCATTTGGAACTCTAAATCTAAAGTTGCAAATCATTTAGCGGACATGTTAAGTTGATCGGCCAGTTAAAATGATCATTCTAAACTGATTATCGGTTCTCCTTGAGTAAAGGCTTATAAATGAAGCCTAATGCATGACATCACGCAGTTTGGGAAACATTGGATTACTTGGAGGCTTTGTCTTAGCTCTTTTAGTCTCAAATGTTGCCACAATATAGAAATTGAGCTAGGTTAACGTGCCAACTGGATTTGTGTCATTCTCAAATCTAAATCAAAAGTTACAGACAATTTAGTTCGGACATGTCAAGTTGATCAGCCAGTAAGAATGATCATTCTAAGTTGATCATTGGTGCTCCTTAAGTAAATGTTTATAAATGAAGCAGAAGTCATGGCATCACACAATTTTGGATACATTGGATTACATCAAGGCTTTTTCTTAGATCTTTTAGTCTCAAGTGTTATCACAATATAGAAAATTGAGCTAGCTTAACGTAGGTGTTGGATTCGTGTCATTTTGAACTATAAATCAAAAGCTACGGACGATTTACTATGGTCATGGAAACTTGATCGGCTAGTTAAAATGATCATTCTAAAGTGATCATTGGTGCTGCCTGAGTAAAGGCTTATAAATGAAGCATAATGCATGGCACCACGCTGTTTGGGATACGTTGGATTACTTGGAGGCTTTTTGTAGCTCTTTTAGTCTCAAATGTTGTCACAATATGGAATATTTAGCTAGCTTAACATGGATGTTGGATTCGTGTCATTATGACTCTAAACAAAAAGTTACAGATGATTTAGTGCGGATATGTCAAGTTGATCAGCCAGTTAAAATGATCATTCTAAACTCATCATTGGGGCTCCTTGATTAAAGGCTTGTAAACGAATCATAATGCATGGCATCATGCATTTTTGGACACAATGGATTACTTGGAGGCTTTGTCATAGCTTTTTGGTCTCAAGTGTTGTCACAATATAGAAAATTGAGCTAGCTTAACATGGACGTTGGATTCGTATCATTCTGAACCTTAAACCAAAAGTTACGGATGATTTAATGCAAACATGTCAAGTTGATCGAGCAGTTAAAATGACCATTCTAAACTGATCATTGGTGATCCTTGAGTAAAGGCTTAAAAATAAAGCATAATGCATGGCATCACGCAGTTTGGGAGACATTGGATTACTTGAAGGCTTTTTCATAGCTCTTTTAGTCTCGAATGTTGTCACGATATTGAAAATTGAGCTAGCTTAACATAGATATTGGATTCGTTTCATTCTGAATTCTAAATCAAAAGTTACAGACGATTTAGTGCGGATATGTCAAATTGATCGGCAAGTTAAAATGATCATTCTAAACTAATCATTGGTGCTCGTTAAGTAAGACGTTTAAATGAAGCATAATACAGGGCAGCACACAGTTTGGGATACATTGGATTACTTGGAAGCTTTTTCGTATCTCTTTCAGTTTTAAATGTTGTCATCATATGGGAAATTGAGCTAGTTTAACGTGGGCATGGGACCCATGTCATTTTGAGCTCTAAATGAAAAATTAAAGAAGATTTAGTGCGGATATGTCAAGTTGATCAGCTAGTCAAAATTATTATTCTAAACTTATTATTGGTGCTCCTTCAGTAAAGTCTTATAAATGAAGCATAATGCATGGCATCACGCAGTTTGGAATAGATTGGATTACTTGGAGGCTTTGTTGTAGGTATTCTGGTCTTAAATTTTGTTACAATATAGAAAATTGAGCTAGATTAACGTGGGCGTTGGATTCATGTCATTTCGAACTCTAAATCAAAAGTTACCGACAATTTAGTGTGGATATGTCAAGTTAACCGGTAAGTTAAGATGATCATTCCAAACTCATCATTGGTGCTCCTTGAGTAAAGGCTTATAAATGAATCATAATTAATGACATCACGCAATTTCGGATACATTGGATTACTGGGAGGCTTTGTCATAGCTCTTTAGGTCTCAAATGTTGTGACAATATAGAAAGTTGAGGTAACTTAACGTGGGCATTGGATTCGTGTCATTCTGAAATTTAAATCAAAAGTTACAGACAATTTAGTCCGGACATTTCCAGTTGATCGGCCAGTTAAAATGATCATTTTAAACTGATCATTGGTGATGTAAAGGCTTATAAATGAAGCATAATGCATGGCATCACACAGTTTGGGACACATTGGATTACTTTGAGGTTTCTTCGTAGCTCTTTTAGTCCCAAATGTTGTCACGATATGAAAAATGGAGCTAGCATAACGTGGGTATTGGATTCGTTTCATTCTGAATTATAAATCAAAAGTTACGAACGATTTAGTGCAGACATTTCAAATTTATCGGCAAGTTAAAATGATTATTCTAAACTGATCATTGGTGCTCGTCAAGTAGAGGCGAATAAATGGAGCATAACGCATGACATCACGGAGTTTGGGATACATTGGATTACTTGAAGGCTTTTTCCCAGCTTTTTCTGTCTTAAATGTTATCACAATATGGAAAATTGAGCTAGCTATACGTGGGCGTGGGACTCATGTAATTTTCAGCTCTAAATCAAAAGTTAAATACGATTCAGTGCGGACATGTGAAGTTGGTCAGCTAGTTAAATGATGATTCTAAACATATTACTGGTGCTTCTTGAGTAAAGGCTTATAAATGAAGCATAATGCATGGCATCATGCAGTTTGGAATATATTGGATTACTTGGAGGCTTTGTCGTAGCTATTCCGGTCTTAAATTTTGTCACAATATAGAAAATTGAGCTAGCTTAACGAGGCTATGGATTCGTGTCATTTTGAACTCTAAATCATAAATTACAAACGATTTATTGTGGACATGTCAAGTTGATTGGCCAGTTAAAATGATAATTCTAAACAGATCATTGGTGCTACTTGAGTAAAAGTTTTTACATGAAGCATTATGCATTGCATCACGCAGTTTGGGATATTGATTACTTGGAGGCTTTTTCGTAGCTCTTTCATTCTCAAATATTGTCACAATACAAAAATTTTGCTAGCTTAACGTGGGCGTTAGATTCGTGTCATTCTAAACCCTGAATCAAAAGTTATGGACGATTTAGTGCGGACATGTCCAGTTGATCGGCCAGTGAAATTGATCATTCTAAAATGATCACTGGTGCTCCTTGAATAAAGGCTTATAAATGAAGCATAATGCATGGCATAATGCAGTTTGGGATATATTGGAGTACTTAGAGGCTTTTTTCGTAGCCCTTTCAGCCTCGAATGCTGTCACATTATGGAAAATTGTGCTAGCTTAACATGGAAGTTGGATTCGTGTCATTCTGAACTTTAAATCAAAAGTTACGGACGATTTAGTGTGGACATGTCAAGTTGATCGAGCAGTTAAAATGATCATTCTAAACTGAATATTGGTACTCATTGAGTAAAGGCTTATTAATGAAGCATCATGCATTTTGGGATAATTGGATTACTTGGAGACCTTTTCTTAGCTCTTTAAGTCTCAAATGTTGTAAAAATATGGAAAATTGCGCTAGCTTTACTTGGACATTGGATTCGTGTCTTTCTGAACTATAAATCAAAAGTTAAAGACGATTTAGTGCGGATATGTCAAGTTGATCGGCCAGTTAAAATGATGATTATAAGCAAATCAGTGGTGCTTCTTGAGTAAAAGCATATAAATGAAACATAATGCATGGCATCACGCAGTTTGGGATAGATTGGATTACCTAGAGGTTTTATCATAAGATTATGGTCCTAAATTTTGACACGACATAGAAAATTTAGCTAGATTAACATGGGCGTTGGAATCGTGTTATTTTGTGCTATGAATCAAATCTTATAGACGATTTAGTGCGCACATGTCAAATTGATCTACCAATTGAAATGATTATTCTAAACTGATCATTGGTGCTCATTGAGTAAAGGCTTATTAATGAAGCATAATGCATGACATCACACAGTTTGAGAGAGATTCAAGTACTTGGAGGCTATTTCAGTCTTAAATTGTCACGCAATATAGAAAGTTGAGGTAGTTTAACGTGAGCGTTGGATTTGTGTCATTCTTCGCTATGAATCAAAAGTTATACATGATTTAGTGCGAACATGTCAAGCTGATCGGCCAGTTAAAATGATCATTCTAATCTGATCATTGGTGCTCATTGAGTAAAGGCTTATTAATCAAGCATAATGCATGGCATTACGCTATTTGCGATAGATTCGATTACTTGGAGGCTTTGTCATAGCTATTTCAGTCTTAAATTTTGTCAGACTATAAAAATTTGAGCGAGCTTAATGTGAGAATCAATAGTTACGGGCGCTTTTGCTCGGACATGTCAAATTGATCGAGTAATTAAAATGATCATTCTAAACTAATCATTGGTGCTCATTGAGTAAAGGGTTATTAATGAAGCATAATGGATGGCATCAAGCAGTTTGCGATAGATTGGATTACTTGGAGGCTTTGTCGTAGCTATTTCAGTCTTAAATTTTTTCACAATATTGAGAATTGATTTAGCTTAATGTAAGCGTTGGATTCTTGTTATTCAGAGCTCTGATTCAAAAGTTATAGACGATTTAGTGCAAACATGTCAAGTTGATCTGCCAAGTAAAATGATCATTCTCTACTGATCATTGGTGCTCATTGAGTAAAGGCTTATTAATGAAGCATAATGCATGACATCACACAGTTTGCGATAGATTCAAGTACTTGGAGGCTTGTCGTTGCTGTTTCAGTTTTAAATTTTCACACAATATAGAAATAGAGGTAATTTAATGTGGGCGTTGGATTCGTGTCATTCTTAGCTCTTAATCAAAAGTTATAGACGATTTAGTGCGGACATGTCAAGCTGACTGGCCAGTTAAAATGATCGTTCTAAACTGATCATTGGTGCTCATTGAGTAAAGGCTTATTAATCAAGCATAATGCATGGAATCACGCGGTTTGCAATAGATTTGATCACTTGGAAGCTTTGTAATAGCTATTTCAGTCTTAAATTTTGTCACACTATAGAAATTTGAGTGAGCTTAACGTGAGCATATGAGTCGTGTCATTCTAAGCTCTGAATCAATAGTTACGTGTGATTTCGTCCAAACATGTCAAGTTGATAGACTAGTTAAAATGATCATTCTAAACTAATCATTGGTGCTCATGGAGTAAAGGCTTATTTATGAAGAATAATGCATGGCATCAAGCAGTTCGCTATAGATTGGATTACTTGGAGGCTTTTTCGTAGCTATTTCAGTCTTAAATTTTTTCACATTATAGAAAATTGAGTTAGCTTAACATGAGTGTTGGATTCGTGTCATTCTGAGCTCTGAATCAATAGTTACGCGCGATTTTGTGTGGACATGTCAAGTTGACCGACTAGTTAAAATGATCATTCTAAACTGATCATTGGTGCTCATTGATTAAAGGCTTATTAATGAAGCATAATGCATGACATCACACAGTTTGCGATAGATTCAAGTACTTGTAGGCTTTGTCGTAGATATTTCGGTCTTAAATTTTTTTAAAATATAGAAAATTGAGCTACCTTAATAACTGTGTTGGATTCATGTCATTCTGAATTCTAAATCAAAAGTTATAGACGATTTAGTGCTGACATGTCAAGCTAATCGGAAAGATAAAATGATCATTGTTGCTCATTGAGTAAAGGCTAATTAATGAAGCATAACGCATGGCATCACGCAGTTTGTGATAGATTGGATTACTTGGAGCCTTTGTCGTAGCTATTTTAGTTTTAAATTTTTTCACAATATAGAAAATTGAGCTACCTTAACCTGGGCGTTGGATTCATGTCATTGTGAACTCTGAATCGAAAGTTATAGATGATTTAGTATGGACATGTCAAGCACATTGGCCAATTAAAATGATCATTCTAAACAGAGCATTTGTGCTCATTGAGTAAAGGCTTACTAATCAAGCATAATGCATGGCATCACACTGTTTGCAATAGATTCGATTACTTGGAGGCTTTGTCATAGCTATTTCAGTATTAAATTTTGTCTTAGTATAGAAATTTGAGCGAAATTAACGTGAGCATTGGATTCATGTCATTCCCAGCTCTGAATAAATAGTTACAGACAATTTTGTTCGGACATGTCAAGTTGACCGACTAGTTAAAATGATCATTCTAAACTAATTATTGGTGTTCATTGAATAAAGCTTATTAATAAAGCATAATGCATGGCATCAAGCAGTTGGAGATAGATTGGATTACTTGGAGGTTTTTTCGTAACTATTTTAGTCTTAAATTTTTTTTACAATATTGAAAATTGAGTTAGCTTAAAGTGAGCATTGGATTCGTGTCATTCTGAGCTCCGAATCAAAAGTTATAGACGATTTAGTGCGGACATGTCAAGTTGATCTGCCAATTAAAATGATCATTCTAAACTGATCATTGGTACTCATTGAGTAAAGGCTTATTAATCAAGCATAATGCATGGCATCACGCTGTTTGCGATAGATTCGATTACTTGGAGGCTCTGTCATAGCTATTTCAGTCTTAAAGTTTGTCACACTATAGAAATTTGAGCGAGCTTAACGTGAGCATTGGATTCGTATTATTTTGAGCTCTGAATCAACTGTGACAGGTGATTTTGTGCGGACATGTAAAGTTGACCGACTAGTTAAAATGATCATTCTAAACTAATCATTGGTGCTCATTGAGTAAAGGCTAATTAATGAAGCATAACGCATGGCATCACGTAGTTTGCGATAGATTGGATTACTTGGAGCCTTTGTCATAGCTATTTTTGTTTTAAATTTTTTCACAATATAGAAAATTGAGCTACCTTAACCTGGGCGTTGGATTCATGTCATTCTAAACTCTGAATCGAAAGTTATAGATAATTTAGTGTGGACATGTCAGACAGATCAGCCAATTAAAATGATCATTCTAAACTTATCATTTCTGCTCATTGAGTAAAGGTTTAATAATCAAGCATAATGCATGGCATCACGCTTTTTGCAATAGATTCGATTACTTGGAGTCTTTGTCATACCTATTTGAGAATTAAATTTTGTCACAGTATAGAAATTTGAGCGAGATTAATGTGAGCATTGGATTCATGTCATTCCCAGCTCCGAATCAATATTTATTGGCGATTTTGTGCGGAGATGTCGACTTGACCAACTAGTTAAAATAATCATTCTAAACTAATTATTGGTGCTCATTGAGTAAAGGCTTATTAATGAAGCATAATGCATGACCTCACACAGTTTGCGATTGATTCAAGTACTTGGAGGCTTTGTCGTAGCTATTTTAGTCTAAAATTTTCACACAATATAGAAAATTGAGCTAGTTTAACATGGGCGTTGGATTCGTGTCATTCTTAGCTCTGACTCAAAAGTTGTAGACGATTTAGTGTCGACATGTCAAGCTGATCGACCAGTTAAAATAATCATTCTAAACTGATCATTGTTGCTCATTGAGTAAAGGCTTATTAATCAAGTATAATGCATGGCGTCACACTGTTTGCAACAGATTCGATTACTTGGAGGCTTTGTCATAGCTATTTTAGTTTTCAATTTTGCTGTACTATAGAAATTTGAGCGAGCTTAACGTGAGCTTTGTATTTGTGTCATTCTGAGCTCTGAATCAATAGTTACGGAAAATTTTGTGCAGACATGTCAAGTTTACCGACTAGTTAAAATGATCATTCCAAACTAATCACTGGTGTTCATTGAGTTAAGGCTAATTAATGAAGCATAACGCATGGCATCACACAGTTTGCAATAGATTGGATAACTTGGAGGCTTTGTCGTAGCTATTTTAGTTTTAATTTTTTCACAATATAGAAAATTGAGTTACCTTAACCTGGGCGTTGGATTCATGTCATTTTGAACTCTCAGTCGAAAGTTATATACGATTTAGTGCGGATATGTCAAGGTGATCTGTCAATTAAAATGGTAATTCTAAATTGATCATTGGTGCTCATTGAGTAAAGCTTTATTAATGAAGCATAATGTCTGACATCACACAGTTTGCGGTAGATTCAAGTACTTGGAGGCTTTGTTGTAGCTATTTCAGTCTTAAATTTTCACACAATATAGAATACTGAGGTAGTTTAGCGTGGATGTTGGATTCGTATCATTCTTAGCGCTGAATCAAAAGTTATAGATGATTTTGTGTGGACATGAAAACCTGATCGGCCAGTTAAAATGATCATTCTAAACTAATCATTGGTGCTCATTGAGTAAAGGCAAATTAATCAAGCATAATGCATGGCATCACGCTGTTTGCGATAGATTCTATTACTTGGAGGCTTTGTCATAGCTATTTCAGTCTTAAAGTTTGTCACACTATAGAAATTTGAGTGAGCTTAACGTGAGCATTGGCTTCGTGTTATTTTGAGCTCTGAATCAACAGTGATGGGTGATTTTGTGCGGACATGTCAAGTTGACCGAGTATTTAAAAGGATCATTCTAAACTAATTATTGGTGCTCATTGAGTAAAGGCTAATTAATGAAGCATAACGCATGGCATCACATAGTTTGCGATAGATTGGATTACTTAGAAGCTTTGTCGTAGCTATTTCAGTCTTTAATTTTTCTACAATATAGAAAATTGAGATACCTAAATGTGGGTGTTGGATTCGTGTCATTCTGAAATTTGAATCAAAAGTTATAGACGATTTAGTGAGGACATGTCAAGCAGATCGGAAAGTTAAAATTATCTTTCTAAACTGATCATTGGTGCATATTGAGAAAAGGCTTATTAATCAAGCATAATGGATGGCATCACCCTGTTTGCGATATATTCGATTACTTGGAACCTTTGTCTTGGCTATTTCCGTGTTAAATTTGGTCACAGTATAGAAAATTGAGCGAGTTTAACGTGGGCATTCGATTCGTATCATTCTTAGCTCTGAATCAATAATTACGGGTGACTTTGTGTGGACATATCAAGTTTACCGACTAGTTAAAATGATCATTCTAAACAAATCATTGGTGCTCATTGAGTAAAAGCTTATTGATGAATCATAATGCATGGCATGAAGCAGTTTACGATATATTGGATTACTTGGAGGCTTTGTCATAGCTATTTTGAGTATGAAGTTTTTTCACAATATTGAAAATTGAGCTACCGTAACCTAGACGATGGATTCGAGTCATTATAAACTCGGTATCGAAAGTTATAGACGATTTAGTACGGATATGTCAACTTGGTCGACCAGTTAAAATGATCATTCTAAACTGATCATTTTTGCTCATTGAGTAGAGGCTTATTAATCAAGCATAATGCATGGCATCACCCTGTTTCGTACAGATTCGATTACTTGGAAGCTTTGTCTTGGCTATTTCAGTCTTAAATTTGGTCACACTATAGAAATTTAAGCGAGCATAACCTGAGCATTGAGTTCATGTCATTCCGAGCTCTGAATCAATAGTTACGGGCGATTTTTTGCGGACATGTAAAGTTGACCGACTAGTTAAAATTATCATTCTAAACTAATCATTGGTGCTCATTGAGTAAAGGCTTATTGATGAAGCATAATGCATGACATCAAGCAGTTTGCGATAGATTGGATTACTTGGATGCTTTGTCATAGCTATTTCAGTCTTAAAGTTTTTCACAATATTGAAAATTGTGTTTACTTAACGTGAGCGTTGGATTTGTGTCATTCTGAGCTCTGAAACAAAAGATATAGACGATTTAGTGCGAAAATGTCAAGTAGATCTTCCAATTAAAATGATCATTATAAACTGATCATTGCTGCTCATTGAGTAAATGCTTATTAATGAATCATAATGCGTAACATCGCACCGTTTGCCGTAGATTCAAGTACTTGGAGGCAAAGCAAATTGGAGGCAAACCTCGCCGATCAAATTGACATGTTTGCACTAAATCGTCCGTAGCTTTTGATTTGTGACAAAATTTAATGGCAAAATAGCTATGGCAAACCTCCAATTCATCCAATGTATGCCAAACTGCTTGATGCCATGCATTTGCTTCATTTATAAGCCTTTTCTCAAGGAGCACCAATGATCAGTTTAGAATAACCATTTTAACTAGCTGATCAAGTTGACATGTACGCATTAAATTGTCCTTAACTTTTGATTTAGAGTTCATAATGACACGAATTTAACGCCCACATTAAGCTTGCTCAATTTGATATATTGTGACAACATTTAAGACTGAAAGAACTACCAAAAAGCCTTCAAGAAATCAAATCTATCCTAAATTGTGTGATGTCATGCATTATGCTTCATTTATAAGCCTATACTAAAGGAGCACTAATGATCAGTTTAAAATGATCAGTTTAGAAGGTCACTTTAACTGACCGATCAACTTGACTTGTATACACTTAATCGTCTGAAATGTTTGATTTAGTTTTCCGAATGACACGAATTGAACGACCACGTTAAACTTGCTCAATTCTCTATATTGTGACCAAATTTAAGGCCGAAATTGTTACGACAAAGCCTCCATGTAATCTAATCCATCCCAAACTGTGTGTTACCATGCATTATGCTTCATTTATAAACCATTTCTCAATGAGCACCAATGATCAGTTTATAATGATCATTTAACTAGCTGATCAACTTGACCATTCCGCACTAAATCGTCTTTAACTTTTAATTCAGTGATCAGAATGACACAAATCCAACGCCCACATTAAGCTCACTAAATTTTTTATATTGTTACAAAATTTAAAACCAAAATAGCTATGACAAAGTTTCCAAATAATCCAATCTATCCCAGACTGCGTGATGCCATGCATTATCCTTCATTTGTATACCATTGCTCAATAAGCACCAGTTATCAGTTTAGAATAATCAATTTAACAAGCCAAAAAACTTGACATGTCCACACTAAATCGTCTATAACTTTAGATGTAGAGTTCAGAAAGACAGGAATCTAAAGCCCACATTATTCTAGCTCAATTTTATATATGGTGATAATATTTGATACTGAAAGAGCTACCCCAAAGTCTTCAAGTAGTCCAATCTATCCTAAACTACGTAATGCCATGCATTATGCTTCATTTATAAGCTTTTTCTCAAGGAGCACCAATGATCCATTGAGAATGATCATTTTAACTTGCCGATCAACTTGATATGTTTGCACTAAATCATCCGTAACTTTTGATTTATAGTTTAGAATGACACGAATAAAATGCCTAAATTAAGCTAGCTCAATTTTCTATATTGTGACAAAATGTAAGACCGAAATAGCTATGAAAAAGTGTCCAAGTAATCCAATCTATCCCAAACTGCATGATGCCAAACATTATGTTTCATTTGTAAACCTTTTCTTAATGACCACCAGTGATCAAGTTAAAATGATCAATTTAACTGGTTGATAAACCTGACATGTATGCACTAAATCGTCTTTAACTTTTCTTTTCCTGGAATAAAGAAAATTCTTTTTTATCTATCCATTTATATGTATTCACTCCATCAAAATCCGAATACCTTTTTTGTCGATACTGAAAAAAGTAGTACCGATCAGGAAAACAAAAAAAGTGTTATTTGAATACATTAAGAGTTCAAAAGGACACGAATCAGACGCCCAAGTAAAGCTAGCTCAATTTTCTATATTGTGATAAAATTTTAGACTGAAATAGTGACGACATGACCTCCAAGTAATCCAATTTATCCCAAACCGCTTGATGCCATGCATTATGCTTGATTTATACACCGTTAGTCAAGGAGCACCAATGATCAGTTTATAATGATCAATTTAACTGGCCGATTAACTTGAAATGTACGCACTAAATCGTCTTTTGACTCAGAGTTCACAATGACACGAATCCAACGCCCAAGTTAATCTAGCTCAGTTTTCTATATTGTGAGAAAATTTAAGACTGAAACTGCAACGAAAAACCCTCCAAGTAATCCAATGTATCCCAAATTGCGTGATGCAATGCATTATGCTTCATTTATAAGCGTTTACTCAAGGAGCACCAATGATCAGTTTAGAATGATCATTTTAACTAGCTGATCAACTTTACATGTCCACACTAAATCATCTTTACCTTTTGATTTATATCGCAAAATGACATGAATCCAACACCCACGTTAAACTAGCTCAATTTTCCATATTGTGACAATATTTGAGACTAAAATAGCTATGAAAAAGCCTCAAAGTAATCCAATGTATCCAAAACTGCATGATGCCATGCATTATGCTTAATTTATAAGCCTCTACTCAAGTAGCACCAATGATCCATTTAGAATGATCATTTTAATGGGCCGATCAACTTGATACGTCCAAATTAAATAGTTAGTAAGTTTTGATTTAGAGTTTAAAATAACACGAATACAACGTTCACGTTATGGCAGCTCAATTTTAAATATTGTGACAAAATTTAAGACCGAATAGCTATGACAAAGCCTCCAAGTAATCCAATCTATCCCAAACTGGGTGATGCCAAGCATTATGCTTGATTTGTAAACCTTTGATTAATGAGCACCACTGATCAACTTACAATGATCAATTTAACTGGCCGATCAATTTGACATGTATGCACTAAATCATCTTTGACTTTTTTTTGGAATAAGGAAAACTTTTTTATCCATTCATTTATATGTATTCACTCGATCAAAATCGGAATATCTTTTTGTCTATACTGAAAACAAAGTAGTACTGATCAGGAAAGAAAAAAGTGTTATTTGAATTCATTCAGAGTTCCGAACGACACGAATCCAACGCCTAGTTAAAGCTTGCTCGATTTTCTATATTGTGACAAAATTTATGACCTAAATAGCAACGGAAAAGCCTCCAAGTAATCCAATGTATCCCAAATTACGTGATGTCATGCATTATGCTTCAATTATAAGCCTTTACTCAAGTAGCACCAATGATCAATTTAGAATGATCATTTTAACTAGCTGAGCAACTTAACATGTTTGCACTAAATTGTCTTTACCTTTTGATTTAGAGTGTAAAATGACATGAATCTAACACCCACGTTAAAGTAGCTCAATTTTCCATATTGTGACATCATTTGAGACTGAAAGAGCTATGACAAAGCCTCAAAGTAGTCCAATGTATCTCAAACTACGTGATGCCATGCATTATACTTCATTTATAAGCCTGTACTCAAGTAGCACCAATGATTAGTTTAGACTGATCATTTTAACTAGCTGATCAACTTGACATGTCCGTACTAAATCGCGTTTAACTTTTGATTTAGAGCTTAAAATGACATGAGTCAAACGCCTACTAAATCGCCGATCTAATTGACATGTATGCACTAAATCATTTTGAACTTTTTTTTCCTGGAAAAAAGAAAACTTTATTTATCCATCAATTTATATGTATTCACTTGATCCAAATCGGAATACCTTTTGTTGTTGATACTGAAAACAAAGTAGTACCGATCAAGAGAGCAAAAAATGTTATTTGAATTCATTCAAAGTTTAGAATGAAACGAATACAACGCCCAAGTAAAGCCAGCTCAATTTTCTATATTGTGATAAAATTTAGACTGAAATAGCGACGGCAAAGCCTCCAAGTAATCCAATCTATCATAAAATGCCTAACGCCATGCATTATGTTTGATATATACGCCGTTACTCAAGGAGCACCAATGATCAGTTTAGAATGATCAATTTAACTGGCCGATTGACTTGACATTTACGCACTAAGTCATCTATAACTTTTGACTCAGAGTTCACAACGACACAAATCCAACGCCCAAGTTAAGCTAGCTCAATTTTCTATATTGTAACAAAATTTAAGACCGAAATAGATAGGGCAAAGCAACCAAGTAATCCAATGTATCCCAAATTGCGTGATGCCATGCATTATGCTTCATTTATAAGCCTTTACACAAGGATAACCAATGATCAGTTTACAATGATCATTTTAACTAGCTGAACAACTTGACATGTGCGCCTTAAATCGTCTTTACCTTTTGATTTAGAGCACAAAATGACATGAATCCAACACCCACATTAAGCTAGCTCAAGTTTCCATATTGTGAAAACATTTGAGACTGAAAGAGTTAAGAAAAAGCCTCCAAGTAATCCAATGTATCCCAATATGCATGATGCCATGCATTATGCTTCATTTATTATCCTTTACTAAAGAAGCACCAATGATCCGTTTAGAACGATCATTTTAACTTGCCGATCAACTTGATATGTTTGCACCAAATCGTGCATAACTTTTAATTTAGAGTTTTGAATGACCAGAATACAACACCACGTTAAGCTAGCTCAATTTTCTATATTGTGACAAAATTTATGACATAAATAGCTACGACAAAGCCTTCAAGTAATCCAATCTATCCAAAACTGAGTGATGCCAAGCATTATGCTTCATTTGTAAACCTTTGCTTAATGAGCACCATTGATTACTTTAGAATGATCAATTTAACAAGCCGATCAACTTCACATGTATGCACTAACACATATTAAACTTTTGTTTTAGTCCTCAAAACGACATTAACCCAACAAACACGTTAAGCTAGCTCAAATGTCCATATTGTGAAAACATTTGAGACTTGAAAAGCTAGACAAAGCTTAAAAGTACTCCAATCTATCCTAAACTGCGTGATGTCATGCATTATGGTCAATTTGTAAGCTTTTACTCAAGGAGGACCAATGATCAGTTTAGAATGATCATTTTAAGTGGCCGATTAACTTGACATGTCCACAGTAAATCGTCCGTAACTTTTGATTTTAAGTTCAAACTGACACAAATACAACGCCCACATTAAGTCAGCTCAACTTTCCATATTGTGAAAACATTTGAGACTGAAAGAGATGGACAAACCCTCAAAGTAATCCAATCTATCCTAAACTGCGTTATGCCATGCATCATGCTTCATCTATAAGCCTTACTCAAGGAGCACCAATGACCACTTTGGAACCATCATTTTAACTGGTCGATCGACTTGACATGTTTGCACTAAATCGTACATAACTTTTGATTTAGAGTTTTGAATGACATGAATACAATACCCACGTTAAGCTAGCTCAATTTTCTATATTGTGACAAAATTTAAAACCGAAATAGCTACGACAAACCCTCCAAGTAATCCAATCTATCCCAATCTGCATGATTCCAAGCATTATGCTTCATTTTTAAACATTTTCTCAATGAGCACCAGTGATCAGCTTAGAATGATCAAATTTACTGGCCGATCAACCTGACATGTATGCACTAAATCGTCTTTAACTTTTTAGATTCCAAAATGTCACGATTCCAACGTCCATGTTAAGCTATCTCAATTTTCTATGTTGTGTCCAAATTTAGGACCAAAATAGCTTCAATAAAACCTGTACGTAATCCAATGGATCCCAAACTGCCTGATGCCATGCATTATGTTTCATTTGTAAGCTTTAACTCAGGAAACTCCATTGATTTGTTTAGAATGGTCATTTTAACTGGACGATAAACTTGACTTGTACACACTAAATCGTTTTTAACTTTTTATTTATAATTCAGAATGACACGAACCCAATGCCCACGTTAAGCTAGCTCACTTTTCTATAGCGTGACATAATTAAAGACAAAATAGCTACGAAAAAGCCTCCAAGTAATCCAATCTATCCCAAACTGCATTATGCTTCATGTGTAACCCTTTTCTCAATGAGCACCTGTGATCATTTTAGAATGATCATTTTACCTATCTGATCAACTTGACGTGTATGCACTAAATCACTTTTAACTTTTGATTTATAGCTCAAAATGACATGAAACCAACGCCCACGTTAAACTAGCTCAATTTTCCATATTGTGACAACATTTGAGACTGAAAGAGTTAAGAAAAAGCCTCCAAGTAATCCAATGTATCCCAAACTGCATGATGCCATGCATTATGCCTCATTTATAAGCCTTTACTAAAGGAGCACCAATGATATCAGTTTAGAATGATCATTTTAACTAGCCAATCAACTTGACATGTCCACACTAAATCGTCTGTAACTTTTGATTTATAGTTCCGAATGACACGAATCCAACGCCCACGTTAAGCTAGCTCAATTTTCTGTATTGTGACATTATTTGAGAATGAAACCGCTACGACAAGTCCTTCAAGTAATCCAATGTATCCCAAACTGCGTGATGCAATGCATAATGATTCATGTATAAGCTGTTACTGAAGGAGCCCCAATGATCAGTTTAGAATTATCAGTTTAACTGGCCAATCAACTTGACATGTCCACACGAAATAGTTTGTAATTTTTGATTTAGAGTTCAAAATGACACGAATCCAACACCCATGTTAAACTAGCCTCCAAATAATCCAATCTATTCTGAACTACGTGATGTCATGCATTATGTTTCATTTCTAAGCTTTTACTCAAGGAGCAGCAATAATAAAAATTTTGAATGATCATTTTAACTAGCTGATCAACTTGACATGTTTGCACTAAATCATCTTTAACTTTTGATTTAGAGCTCAAAGTGACATGAGTCCCACGCCCACGTTAAGCTACCTCAATTTTCTATTTTGTGGCAACATTTAAGATGAGTTACGAAAAAGCCTCCAAGTAATCCAACGTATCTGAAACTGCGTGATGCCATGCATTATGCTTCATTTATACGCTTTTACTTAACGAGCACCAATGTCAGGTTAGGATGATCATTTAAACTTGCCGATCAATTTGACATGTCCATACTAAATCGTCCATAACTTTTGATTTAGAATTCAGAATGAAACGAATCTAATGCCCACATTAAGCTAGCTCAATTTTCCATATCATACAATATTTGAGACTAAAAGAGCTACGAAAATGCCTCGAAGTAATCAAATGTATCCCAAATTGTTTGATGCCATGCATTATGCTTCATTTATAAGCCTTTACTAAAGGATCACTAATGATCAGCTTAGAATGTTGATCTTAATTGGCCGATCAACTTGACATGCACACTAAATCATCCGTAACTTTTGATGTAAATTTCATAATGACATGAGTCCTACGCCCACGTTAAGCTAGCTCAATTTTCCATATTGTGACAACATTTATGACAGAAATCGCTACGAAAAAGCCTCTAAGTAATCCAATGTATCCCAAACTGCGTTATGCCATGCATAATGTTTCATTTATACGCATTTACTTGACGAGCACCAATGATCAGTCTAGGATGATCATTTTAACTTGCCGATCAATTTGACATGTCCGCACTAAATCGTCCATAACTTTTGATTTCAAATTCAAAATTAAACGAATCCAATGCCCACGTTAAGAAACCTCAATTTTGCATATCATGACAGCATTTGAGACTAAAAGAGCTATGAAAAAGCCTCGAAGTAATCCATTGTATCCCAAACTGCAAGATGCCATGCATTATGCTTCATTTATAAGCCTTTACTCAAGGATCACCAATGATCAGTTTAGAATGGTCATCTTAATAGGCCGATTAACTTGACATATCCGCATTAAATCGTTCACAACTTTTGATTTATAGTTCTGAATGACACGAATCCAACGCCCACGTTAAGGAAGCTCAATTTTCTAGATTGTGAGAAAATTTGAAACCAAAATAGCTACAAGAAAGCCTCCAAGTAATCCAAACTATTCCAAACTGCGTGATGCCATGCATTACGCTTCATTTATAACCCTTTACTCAAGGAGCACCAATGATCAGTTCAGAATGATCATTTTAACTAGCCTATCAACTTAACATGTCCACACTAAATTGTCCGTAATTTTTTATTTAGAGTTCAAAACGACACAAATCCAATGCATACGTTAATCTAGCTCATTTCTTAATATTGTGACAAAATTTAGGTCCAAAATATCTACGGCAAAGCCTCCAAGTAATCCAATCTATCCCAAACTGCGTGATGCCATGCATTATGCTACATTTCTTAGCTTTTATTTAAGGAGCACCAATGATCAGTTTAGAATGATCATTGTAACATGCCAATCAACCTGACTTTTCTGCATTATATCGTCCGTAACTTTTTATTTAGAGCTCAAAATGACATGAATCCAACACCCACGTTAAGCTAGCTCAATTTTCTATATTCTGACAAAATTTAAGACAAAAATAGCTACGACAAAGCCGCCAAGTAATCCAAACTATTCCAAACTGTGTGATGCCATGCATTACGCTTCATTTATAACCCTTTACTCAAGGAGCACCAATGATCAGTTCAGAATGATCATTTTAACTAGCCTATCAACTTGACATGTACGCACTAAATTGTCCGTAATTTTTAATTTAGAGTTCAAAACGACACAAATCCAATGCCAACGTTAATCTAGCTCATTTCTTAATATTGTGACAAAATTTAGGTCCAAAATATCTACGGCAAAGCCTCCACGTAATCCAATCTATCCCAAACTGCGTGATCCCATGCATTATGCTACATTTCTTAGGTTTTATTTAAGGAGCACCAATGATCAATTTAGATTTATCATTTTAACTACCCGATCAACTTGAAATGTCCGCACTAAATCGTCCGTAACTTTTGATTTAGAGTTCAGAATGACACGAAACCAATGCGCACGTTATGCTAGCTCAATTTTTTATATTGTGACAACATTTGAGTCTGAATGAGCTACGGCAAAGCCTCCAAGTAGTTCAATTTTCTCAAATGTTGTCACATTATAGAAATTTGAGCTAGCTTAGTGTCGGCGTGATTCGTGTCATTCTGAACTCTAAATCAAAAGTTACGGACGATTTAGTGCGGACATGTCAAGTTGATCCGCTAGTTAAAATGATCATTCTAAATTGATCATTGGTGCTTGCTGAGTAAGGGCTTATAAATGAAGAATAATACATGGCATCACGCATTTTGGGAAAGTTTGGATTACTTGGACGCTTTGTCGTAGGTATTTTGGACTTGAATTTTGTCAGAATATCAAAATTGGGCTAGTATAACGTGGATGATGGATTTGTGTCATTTTTAAATTTAAATCAAAAGTTATGTACGATTTAGAGTGTACATGTCAGGTTGATCGACCAGTTATAATTATCTTTCTAAACTAATCATTGGTGCTCCTTGAGTAAATGCTTATAAATGAAGCATAATGCATGTCATCATGTAGTTTGGGATACATTGGATTACTTGGAGGCCTTGTGTAGCTCTTTTAGTTTCAAAATGTTGTCACGATATAGAAAATTGGGTTACCTTAACGGGGGTGTTGGATTTTTGTCGTTTTGAACTCTAAATAAGAAGTTAGTGAAGATTTTGTGCGGACATGTCAAATTGATCCGGCAGTTAAAATGATCATTCTCAACTAATCATTGGCACTTCATGAGTAAAGGCTTATAAATGAAGCAAAATGCATGGCATCACGTAGTTTGGAATACATTGGATTACTTGGAGACTTTTTCCTAGCTCTTTCGGTCTCAAATGTTGTCACAATATATAAACTTTAGCTAGTTTAACGTGGGTGTTGGATTCATGTCATTATGAACTCTAAATCAAAAGGTACAGACGATTTATTGTGGACGTTTCAAGTTGATCAGCCAGTTAAGCTGATCAGCCAGTTAAGATGATCAGTGTAAACTGATCATTGGTGTTTCTTAAATAAAGGCTTATAAATGAACCATAATGCATGGCATCACGAAGTTTGGGATACATTGGAGTACTTGGTGGCTTTGTTGTAACTCTTTCACTCTCAAATGTTGTCACAATATGGAAAACTGAGCTAGTTTAACGTGGGCGTTGGATTCGTGTCATTCTGAACTCTAAATCAAAAATTATGTATGATTTAGTGCGGACCTATCAAGTTGATTGGCCAGTTAAACTGATCATTCTAAACTGATCATGGAGCTCCTTGAGTAAATGCTTATAAATAAAGCTTAATGCATGGCATCACGCTGTTTTGGATAGATTGGATTACTTGGACGCTTTGTCGTAGGTATTTCGGACTTAAATTTTGTCATGATATCTAAAATTCGGCTAGCTTAACATGGGCATTCGATTTGTGTGATTTTGAACTCTAAATCAAAAGTTACAGACGATTTAGTGTGGACTTGTCAAGTTGATCGGCCAGCTAAAATGATCCTTCTAAACTGATCATTGGTGCTCCTTGAGTAAAGGCTTATAAATGAAGCATAATACATGGCATCAAGCTGTTTGGGACACATTAGATTACTTGGAGGTTTTGTTGTACCTCTTTCAGTCTCAAATGTTGTGACAATATAGAAAATTCAGATAGCTTAGCGTGGGCGGTTGAAATTTGTCATTCTGAACTCTAAATCAAAAGTTAAGGACGATTTAGTGAGCAGATGTCAAGTTGATCCGCCAATTAAAGTGATCATTCTAAAGTGATCATTGGTGCTTCTTCGATAAAGGCTTATAAATGAAGCATGATGTATGGCATCCGGAATTTTGGGATAGATTGGATTACTTGGACGCTTTTTCGTAGGTATTTTGGACATACATTGTGTCACAATATCGAAAATTGGGGTAGCTTAACGTGGGCGTTGGATTTGTGTCATTTTGAACTCCAAATCAAAAGTTATGGATGATTTAATGCGGACATGTCAAGTTGATTGGCCATTAAAATGATCATTCTAAACTGATCATTGGTGTTCCTTGAGTAAAGCCTTATAAATAAAGTATAATGCATGGCATCTTGCAGCTTGGGATACATTAGATTACTTCGAGGCATTTTCGTAGGTCTTTCAGTCTCAAGTATTGTCACAATATGAAAAATTGATCTAGCTTAACATGGGCGGTTAACTTGTGTCATTCAGAATTCTAAATCAAAAGTTAAAAAAGACTTAGTGTGGACATGTCAAGCTGATCAACTAGTTAAAATGATCATTCTAAACTTATCATTGGTGCTCTTGAGTGTAAGCTTATCAATTAAGCATAATGCATGGCATCACACATTTTGAAATTGATTGGATTACTTGGAGGCATTGTCATAGCTATTTCGGTTTTAAATTTTGTCACAATATAGAATTTTGAGCTAGCTTAACGTCAGTGGTTGATTCGTGAAAAATTTGAGCTCTAAATCAAAAGTTAAGGAAAATTTAGTGCGGACATGTCAAGTTGATCAGCCAATTCAACTGATCATTATGAACTGATCATTATGAACTGATCATTATGAACTGATCATTATGAACTGATCATTGGTACTCTTTGAGTACAGACTTACAAATGACGCATAATGCATGGCATCACACAGTTTGTCATAAATTGAATTACTTGGGGCCTTTGTCGTAGCTATTTTGGTCTCAAATGTTGTCACAATATAGAAATTTGATCTAGCTTGACGTGGGTGTTGGATTCGTGTCTTTTTGCATTCTAAATCAAAAGTTATGGACGATTTATTGCGGACATGTCAAGTTGATCGGCCAGTTAAAATGATCATTCTAAATTGGTCATTGATGCTCCTCGAGTAATGGGTTTTAAATGATGCAAAATGCCAGGCATCAAGTAGTTTGTGATAGATTAGATTACTTGGACGCTTTGTCGTAGCTATTTTGGTCTTAAATTTTATCAAAACATATAGAAATTTGAGCTAGATTAACATGGCTGTTGGATTCGTGTCATTTTGAGCTCTAAATCAAAAGTTACGGACGACTTAGTGTAGACATGCAAAGTTGATAGTCCAGTTAAAATGATCATTATAAACTGATCATTTGTGATCCTTGAGTAAATGCGTATAAATGAAACATAATGCATGGCATCATGCACTTTGCACTAAATTGGATTACTTGAACGCTTTGTCGTTGGTCATTTAGTTTGAAATGCTGTCACAATATAGAAAAATGAGCTAGCTTAACGTGGGTGTTGGATTCTTGACAATTTAAACTCGAAATCAATAGTACGGAAGATTTAAGTCGTACATGGCAAGTTGATTAGCCTGTTAAAATGATCATTTTAAGCTGATCGTTTGTGATCCTTCAGTAAAGGCTTATAAATGAAGCATAATGCATGGAATCACATAGTTTGGAAAAAATTGGATTACTTTGAGGCTTTTTCATGACTCTTTCAATCTCAAATGTTGTCACAATATTGAAAATTGAGCTAGGATAACGTGGGTGTTGGTTTCGTGTCATTGAGAACTCTAAATCAAAAGTTACAAACGATTTAGTTCGGTCATGTCAAGTTGATCTGCCTATTAAAATCATCATTCCAAACTGATCATTGGTGCTCCTTGAGTAAAGGCTTGTAAATGAAGCATAATGCATGGCATCACACAGTTTGGGATACATTGGATTACGTGGAGGCTTTTTCATAACTCTTTCAGTCTCAAATGTTACCATAATATGGAAAATGAGCTAGATTAACGTGAGCGTTGGACTCATATCAGTTTGAGCTCTAAATCAATATTTAAAGACGATTTCGTGTGGACACGTCAAGTCGAACAATTAGTTAAAATGATCATTCTAAACTTATCATTGCTTGTCCTTGAGTAAACGCTTATAAATGAAGCATAATGCATGGCATCACACAGTTTAAGATAGATTGGATTACTTTGAAGCTTTGTCGTAGCTATTTCGTACTTTAATATTGTCACAATATTGAAAATTAAGGTAGCTTAATGTCGGTGTTGGATTTGGGTCATTCTGAATTACAAATCAAAAGTTATGGACGATTTAGTGTAGACATGTGAAGTTGATCGGCCAGTTAAAATGATCATTCTAAACTGATCATTGGTGTTCCTTGAGTAAAGGCTTATAAATGAAATATAATGCATGGCATCACACTGTTTGTGATACTTTGGTTTACTTGGAGGCTTTGTCGTAGCTCTTTAAATCTCAAATGTTGTCGCAATATAGAAAATTTAGCTAGCTTAACGTGGTCATTGGATTCATGTCGTTTTGAACTCTAAATCAAAAGTTACGAACGATTTAGTGCGGACATGTCAGGTTGATTGGCTAGTTAAATTGATCATTCTCAATTGATCATTGTTTCTCCTTGAGTAAAGGCGTATACATGAAGCATTATTCATGGCATCACGCAGTTTCTGAAATATTGGATAACTTGGAGGCTTTTTGGTAGCTCTTCCACTCTCAAAAGTTGTCACAATATGGAAAGTTTGGCTAGTCTAATATGGGCGTTGGATTCGTGTCATTATTAGCTCTAAGTTAAAAGTTACAAACGATTTAGTGCGGACATGTCAAGTTGATTGTCATGTTAAAATTATCATTCTAAACTGATCATTGCTGCTCCTTGAGTAAAGACTTATAAATGAACCATAATGCATGGCATCACGTATTTTGGATACATTGGATTACTTGGAGGCTTTTTCGTAACTCTTTCGGTCTCAAACTTTTGTCACAATATAGGAAATTTAGCTAGCTTAATGTGGAAGTTGGATTCATGTCATTCCGAACTCGAAATCAAAAGTTACGGACGATTTAATGCGGATATGTCAAGTGGATTGGCCAGTTAAAATGATAATTCTTAACTGGTCATTCGTGCTCCTTGAGGCTTATTAATTATGCATAATGCAAGGCATCACAAAGTTTGGGATATATTGGATTACTTGAAGGCTTTTACGCATTTCTTTCAGTCTCAAATGTTGTCACAATATTGAAAATTTAGCTAGCTTAACGTGGGCGTTTGATTCATGTCATTTTGAACTCTAACTCAAAAGTTACGAACGATTTACTGCGGACATGTCAAGTTGATCAGCTAGTTAGAATGATCATTCTAAACTTATAATTGGTGCTCCTTGAGTAAAGGCTTATAAATTATGCATAATGCATGGCATCACACAGTGGGATACATTGGATTATTTGGAGGTTTTTCCGTAGTTCTTTCAGTTCAAATGTTGTCACAATATGGAAAATTTAGCTAGATTAACGTGGGCATTGTATTCGAGTCATTTTGAACTCTAAATCAAAAGTTAAAGACCATTTAGTCTGGACATGTCAAGTTGATCGGCTAGTTAAAATGATCATTCTAAACTGGTCATTGATACTCTTTGAGTAATAGGTTATAAATGACGCAAAATGCATGGTATCACGCAGTTTGTAATAGATTGGATTACTACGAGGCTTTTTCGTAGCTATTTTGGTATTAAATTTTATCAGAAAATATAGAAAATTAAGCTAGCTTAACATGGGTGTTGGATTCGTGACATTTTGAGCTCTAAATCAAAAGTTACGGACGACTTAGTGTAGACATGCCAAGTTGATCAGCTAGGTAAAATGATCATTATAAACTGATAATTTGTGATCCTTGAGTAAAGGCTTATAAATGAAACATAAGGTATGGCATCATGCAGTTTGCAATAAATTGGATTACTTAGACGCTTTGTCGTAGGTCTTTTAGTCTCAAATGTTGTCACAATATAGAAAATTGAGCTAGCTTAACATGGGTGTTGGATTCTTGTCATTTTGAACTCTAAATCAATAGTATGGCAGATTTAGGTCGTACAAGTCAAGTTGATCGGCCTGTTAAAATGATCATTCTAAACTGATCATTTGTGATCCTTGAGTTAAGGCTTATAAATTAAGCATAATGCATGGCATCACGCAATTTGGAAAACATTGGATTACTTTGAGGCTTTGTAGTAACTCTTTCAGTCTCAAATGTTGTCACAATATTGAAAATTGAGCTGGTTAACGTGGGTGATGGTTTCGTGTCATTCTGACCTCTAAATCAATAGTTACAAATGATTTAGTGCGGTCATGTCAAGTTGATCTGCCTATTAAAATGATCATTCTAAACTGATCATTGGTGCGCCTTGAGTAAAGGCTTGTAAATGAAGCATAATGCATGGCATCACACAGTTTGGGATACATTGGATTACGTGGAGACTTTTTCGTAACTCTTTCAGTCTCAAATGTTAGCACAACATTTAAAATTGAGCTAGCTTAACGTGGACGTTGGACTCATATCATTTTGAGCTCTAAATCAATAGTTAAAGACGATTTCGTGTGGGCATATCAAGTCGAACAATTGGTTAAAATGATCATTCTAAACTTATCATTGGTGCTCCTTGAGTAAACGCTTATAAATGAAACATAATGCATGGCATGACAAAGTTTAAGATAGATTGGATTACTTTGAAGCTTTGTCGTAGCTATTTCGTACTTAAATTTTTTCACAATATTGAAAATTAAGGTAGCGTAAAGTCGTTGTTGGACTTGGGTCATTTTGAACTACAAATCAAAAGTTACGGACGATTTAGTGCGGACATGTCAAGTTGATCGGCCAGTTAAAAAGATCATTCTAAACTGATCATTGTTGCTCCTTCTGTAAAGGCTTATAAATGAAGCATAATGCATGGCGTCACGCAATTTGAGATAAATTACATAACTTTAAGGCTCTTTCTTAGCTCTTTCAGCCTGAAATGTTGTCGTAATATGAAAAATTGAGCTAGCTTGACGTGGGCGTTGGACTCGTACCATTTTGAATTCTAAATCAAAAGTTAAAGACGATTTAATGGGGACATGTCAAGTTGATCAGCTAATTAAGATGATCATTCTAAACTGATCAATGGTGTTCCTTGAGTAAAAGCTTATAAATGAAGCACAATGCATGTCATCATGCAGTTTGGGAAACAATTCTTTACTTGGAGGCTTTGTCGTAGCTCTGTAAGTCTCAAATGTTGTCACAATATAGAAACTTTAGCTAGGTTAACGTGGTCATTGGATTCTTGTCATTTTGAACTCTAAATCAAAAGTTAGAAATGATTTAGTGTGGACATGTCAAGTTGATCGGCTAGGTAAATATATCATTCTAATTTGATCATTGTTGTTCCTTGAGTAAAGGCTTATACATGAAACATAATTCATAGCATCATGCAGTTACTGAAAAATTTCATTACTTGGAGGCTTTTTGGTAGCTCTTCCACTCTCAAATGTTGTCACAATATAGAAAGTTTAGCTAGCCTAACATGGGCGTTGGATTCATGTCATTATTAACTCTAAGTTAAAAGTTACGAACGATTTAGTGCGTACATGTCAAGTTGATTGGCATGTTAAAATTATCTTCTAAACTGATCATTCCTGCTTCTTGAATAAAGACTTATAAATGAACCATAATGCATGGCATCATGTAGTTTGGGAGACATTGGATTACTTGGAGACTTTTTCATAACTCTTTTAGTCTCAAATGTTGCCACAATATAAAAAATTGAGCTAGCTTAATGTGGACGTTGGATTCGTGTCATTCTGAACTCTAAATCAAAAGTTACGGACGATTTAATGCGGACATGTCAAGTTGATCGGCCAGTTAAAATGATCATTCTTAACTGGTCATTCCTGCTCCTTGAGTAAAGGCTGATAAATTATGCATACATGGCATCACAAAGTTTGGGATACATTGGATTACTTGAAGGCTTTTTCGTAGTTCTTTAAGTCTCAAATGTTGTCACAATATGGAAAATCTAGCTAGTTTAACGTGGGCGTTGGATTCGTGTCATTTTGAACTATAAATCAAAAGTTACGAACAATTTAGTGCTGACATGTCAAGTTGATCAGCTAGTTAAAATGATCACTCTAAACTAATCATTGGTGCTCCTTGAGTAAAGGCATATAAATGAAGCATAATGCATGGCATCACGCAGTTTGGGATACAATTGTTTACTTGGAGGATTTTTGGTAACTCTTTTAGTCTCAAATGTTGTCACAATATGGAAAATTGAGTTAGATTAATGTGGGCGTTGGATTTGTATCTTTCTAAATTCTAAATCAAATGTTAAAGACGATTTAGTGTAGACGTGTCAAGTTGATCGGGCAGTTAAAATAGTCATTGTAAACTATTTCATTGGTGCTCCTCGAGTAATTGGTTACAAATGAATCATAATGCATGGCATCACGGAGTTTGGAATACATTAGATTACTTGGAGGCATTGTTGTAGCTATTTTGGTCTTAAATTTTATCTGAATATATAGAAAATTGAGCTAGCTTAAGATGGGTGTTGGATTCGTGTCATTTTGAGGACTAAATCAAAAGTTACGGACGATATAATGAGGACAAGTCAAGTTGATTGGCATGTTAAAATGATCATTCTAAACTGATCATTGGTGCTCCATTAGTAAAGGCTTGTAAATGAAGCATAATGCATGGCATCACGCAGTTTGGGATACATTGGATTACTTGGAGGCTGTTACGTAGCTCTTTCATTTTCAAATGTTGTCACATTATAGAAAATTGAGCTAGCTTAACGTGGACGTTGGATTCGTGTCATTCTAAACTCTAAACAAAAGTTACACACGATTTAGTGCGGACATGTCAAGTTGATCGGCCAGTTAAAATGATCATTCCAAACTGGTCATCGGTGCTCCTTAAGTAAAGGCTTGTAAATGAAGCATAATGCATGACATCACGCAGTTTGGGATACATTGGATTACATGGAGGATTTTTTGTAACTCTTTCAGTCTCATTTGTTGTCACAGTATGGAAAATTGAGCTATCTTAATGTAGGCGTTGGACTCAAGTCATTTTGAGCTCTAAATCAAAAGTTAAAAATTGTGCGGACATGTAAGGTTTATTAGCTAGTAAAAATGATCATTCTAAACTTATCATTGGTGCTCCTTCAATAAAAGATTATAAATGAAATATAATGCATGCCATCACACAGTTTGGGATACATTGGATTTCTTCGAGGCCTTTTCTTAGCTCATTCAGTCTCAAATGCTCTCACAATATGGAAAATTGAGCTACTTTAATGTGGGTGTTGGACTCATATCATTTTGAGCTCTAAATCAAAAGTTAAAAACGATTTACTGCGGACATGTAAAGTGGATCAGCTAGTTAAAATGATCATTCTAAACTTATCATTGGTGCTCCTTGAGTAAAGGCTTATAAATTATGCATAATGCATGCCATCACACAGTTTGGGATAAATTGGATTATTTGGAAGCTTTTTCGTAGTTCTTTCAGTCTCAAATGTTGTCGCAATATAGAAAATTTAGCTAGATTAGCATGGGCATTGGATTCGTGTCATTTTGAACTCTAAATTAAAAGTTACAGACAATTTAGTGTGGAAATGTCAAGTTGACCGGTAAGTTAAAATGATCATTTAAAACTGGTTATTGATGCTCCTCGGGTAATGGGTTATAAATGATGCAAAATGCATGGCATCACGTAGTTTCTAATAGATTGGATTACTTGGAGGTCTGTCATAGCTATTTTGGTCTTAAATTTTATCAGAACATATAGAAAATTGAGCTAGCTTAACATAGGTGTTGGATTCGTGTCATTTTGAGCTCTAAATCAAAAGTTACGGACGATTTAGTGTAGACATGCCAAGTTGATAGTCCAGTTAAAATGATCATTATAAACTGATCATTTGTGATCCTTCAGTAAAGGTTTATGAATGAAACATAATG
Source organism: Pugionium cornutum (assembly GCA_018901935.1). Classification (NCBI taxonomy): domain Eukaryota; kingdom Viridiplantae; phylum Streptophyta; class Magnoliopsida; order Brassicales; family Brassicaceae; genus Pugionium; species Pugionium cornutum. The sequence goes on from CM032160.1 coordinate 24,371,465, forward strand.
CATGGCATCATGCAGTTTGCAATAAATTGGATTACTTGTACGCTTTGTCGTATGTCTTTTAGTCTCAAATGTTGTCACAATATAGAAAATTGAGCTAGCTTAACGTGGCTGTTGGATTCTTGTCATTTTGAACTCTAAATCAATAGTACGGAAGATTTAGGTCATACATGTCAAGTTGATCGGCCTGTTAAAATGATCATTCTAAACTGATCATTTGGGATCCTTGAGTAAAGGCTTATAAATGAAGCATAATGCATCGCATCACGCAGTTTGAGATACATTGGATTACTTCCAGGCTTTGTCATAGCTCTTTTCGTCTCAAATGTTGTCACAATATAGAAAATAGAGCTAGCTTAACGTAGGCATTGGATTCGTGTCATTATGAACTCTAAATCAAAAGTTACGAACGATTTAGTGCGGAAATGTCAAGTTGATCGACCTGTTAAAATGATTATTCTAAACTAATCATTGGTGCTCCTTGAGTAAAGGTTTATAAATGAAGAATAATGTATGGCATCACGCAGTTTGGGATACATTGGATTACTTGGAGGCTTTTTCATAACTCTTTTAGTCTCAAATGTTGTCGCAATATGGAAAATTGACCTAGGTTAACGTGGGCTTTGGACTCATGTCATTATGAGCTCTGAATCAAAAGTTTAAAATGACTTAGTGGGGACATGTAAAGTTGATCAGCGAGTAAAAATGATAATTCTAAAATTATCGTTGGTGCTCCATGATTAAAGGCTTATAAATGAAGCATAATGCATGGTATCACGTAGTTTGGAATAGATTGGTTTACTTGGAGACTATTTTGTACCTATTTTGGTCTTAAATGTTTTTACGATATAGACAATTGAGTTAGCTTAATGTGGGTGTTGGATTCGTGTCATTTTGAACTCTAAATCAAAAGTTACTGACGATTTAATGCGGACATGTCAAGTTGATCGGCCAGTTAAAATGATCATTCTAAACTGATCATTGGTGCTCCTTGAGTGAAGGCTTATATATGAATAATAATGCATGGCAACACGCAGTTTGGGATACATTGGATTACTTGGAGGCTTTGTTGTAACTCTTTAAGTATCAAATGTTGTCATAGTATGTAAAATTGAGCTAGCTTAACGTGGGTGTTGGATTTGTCTCATTCTAAGCTCTTAATCAAAATTTACGAACGATTTATTGTGGACATATCAAATTGATCGGCCAGTAAAAATGATCGTTCTAAACTTATCATTGGTGCTCCTTACATAAAGGCTTATAAATGAAATATAATGCATGTCATCATGTCATTTGGGATATATTTGATTACTTGGAGGCTTTTTCGTAGCTCTTCTAGTCTCAATTGTTGTGACAATATGGAAATTGAGCTAACTTAATGTGGGCGTTGGATTCATGTCATACTAAACTCAAAATCAAAATTTACGGACGATTTAGTTCGGACATGTCAATTTGATCGGCCAGTTAAAATGATCATTGTAAACTGATCATTGGCGCTTCTTAAGTAAAGGCTTATAAATGAAGCATAATCATGACATCACGCAGTTTTGGATACGTTAGATTACTTGGAGGCTTTTTCATAACTCTATCAGTTTCAAATGTTGTCACAATATGGAAAACTGAGCTAGATTAATGTGGGTGTTGGATACGTGTCATTCTGAACTCTAAATCAAAATGTACGGACGATTTTGTGCAGACATGTCAAGTTGATCGGCCAGTTAAAATGATTTTTCTAAACTGGTCATTGGTGCTCCTTAAGTAAAGGTGTATAAATGAAGCATAATGCATGGCATGATGCTGCTTGGGATACATGGGATTATTTGGAAACTTTTTCGTAACTATTGCAATCAAAATCAAAAGTTAAAGAGGATTTAGTTAGACATGTCTAGTCGAACAGATAGTTGAAATGATCATTCTAAAATTATCATTGGTGCACCATGAGTAAAGGCTTATAAATGAGGCATAATTCATGGCATCACGCATTTTCGGATAGATTGGATGACTTGGACACTTTGTCGTAGATACTTCAGACTTAAGTTTTGTCACAATATTGAAAAATGAGCTAGCTTAATGTCGGCGTTGGATTTGTGTCATTTTGAACTATAAATCAAAAGTTATGGACAATTTGGTGTGGACATGTCAAGTTGATCGACCAGTTAAAATGGTCATTCTAAAATGATCATTGGAGCTCCTTGAGTAAAGGTTTATAGATGAAGCATAATGCATGGCATCATACAGTTTGGAATACATTCGATTACTTGGAGGCTTTGTCATAGCTCTTTCAGCCTCAAATGTTATCATAAAAAAATTGAACTAATTTAACATGGGCGTATGATTTGTTTAATTCTCAACTTTAAATTAAAAGTTACAGATGATTTAGTGCGGACATGTCAAGTTGATGCAGCAACAAGCGGTCTTGTTCGGGCAAGGGGAACTACTGGATAGGCTCTAGCTGGCTGTACAACACTTTCTAGAGACTCAGAAGTGATGGGTTGATGGAGAGATTGATGGTGACCCTTCAGCTGGCTTTAGATCTAAGTGAGGATTGAGTAGAGAGGTGGATCGAGAGACGCCACACAGATTATGGAAGGTATGTGATAAGTTTAGAGCACTAAAGATTCAAGGATTCTTACACAAGAAGGCTGGAGGCGTCAGCTCATTTCAAAGGAAGACAAACTAGGTTTTTATTTCATAAAACTTAAGTGATTACATGCTGAGAAAGGACTTTATATACTAGTCCGGTAGCAGGTGCCTTCTAGGGCTGAAAATACATTATAATGGATGGACTAAAACGAAAATAACAACAAGACATTAGGACCTAATGACAAATAAAAGTCTCTTAAACTTAACAATCACATTTATGCAAAAGCAAACAAATAAACTTGTTAATTCAAACATAAGAATTTTAAATACGCACCTTAGTCTCTTGTAGGTCCTTATAATGCCTTCTTGAATTTATTTAGTAATGATGAACAAGGTTGTATCTCTGAAGCCTTGTAAAACTGGAAGGAGTGAAATTGTTGTAGGCTTTAGTTGTTCATAGTCTCCTTCTTGTAATTCTTTAATAAGTTCAGCTTCATGCAATCCTCCATCTTCTATGATTGTTATGAGACTCTCGACAGATTTGTTGAACATCTTACTAAGGTTTCTTGTGCCTGATATTTTTCTTGGAGCTTGTATCATAATAGGTATATTAATAGGCTCTTCCTCAGCTTCTAGTGAGCTAGTATCGATGTCCTCATCATCTCCTCCCTCTTGAAAAGGTTCTGTCGTCAGAACAGGTACATCTGCATGAAAAGGAGCAAGATCAGTAATATTAAAAGTAGGAGATATGGTCATCTCACCTGGCAGCTCATGCTTATAAGCATTGTTTTTGATCTTCTCTAAAGCACGAAAAGGGCCATCTCCTCTTGGGGAAAGCTTTGATTTCCTTTGGTTGGGGAATCTTTCATGTCTCATGTGCAGCCAGAACCAATCTCCATGTTCAAAGGATATGTCTTTTCGGTGTTTATCTACATTTCTTTTCTACTGCTCGGTTCTCTTTTCCAAGTTGTCCTTAACCTTTTGATGAATCTTCTTAACATAATCTGCCCTGGTTTGTCCTTCACTAGAAATAACATCTTGAGGTAAAGGTATAAGATCCAGTGGGATAGTAGGAATAAATCCATAAACCACTTCAAAAGGAGCAAGTTTAGTTGCTGAATGTTTAGCATGATTATAAGCAAGCTCAATGTAAGGTAAGCAAGACAAGCAGTTTCTTAGATTCTTATCGACCGTGGCTCTCAACAATGTTGAAAGAGTTCGGTTTACTACCTCTGTTTGACCATCGGTCTATGGGTGGCAAGTAGTTGAGAAGAGCAGCTTAGTTCCCAACTTTTTCCATAATGTCTTCCAGAAATGACTTAGAAATGACTTAGAAATTTGGTGTCCATAACGATCTGATGCACCCATCATCCCCTCCCCATTCAGTAGGTTTTGACCACAAAACTGGTTCATCTGCATGGAGAGGAGCTAAATCAGTTACGCTGAATGTGTTAGACACATTAAACTCTCCTGGAAGCTCGATCCGGTAGGCGTTGTTTTTGATTCTCTCCAGCACTCTGACTGGTCATCTCCTCTTGGGGCCAGCTTGGAACTCCTTAGGTTGGGGAACCTCTCCTGCCATAGGTGTAGCCACACCCAATCGCCTGGTTGAAAAATCATCTCCTTTCTTCCATTGTTGGCATGAGTCACGTACTGCCCGGTCCTCTTCTCCAAGTTTTCTGCTACCTTCTGGTGTATCTTCTTTATGAACTCCGCCTTGGATGCTCCGTTGAGGTTGGTCATCTCTGCTGGTGGTAGTGGCATTTGCTTCAAAGGTTTTAGGCGGTTGAAGCCGTAGACTACTTCAAAAGGGATCTTCTTGGTTGCTGAGTGCACGGCTCGGTTGTATGCGAACTCTATGAATGGCAGGCACTCCACCCAAGTCGTGAGGTTCTTCCCTAGTGTAGTCCTGGGAAGAGTCTACAATGTCTGGTTGACTACTTCATTTTGGCCATCGGTTTGAGGATGGCTGGTGGTAGAGAAGAGCAGCTTCGTGCCTAGCTTCCTCCAGAGGGTCCTTGGCACTCCGTGAAGCCGTACTATCTCCCTGAAGAACAGCTCAGCTGTTTGCGTGGCATCATTGACACTGCCACATGGGATGAAATGTGCCATCTTGGAGAATATGTCCACCACTACAAAGATAGCATCTTTGTGGTTGATCTTGGGCAGACGTAGAAGGAAGTCCAAGGAAATGTCCACACATGGATGTGTAGGTATGGGCAGAGGGAGATACAACCCGTGAGGGTGCACTTGGGACTTCGCCTTTTTGAAAGTGATGCACCTTGCACAATGGGCTTCTACTGACCTATTGATGTGTGGCCAGTAGAAGTGCTCTTTGACCACTGCTAGTGTCTTGTCGACACCAAAGTGGCCCATAAGACCTCCTCCATTAGCTTCTCGGATGATAAGCTCCCGTAGAGATCGTTGTGGTATGCACAGCCTTCTTTCTCGGAACAAGAACCCATTATGGATGTAGAACTTGCCATGACTCCCTGTGCCACACTCCTTGTAGCTCTCAGCAAAGTCAGGATCATACTTATATAGGTCCTTGATTTGCTCTAATCCTAAGACCTTTGCTTCCATGGTGGATATCAAGGCAAACCTCCTTGATAGTGCATCGGCTACAACATTATCCTTGCCCTTCTTGTACTTGATGACGTACGGGAAGGTCTCTATGAACTCCATCCACCTGGCATGTCTCCTCTTGAGATTGGTTTGCCCTCTGAGGTGTTTGAGAGTCTCGTGATCAGTGTGGATCACAAACTCCTTGGACAACAAGCAATGTTGCCAAGTCTCCAAGGCTCGGACTAGGGCATAGAGCTCCTTGTCGTAGGTGGGGAAGTTCAGTGAGGCACCACCTAGCTTCTCACTGAAGTATGCCACTGGCCTTCCTCCATGGGTTAGCACTGCTCCTATGCCTATTCCAGAGGCATCACACTCCACTTCAAACGTCTTGTTGAAGTCGGGAAGGACTAGCACTGGTGCATGCGTAGGGCTGTCCTTCAAGGCCTGGAATGCCTTCTCCTGAGATTCTCCCCAGCTGAATCCCACGTTCTTCTTCACTACTGCCATCAACGGTGAGGCAATACTGCTGTAGTTGGGCACGAATCTTCTGTAGAATCTGGCCAGACCATGGAAGCTCCTCACTTGGCTGATGTTGCTCGGTGTTGGCCACTCTTGTATGGCTCGAATCTTCTCTTCATCAACCAGTAAGTCCTGTGTACTTACAACAAAACCTAAGAAGACAAGTTTATCAGTACAAAAGATGCACTTCTTGAGATTGGCATAAAGCTCTTCATGTCGAAGGGTTTTAAGTACCAACTCAAGATGTGTGAGATGTTCCCGTATGCACTTACAATAAACCAAAATATCATCGAAGTAAACAACAACGAACTTACTGATGTACGCCCTAAGAACATGGTTCATAAGGCGCATGAACGTGCTTGGGGCATTAGTCAAGCCGAATGGCATGACTGTCCACTCGTAGAGCCCATGCTTTGTCTTGAAAGCATTCTTCCACTCATCACCTTCCTTCATTCCGACCTGGTGGTATCCACTCTTGTGGTCTATCTTGGAGAAGACTGTGACTCCACTCAGCTCATCTAGCGTGTCTTCCAGCCATGGTATGGGATGCCGGTACTTGACTGTGATGTTGTTGATTGCTCTGCAGTCCACACACATTCACCAAGTTCCATCCTTCTTGGGTACTAGCAGCACTAGTACGGCACATGGACTGAGGCTCTCTCAAACATAGCCTTTCTCCAGGAGCTCCTTGAGTTGCTTCTCAAGCTCCATGGACTCCTCTGGGCTCATCCGGTAGGCTGGTCAATTAGGTAAGGCTGCTCCGGGCCCGAGATCGATCTGGTGCTCTATGCCGCGTAGGGGAGGCAAGCCTGCTGGTAGCTCCTCAGGGAATACGTCCTGGAATTTGTTGAGGAGAGCTGCTACTTCAGGAGGTAGCTCTACCTGTTCCTTTTCTACACTCAGAATCTCCTTAAAAACCATCAGCAACATTAAATCCTTCGAGGGTAAAGCTCTCCGGACATGACTTGGTTGAATAAGAAAATTTGACTTAATGAGTTTCTTTTCCTTACTCATTTGCTGTTGTAGATCATGTACCTGGGCAGGTGTGAGAGGAGCTAGGCTGACCTTTCTCTTGTCGTGCACAAAAGTGTAGAGATTGGTTCGGCCATCATGCCTTGTCTCCTTGTCAAACTGCTATGGCCTTCCTAGCAGAAGATGGCCAGCTTGCATTGGTACTACATCGCAAACTACCTGGTCTTGCTATCTGTCCACACTGAATGGCACGGTTACTTGCTCATGGATCTTGAGCTCCACCTTGTCATCAAGCCATCTCAGTCCATATGGTCGAGGGTGCCTTGTCTTCTCTAGACCTAGCTTATCCACGATATATGCACTAGCAACGTTAGTGCAAGAACCACCATCTATGATGACGTTACATACCTTTCCCTTGATGGTGCACCGCCTGTGGAAGTTGTTCTCCCGTTGAATGGTCTCTGAGGGATCTACCATTGCACTGAGAATGCATCTAGTGACCAGCACTTCCCCCACATCAGGGTGCTCAATGTCACTGTATTCCCCTTCTGGCTCATAGTCCTCCTCATCTTGGGATTCATACTCTCCAGTTTCCGTAACCAGCATGACCCGGCTGTTTGGGCACTCCCTTGAGATGTCTCTGCGACCCCTACACTTAAAACAAGTGATGTCACGTGATATTTGAGGGTTGGAAGACTTACTAGGCTCTCTCTGGTCACGAGTTTGCTCAGGAGGCTTGCTCTTGAACCGTGATTTGATCTCTATGCTCTTGCCTTTGTCTACGGGCTTGGGGCTATTGCTTGGTGCCCAAGGCGTCTAAGCTTGCTGCAGATGTCTTGGCTCTTACGCCTGATGTGCTGCTCAGCCTGGAAAGATAGGTGGAACAAGTCTTTAAAGTCATTGTAGATTTGCCTCTCCACCTTGCGGCTGATTCTCTCTTGCTGTCCATCCAAGAATTGCGCCATCAACGCCTCTTCATCAACATTGAGCTCCAGCCTGTTCCTTAGCCTCTCAAACTCTTCGTAGTACTCCTCTACTGATCTGGTGCCCTGCTTAAGAGTACGAAAACGTCGTTGCAAATCCCTATGGAAGTAGGGTGGAACAAACCTTTGCCTCATGAGGTCTTTGATGTCGACCCAAGAATCTACGGGTCTCAACCTTCTCCTCCTTCGGTTAGACGCCTCATGATTCCACCAGATGAGGGCATTATCCGTGAGTTGTGCTACTGCCGTGGAGACTCTCCTAGGCCTGGTTGGTTGTAATGATCGAAGATGTGGTCCATCCTCCTCTCCCAATCTCGATAGGCCTCTGGGTCTACTTTTCCTGCAAAACTAGGAGGTGTCAATTTCACATCATGATTGTTTACCCAGTTGTAGGCATAATCATCTCAATCCTCATGATGTCTACGGGGCATTCTGGGTCTCTGGTGATGACCATAGGGCTCGAAGCCATCGCCTTCTGCTTCTGGTTGCCGTGGAGGTCCTCTCGGCCTAGGGTGATAACTGTGAGGCTATGTGATACAAGCCTCGATTAAAGGCTTATATGCGCGTGGGCTGTTTGGAGAAGGTTAGGTGAGAAACTCGACCTTAGACTTCTAGGATAGGGGGTTTTGGGTTGGTATACGATGGAAGGGTGAAGTGAACCACACGAGGGGTGATGAACCTTGTGATAAATCACAAACTTAGAGCAAGGAGGGCTGGTCTCAACTAGGTTCTAAGCGCACAAGCTCCTTTGAAAGAAAAACTTGTAAAGAGAAAATTCGCACTTTATTAATATCAAAAAGGTTGTCGAACTACAATGCCGGAAGGAGCCTTATTAATATGCTCGACAGCTTGACCTTCTACGGTCGACTCAAATAAAGAAAAGGAAAGTTTACAAAAGTGCACAAATGAAAAAGATACAAAAGTGCATAACCGAAAAAGGACCTATTCCTAAAATGTTCTTGACTCAAAAATGTAAACAATCTAGATCCTACCCTGCAAAACAGAAAGAGGCATATATTCGAATTGAAACTTACCTTACTTACCTCACGGCCAAGAAATGGAAGGTGGCCATCCTTGTGGCATGCACGCGCCTTGCTCCTAGTCTTCGACTTGGAGTAGGGTTAGGAATCTTTGGGCCCTGACCTCTCTTGCCACTAAAGCCCATGTCTCTGAAGTCCCTTGCATTGTTTAGAAGCCTTTGGACTCTTCTTTGCACTTCTGGCCCATTGACCTTAGTCAATCTTCCTCTAGGAGCTTGTCGACCCATAAGCTGAACTTGTGGAAGAGTGCTCTTGATCTGCTCCTTGTCATTGCTCCTGGTGGCACTACTGGTGTGGAGACTTCCTCTAGATGCATGTCCTGAAGCTGGTAGCTTATCTGGTCCGAGTTTCCTTGTGTAGAAGTTGAAATGCTCGTGTACTCGGCAGGATCAGCTGTATTGGCTGGAATGTGCGAGGTACTAGCCGGAATGCCATCAGGACCGGCCAAGTTGATCCCGGAGTTGGCGGCATCACCAAGGGGACCGACGGTGTCATCCACGTCGCCACCAAGTGTGCCAGAAGCTTGGGCCTCTCCGCCGGCAATGCTGATCGGTCTGGTCCTATTGGTCGAGGGTCCGGCGGTACTGCCTGGGCCGGCAGACGTGCCAGGTGGCCTGGCTGTCTCGGGCAAGCTTCCTGGTCGGCCAGTCTGGTCTCCTGGCTGGACATACGACCTGATGTCCTCATCACTATGCATCTTCATCTCCAATCGGCTGGGGCTCCTCTTGTTCGAGCCATGTCGTAGGGTATTCAGGACCCTCAGCATGGCCTTGCTCAGCCCTCACGTGCCTTATGGCGTGGAATCTCACCGGCCTCTCCACGTGCTCCAACCTCTCGCTGATTGATGCGAGTTGTGTTTGGAGGGTGGTGAACATGGCCATCATGGCCTCGGTTGCATCCTGGTTTCCTTCTGCCATTGTGTGCTAAGGAAAGAAACAAGTTATTCTGCTACTAAAATTCGATTAGGAGGATTTTCTTTTATAGGAAAAGTTGCAACTAGATAAAAAGGAAAAACTTGAAAAAAATTGGAAAAAGTAAAAAGGAAACTTGCTAGTAGTTAATGCGAAAAAATGCTAGTTGTTTTTTTGGTCGATTTTCTTTTGTTATTTTTCTTTTTTGTTTTTTGCTTTTTAATTTAACTTAATGAGGAATGGAAATATGCTTTTAACAAAAAGGAAAGACGAAAATTGCAATGCAAGAGTGAATCTAAACCCTAGTGATGCACGTAGGAGCTAGATGCACTCGGATTGAACTTATATGTTATTTTTTTTATTTTCTTTGAATGAAATTTAACTAATGCAAGAACTGGAAACAAGACTGAGTAAAGGATAGAAACAACCTGGTTTTAGGAGCTTTAAGCTTTGATACCAAAATGATACAAGTCTCGAATCAAGGCTGTATGCGCGTGGGCTGTTTGGAGAAGATTAGGTGAGAAACTCGACCTTACGCTTCTGGATGGGGGATTTTTGTTTGGTAATAGATGGAAGGGTGAAGTGAACCACACGAGGGGTGATGAACCTCGTGATAAATCACAGACTTAGAAGCTAGGAGGGACGGTCTCGACTAGGTTCTAAGCGCACAAGTCTCTTGAGAGAAAAACTTGTAGAAAGAAAATTTGATCTTTATTAATATCAGAACAAGGTTGTCGAACTACAATGCTGAAGGAGCCTTATTAATATGCTCGGCAGCTTGACCTTCTAGGGTCGACTCAATAAAGAAAAATGGAAAACTTACACAAGTGCACAAAAGGAAAAATTACAAAAGGGAATAACCGAAAAAGACTTCTACCTAAATTGTCTTTGACTCAAAATGTAAACATTCTAAATCCTACCCTGCAATACAGAAAAAGGCAAGTATATAATTTGAAAACTTACCATTCTTACCTATCGGCCAAGAAATGGAAGGTTGCCGACCTTGTGGCATGCACGCGCCTAGCTCCTAGTCTTCGACTTGGAGTAGGGTTATGAAACTTTGGGTCCTGACCTCTCTTGCCACTAAAGCCCAAGTCTCTGAAGTCCTTTGTATTGTTGAGAAGCCTTTGGGCTCTTCCTTGCACTCTTGGCCCAATGCTCTTTGTGTAGATGTTGAAATTGTGGTGCAATCGGATGGATAGGTTGTACTGGCTGGACTGTGCGAGGTACTGGCCGTATTGTCATCGGAGCTGGCGGCATCACCAATTGGGCCGGCGGTGTCATCCACATTGCCGCCAGTTGGGCTGGCAGTGTCATCCACGTTGCCGCCAGTTGGGCCGGAGGTTCAGGCCTCTCCGCCAGAAAGGTTGATCGGTCCGGCCTGGCTGGTCGTAGGCTCGGCGGTACCGCTTGGGCTGGCAGGTGCGCCAAATGGCCCGGCTATCTCAGGCAAGCTCTCTGGTCGGCCAATCTGGTCTCCTAGGCGGCCATACGATCTGATGCCCCCATCACTTTGTCTAGCTCTTTCATTCTGAAATGTTGTCACAATATGGAAAATTGATCTTGCTTAACGTGGGTGTTGGATTCATGTCATTTTGATCTCTAAATCAAAATTTAAAGACAATTTAGTGTGGATATTTCAAGTTGATCAGGTAGTTAAAATGATCATTCTAAACTGATCATTGGTGCTCATTGAGCAAAGGCATATAAATGAAGCACAATGCATGGCATCACGAAGCTTAGGATAGATTCGATTACTTGAAGGCTTTGTCATTGCTATTTCGTTCTTCATTTTTGTCACATTATAGTCATTTGAGCTAGCCTCACTTGGGCATTGGATTTGTGTAACTCTAAACTCTAAATCAAAAGTTATGAACGATTTTGTGCGGACATGACAACTTGATCATCCAGTTAAAATGATCATTCTAAACTGATCAGTAGTGGTCATTGAGTAAAGACTTATAAATGAAAGGTAATGCATTGCATCACGTAGTTTCGGATATATTGGATTACTAGGAGGATTTTTCGTAGCTCTTTAAGTCTTAAATTTTGTCACAATATAGAAAATTGAGCTAGCTTATAAACGTGAGCGTTCGATTCGTATCACTTTGACCTTTAATTCAAAAGTTAAAGATGATTCACGACAGACATGCCAAGTTGATCAGCTAGTTAAAATGATCATTCTAAACTGATCGTTGATTCTCTTTGAGTTAAAGGGAATATATGAAGCATAATGTGTGCCTTCAGGCAATTTTGGATAGATTGGATTACTTAGAGACTTTGTCGTAACTGTTTCGGTTTTAAAATTTTTTCACAGTACAAAATATTGAGCTAACTTAATGTGGGCGTTGGATTCATTTCATTTAAAACTTAAAATAAAAAGTTACAGACAATTTAGTGAGGACATGTCAACTTGATCGGCCAGTTATAGTGATCAATCTAAACAGATCATTGGTGCCTCTTCAGTAAAGGTTTACAAATGAAGCGTAACACATGGCATCACGCAGTTTGGGATACATTGGATTACTTGGAGGCTTTGTCGTTGCTCTTTCAGTCTTAAATATTGTCACAATATGGAAAATTTAGCTAGTTTAACGTGGGCGGTGGATTAGTGTCATTTTGAGATCAAAATCAAAAGGTAAAGACGATTTAGTGCGGACATGTCAAGTTGATCAATTATTTAAATGATCATTATAAACTGAATATTGGTGTTCATTGAGTAAAGGAGTATAAATGAGGAATAATTCTTGGCATCACACAATTTTGGATAGATTGGATTACTTGGAGGCTTTGTCGTAACTATTTCGGTCTAAAAATTTGTCATAATATGGAATATTTAGCTAGCTCATCATTGGCGTTGGATTCATGACATTTTGAACTCTAAATCAAACATTATGGATGATTTAGTGTGGACATGTCAAGTTAATTGGCCAGTTAAAATGATCATTCTAAACTGATCATTAGTTCTACGTGATTAAAGGCTTAAAAATAAAGCATGATGGATGACATCACATAGTTTAGGATAGATTGGATTACTTGAAGGCTTTGTGGTAGCTGTTTTTGTCTCAAGTGTTGTCACAATATAGAAAATTGAGCTAGCTAAACGTGGAGATTGGATTCGTGTCATTCGGAACTGTAGATCAAAAGTAACGGACAATTTAGGGTGGACATGTCAAGTTGATCGACCAGTTAAAATGATCATTCTAAACTAATCATTCGTGCTCCTTGAGTAAAGGCTTATAAATGAAGCACAATGCATGGCATCACACAGTTTTGGATTCATTGGATTACTTGAAGGCTTTATTGTAACTCTTTCACTGTCAAATGTTGTCACAATATGGAAAGTTGACCTACCTTAAAGTAGGTGTTGGATTCGTGTCATTCTGAACTGTAAATCAAAAGTTACAAACGATCTAATGTGTACATGTCAAGTTCATCGGCTAGTTAAAATGATCATCCTAAATTGATCATTGGTGGTCATTGAGTAATGACTTATAAATGAAGCGTAATGCATTGTATCACGTAGTTTGGGATACATTGGATTACTTGGAGGCTTTGTCGTAGCTCTTTAAGTCTCAAATATTGTTACAATAAGGAAAATTGAGTTAGGTTAACATGGGCGGTGGATTAGTGTCGTTTTGAGCTCTAAATCAAAAGTTAAAGACGATATAGTTCGGACATGTCAAGTTGATCAGCTATTAAAATGATCATTTTAAACGGATCATTGGTGCTCGTTCATTCATGGCATCACACAATTTTGGATAGATTAGATTAGTTGGAGGCTTTGTCGTAGCTATCTCCGTCTTAAATTTTTTTACAATACAAAATATTGAGCTTGCTTAACGTAGGTGTGGTTCGTTTCATTTTGAACTATAAATCAAAGTTTTCGGATGATTTAGTGCGAACATGTCAACATGATCGGCCAGTTAAAGTAATCATTCTAAACTGATCACTGGTGCCTCTTCAGTAAAGGCTTATAAATGAAACATAATGCATGACATCACGTGGTTTGGGATAGATTGCATTACTTTGAGGCTTTGTCTAGCTCTTTCAGTATGAAATGTTGTCACAATATGGAAAATTGAGCTAAATTATCATGGGCATTGGATTCATGTCATTTTGAGCTCTAAATACAATGATTAAGCCGATTTAGTGCGGACATGTCAGGTTGATCACCTAGTTAAAATGATCAATCTACACTGATCATTGGTGATCATTGAGTGGAGGCTAATAAATGAATTATAATGCATGGCATCACGCAATTTGGGATAGATTAGATTATTTAGAGGATTTGTTTTATCTATTTTGGTCTTAATTTTTTTTTCATCATATAAAATGTTGAGCTAGGTTAGTGTGGGCCTCAAATTCGTGTCATTCTTAACTCTAAATTAAAAGTTACGGACAGTTTAATGCGGACATGTCAAGTTGATCGGCCAAGTAAAGTGATCACTCTAAACTGATCATTAGTGCTCCTCGAGTAAAGGCTTATAAATGAAGCATAATGCATGGCATTACGCTCTTCAGGATAGATTGGATTACTTGAAGGCTTTGTGGTAGCACTTTCAGTGTCAAATGTTGTCACACAATAGAAAATTGAGCTAGTTTAACGTGGCCGTTGGATTCGTGTCATTCTGAACTCTCAATAAATAGTTAAGGACGATTTAATGCATACATGTTAAGTTTATCGGTTAGTTAAAATGATCATTGGTGCTCCTTTAGTAAAAAGGCTTATAAATGAAGCCTAATGCATGGTATAACGCAGTTTGGGACACATTGGATTACTTGGAGGATTTATCGTAGCTATTTCGCTATTTTCTTTTTGTCATAATATAGAATATTGATCTAGCTTAATGTGGGTGTTGGATTCGTGTCATTTTGAACTTTTAATGAAAAGTTATGAACGATTTAGTGCGGACATGTCAAGTTTATCGGCTAGTTAAATTGATCATTCGAAACTAATCATTGTTGCTTGGCATCACCCAGTTTGGGATAGATTTACAAATGAAACATAACGCATCGCATCACCCAGTTTGGGATAGATTAGATTACTTGGATGCTTTTTTAACTATTTCGGTCTAAAGTTTTGTCACAATATAGAATATTAAGCTAGCTTAACGTGGATGTTGGATTCATGTCATTCTGAACTCTAAATCAAAATTTACGGACGATTTAGTGCAGACATATCAAGTTTATCGACTAGTTAAAATGATCATTCTAGACTGACATTGGTGCTAATTGTGTAAAGGATATTAAAGGAAGCATAATGCATTGCATTATGCAATTTGGGATAGATTGGATTACTTGGAGACTTTGTCTTAGAGATTTCGTTATTAATTTTTGTCACATTATTGAAAATTGAACAAAAAATTAACGTGGGTGTTGGATTGATATCATTTTGAGTTATAAATCAAATGCTAAAGATGATTTCGTGCGGACATGTAAAGTTCATCAGCTAGTTAAAATGATCATTCTAAACTAATCATTGGTGTGTATTGAGCAAAGGTTTACAAATTCAGCATATTGCATGGCATCACGCAGCTTGGATAGATTGGATTACTTGGATGCTTTGTTATATCTATTTTTTTCTAAAATTTTATCACAATATAGAATTTTGAGCTAGCTTAACGTGGGCATTGGATTCGTGTCATTCTGAACTCTAAGTCAAAAGTTACGGACTATTTAGTCCGGACATGTCAAGTTGATCAGCTAGTTAAAATGATCATTCTAAACTGATCGCTGGTGCTCATTCAGCAATGGTTTACAAATGAAGCATAATGCATATAATCACGCAGTTCGGGATACATTGGATTACTTGGAGGCTTTGTTGTAGCTTTTTCAGTGTCAAATGTTGTCACAATATTTAAATTTGATGTAGATTAACGTGGGCATTGGATTCATGTCATTTTGGTTTCGAAATCAAATGTTAAAGACGATTTGGTGCGGACATGTCAAGTTGATCAGCTAGTTAAAATTATCATTCTAAACTGATCATTGGTTCTCATTGAGTAAGGGCTTATAAATGAAGCATAATGTATGGCATCACGCAATTGAGGATAGATTGGATTAATTGGAGGCTTTATTGTAGCCATTTCGTTCTTAATTTTTGTCATAATATAAAATATTGAGCTAGCTTATAGTGGGAGTTAGATTCTACTCATCTCAACTCTAAATAAAAAGTTACGTACGATTTAGTGCAGACATGTCAAGTTGATCGACCTGTTAAAATGATCATTCTAAACTGATAATTGGTGTTCCTTGAGTAAAGGCTTATGAATGAAGCATAACGCATGACCTCATGAAGTTTGGGATACATTGGATTAATTGGAAGCTTCTTCGTACCTATTTTGTCACAATATTGAAAATTGAGCTAGATTAACGTGGACGTTCGATTCATATCATTTTGAGATCTAAATCAAATGTTAAAGACGAATTAGTGCAGACATGTCAAATTGATCAGCTAGTTAAAAGAATCATTATAAACGGATCATTGGTGTTCATTGAGAAATGGTTTACAAATGAAGAATAATGCATGGCATAGCACAGTTTGGGATACATTGGATTATTTAAAGGCTTTATCATAGCTCTTTAAATCCAAAATGTTGTCAGAATATTGAAAATTGAGCTAGATTAGCGTGGGCGTTGGATTCATGTCATTTTTAGCTCTAAATCAAATGTTAAAAACGATTTAGTGCGGACATGTCAAGTTGATCAGTTAGTTAAAATGATCGATCTAAACTGACTATTGGTGCTCATTGAGTAAAGGTGTATAAAAATAGAATAATGCATGGCATCACGCAATTTGGGATAGATTGAGTTACCTGGAGGCTTTGTTGTACCTATTTTGGTCTTATATTTTCTCACAATATAGAATGTTGACCAAGCTTAACGTGGGAGTTGGATTCATGTCATCCTTTACTCTAAAAAAAAATATGGACGATTTCGTGCGACATGTCAAGTTGATTGGCTGCATAAAGTCATCATTCTAAACTGATCATTCTAAACTGATCATTATTGCTCCTTGAGTAAAGGTTATAAATGAAGCATAATGCATGGGATCACGCAGTTTAGGATATATTGGATTACTTGAAGGCTTTGTGGTAGCTCGTTCAATTTCAAATGTTGTCACAATGTAGAAAATTGAGCTAGCACAACGTCGTCGATGGATTCGTATCATTCTGAATGATCGGCTAGTTAAAATGATAATTTTAAACTGATCGGCCAGTTATCGTGACACCTTATAATTTGCCTCATTCATTGTGCATGAAACGAGAGTTTTTATTTCTAACAATTCTCGTCTCCGGTCCAGAGCCTCCTAAGTGATCGTTTGATATTTTCTTGCAACCACTAATTCATGAGTCAAAAATGTTGTGGGAAAATGGTGTCGAAGCATTTGATGTTTCCAACCACAAGACCTTTTTGATGCGAGCAGTACTTATGTGGACCATAAATGATTTTTCAGCATATGGTATGTTATCAAGATGGTCTACGCATGGAAGATTAGCATGCCCATATTCTCAAGATAATACTGATGTGTTCCAACTGAAACACGGACAAAAGAGTAGTTGGTTCGATTGTCATTGATGATTTCTACCACAAGATCATCCATATCGCTGAGCACGACATTGTTTAAGGAAAAACAAATTGATGGTCCACCTCCTCTGCTTGACGGAAATTATATGATGACTCAACTTAGAGATTTTGGTCATGAAAGAACGGCTTTATGTGGAGGTAATGGACATTACCCTATTGATGGTTGTGGCGAACACCATAATTGGCACAAGAAGAGTATTTTTTGTGATTTACCATAGTGGAAGGACCATTTGTTGCGCCATAATCTAGATGTTATGCACATTGAAAAGATTTTTTTCGACAACATAATGAATACCGTTCTAAATGTGCAAGGAAAAACGAGAGATAATTTGAAAGCTATATTGGATTTGCCGAATATTTGTTCTGGGAAGGAATTACATGTAATATCAAATGAAAAATCATTGTTTCCTGCATTCCGGTTGGATGCGCATGCAAAAGACGAGTTCTTTGAGTAAGGATACGCATCTAATCTTCGTAATTGTGTCGATACTATTAAGGAAAATTTTCAGGGATGAAAAGTCGTGATCGTCATGTTATCATGCAAAGACTTTTTCCATGTGCTTTTAGCGATCTTCTGCCTAAAAACGTCCACAGAGCAATGCAAGTATGTTTACATTATTTTATATATAATTAATCATAATTTTATATATAATTAATCATAATTTTATGTATTATATGATATTAACTTTTTTATTATGCATTGAGTGGTGCTTTTTCCGAGATTTATGTACAAGATCACTTACTGGAGACGATATCCAAAATTTGGAAGAAAACTACTCGCTCTCATTTGTAACCTAGAGAAAATATTTCCACCTGCATTTTTTGATGTTATGGAGCATCTTCCTATTCACCTCCCTAGAGAAGCAGCGCTTGGAGGACCTGTTCAGCACCTATGGATGTATCCTTTGGAGAGATATATGTTCCACCTAAAGAAAAAAGTTAAAAAATCATGCTAGGGTTGAAGGTTCAATCGTCGCACAAAGTATTAATGAAGAAACATCTAACTTTGCCAGCAACTATTTTCCATCGCAAGTCCAAAAAAAATAGACGACTTGCACGACACGATGATGGAGGAGAAAAACAAAATTATCCAGTGTATGTGCCCAAAATATTTGTAAAAATTGGATGTTCAAGTGGAAAAGGGAAGACGCGACGCCTGTCAGAGGAGGAACACAATCACTTGCATCTGTATATTTTGACAAATTACGATTACGTTTTGGAATATGAAAGGTACATTCAATTAAAAAAATTATTTGTTATTATAGTTTATTTTTAATTATTTTGTTTATAGTTAACAGGATATACATGGATCAAATACGTGTTCATTATTCAAATTCAATAGAGAATGAGTTGGTCGAACTTAAAACGAGCGAATTTGCAAGGTGGTTGCACTTTTATGTCATTGTTACCATAATTATGTAATTTTCAATAATAGTTTCCTACATTTATATATAAATATATAGTTCAGTGCATTCAATTATTTTGCAGGTTACTATTGGTACTTTTAGGGGGATAACGTTTCCCACGTGGTTAGTTGAGTTGGTGAATGGTCCTATATTTACTGCAAAATCTTATCCAATGTACTGCATTCGTGGATATGCTTTTAAAAGTCATGGCGAAGGAAATTCACAAACAAATTGTAATTATGGTATATCATCTCAATATGGCGAAATTGTATACAACGCTGTGTTTCACGAAATATTAGAAGTTCTCTATCTACGAATGATTGATTTAAGGTGTATTGTATTCTACTGTGACTAGTATGACCCTGTCATGGGTCAACGTCAAGACGAATTTGGTGATACATCTGTCCCCTCTCGTAAGCGACATAGAAAATATGATCTTTTTATACTTGCATCACAAGCGGACAAGGTTTGTTACATTCGATATCTTCGTTTGAAGAACAAGCAAGATCTTTATATTACACTGACCTCAATACATCATAAAGGAATGGTATGTGGTGTTACCGAGCAAGACTGTAACACCCACATTCGGGTAGAAAAGCTGGGACGTAAGGATTCGGGGAATCCGGACGTATGTGGTCGAGCTAGGCTGGCCATAGCCACCGGGTTCGGTAAATCACGGGCAATCGGAGTTCTCGGAGCCTGGTCGAGACTTAGGACAGCTGGCCGGATTTATCGGAGCTTGCTCAGTATTCGGACAGAATGTCCGAGTATTTCGGAGCTTGGTCAGTATTCGGACAGGATGTCCGAGTATTTTGGGACTTGGTCAGTATTCGGACAGGATGTCCGAGTATTTCGGGACTTGGTCGGAATTCAGACAAGTGGTCCAAGATTTTCGGGACTTGGTCGGAATTAGGACAGATGGTCCGAGTTATTCGGGACCTGGTTGGAGTTCGGACAGTGTTGGTCCGAGTCAACCGGGACATGGTCGGATTCGGACAGGTTGGCCGAAAAACTCGGGACCTGGTCGGATTCGGACAGCATTGGTCGGGAGCCAATGACTAGGTTGAGAGGGCCAGTACACGGGGATGGCTATCGGATGGATACGCGGGAACGGTTATCCAGTGCGAGCGCTTGGGCGAAGCGTGGGAATGGTTACTCGCCCAAGGCGTGGGAACGGTTGTCTAGACTAAATGTTTGGTCGAGACGCGGGAACGGTTACTCGCCCAGATGCGTGGGAACAGTTACCCGATCAGAGTGATTGGTCGACGCGGGAACGGTTACTCGCCCAGATGCACAGGAACGGTTACCCAATCCGAGTGATTGGTCGATGCGGGAACGGTTACTCGGGCAGGTGTGCGAGAGTTCTATAAATAGAACCCGCACCTTCCCATTTGTTCCTTTCGCGTGAGAGAACTCAGACATAGAGAGAATTTGGTGAGAAAAATTCTAAGTGGGAAGGAAGTGTCGAGCCGTGGTCGAGTCTGTACGAGCCATGGTCGAGTCTGTATGAGCCGTGGTTGAGTCTTTACGAGCAGTGGTCGAGTTTTTTCAAACTGTTTGGGAATTTCAGCACAAGAGGTGTTAGATCATTGGATTTTCGAGAAATCTAAGGTGAGTGCGTGACTGTGGCCTAAGTTAGGGTCGTTCTTTGCTAGGATTGATAGTCTGTTGTCTGGTTGATCATGTGCTTGTCATGATCATGTGAAGTAATCAAATGTATCCCAAATTGCATGATGCCATGCATTATGCCTCATTTATAAGCCTTTACTAAAGGATCACCAACGATCAGCTTAGAATGTTGATCTTAATTGGCCGATCAACTTTACATGTACACTAAATCATCCGTAACTTTTGATGTAAATTTCATAATGACATGAATCCAATGCACACGTTAAGCTAGCTCAATTTTCTATATTGTGGCAACATTTGAGACCTAAAGAGATATGACAAATCCTCCAACGAATCCAATGTATCCAAAACTGCGTGATGCCTTACAGTATGCTTCATTTATAAGCCTTTTCTCAAGGAGCGCCAATGATGAATTTAGAATGATCAGACATATCTGCACTAAATCGTCTCTAAATTGTGATTTGGAGTTCGAAATGACAAGAATCCAACCCCCACATTAAGCTAGCTCAATTTTCTACATTGTGACAAAAATTAAGACCGAAATAGCTAAAAGAAAGCCTCCAAGTAATCCAAACTATTCCAAACTGCGTGATGCCATGCATTATGCTTCTTTTATAAGCCTTTACTAAAGGAGCACCAATGATCAGTTTAGAATGATCATTTTAACCGGCTGATCAACTTGACATGTCCGCACCAAATCATCCATAGCTTTTGATTTAGAGTTCATAATGATACAAATCCAACACCCACGTTAAGCTAACTCAATTCTCCAAATTGTGACAGCATTTGAGACTGCAAGAGCTACGAAAAAGCCTCCAAGTAATGCATTGTATCCCAAACTGCGTGATGCCATGCACAATGCTTCATTTATTGGCCTTTACTCAAGGAGCACCAATGATCAGTTAAGAATCATTATTTTATGTGGCCGATCAACTTGAAATGTCCGCACTAAATCATCCGTAACTTTTGATTTAGAATTCAAAATGATACGAATCCAACGCTCACGTTAAGCTAGCTCAATTTTCCATATTGTGAAAACATTTGGGACTGAAAGACCTACGAAAAATACTCCAAATAATCCAATGTATCCCAAACTGAATTATGCGATGCATTATGCTTCATTTATAAGCCTTTAATCAGGGAGCACAAATGATCAGTTTAGAATGATCATTTTAACCAGCTGATCAACTTAACATGTGCGCACTAAACCGTCTTTAACTTTTGATTTCTAGCTCAAAATGACATGAGTACCACGCCCAGGTTACGCTAGCTCAATTTTTCATATTGCGACACCATTTGAGATTAAAAGAGCTACGAAAATGCCTCCAAGTAATCCGATGTATCCCAAATAGCGTAATTCCATGCATTATGCTTCATTTATAACCCTTTACTCAAAGAGCACCAACGATAAGTTTAGAATGACCATTTTAACTGGCCGAACGACTTGACATGTCTGCACTAAATCGTCTTTAACTTTCGATTAAGAGCTCAAAATGATATGAGTCCTACGCCCACGTTAAGCTAGCTCAATTTTCAATATTGTGACAACATTTATGACAGAAATAGCTACAAAAAAGCCTCTAAGTAATCCAATGTATCCCAAACTAGGTTATGCCATGCATTATGTTTCATTTATACGCATTTACTTGACAAGCACCAATGATCAGTCTATGATGATCATTTTAACTTGCCGATCAATTTGACATGTCCGCACCAAACCGTCCATAACTTTTGATTTCAAATTCAAAATGAAAGGAATCCAATGCCCACGTTAAGAAAGTTCAATTTTGCATATCATGACAACATTTGAGACTAAAAGAGCTATGAAAAAGCCTCGAAGTAATCCAATGTATCCCAAACTGCATGATGCCATGCATTATGCTTCATTTATAAGCCTTTACTCAAGGATCACTAATGATCAGTTTAGAATGGTCATCTTAATAGGCCGATTAACTTGACATATCTGCACTAAACCGTCCGTAACTTTTGATTTATAGTTCTGAATGACACAAATCCAACGCCCACGTTAAGCAAGCTCAATTGTCTAGATTATGAGAAAATTTGAAACCAAAATAGCTACAAGAAAGCCTCCAAGTAATCCAAACTATTCCAAACTGCGTGATGTCATGTATTACGCTTCATTTATAACCCTTTACTCAAGGAGCACCAATGATCAGTTCAAAATGATCATTTTAACTAGCCTATCAACTTGGCATGTCCGCACTAAATTGTCCATAATTTTTGATTTAGAGTTCAAAATGACACAAATCCAACGCCAACGTTAATCTAGCTCATTTCTTAATATTATGACAAAATTTAAGTCCAAAATAGCTACGACAAAGCCTCCAAGTAATCCAATCTATCCCAAACTGCGTGATGCCATGCATTATGCTACATTTCTTAGCTTTTTTTTAAGGAGCACCAATGATAATTTAGAATTATCATTTGAACTACCCGATCAACTTGAAATGTCCGCACTAAATCGTCCATAACTTTTGATTTAGAGTTCAGAATGACACGAAGCCAATGCCCACGTTAAGCTAGCTCAATTTTTTATATTGTGGCAACATTTGAGTCTGAATGAGCTACGGCAAAGCCTCCAAGTATTCTGACAATATTTGAGACTGAAAGAGCTACGAAAAAAGCCTCCAAGCAATCCAATGTATCATAAAATACATGATGCCATGTGTTATGCTTCATTTATACGCTTTTACTGAAGGAGCACCAATGATCAGATTAGAATGATCATTTAACTGGCTGATCAGCTTGACATATCCGCACTAAATCATCCATAACTTTTGATTTAGAGTTCAAAATGACACGAAGCCAACGTACACATTAAGCTAGCTCAATTTTCTATGTTGTGATAAAATTAAGACATAAATACACTACGATAAAGCATCCAAGTAATCCAATGTATCCCAAACTGCGTGATGCCATGCATTATGCTTCATTTATACACTTTTACTGAAGGAGCAGCAATGATCAGTTTAAAATGATCATTTAACTGGCCGATCAACTTGAAATGTCCGCACTAAATCGTCCATAACTTTGATTTAGAGTTCAAAATAAAATGAATCCAATGACCATGTTAAGCTAGCTTAAATTTCTATGTTGTGTTATAATTAAGACCGAAATATACTAGGACAAAGCCCCCAAGTAATCCAAACTATTCCAAACTGAGTGATGCCATGCATTATGCTTCATTTATAAGCCTTTACGCAAGGAGCACCAATAATTAGTTTAAAATGATCATTTTAACTGGCATATTAACTTGACATGTCCGCACTAAATCGTCTTTACTTTTGATTTAGAGCTCAAAATAACATGAGTGCAAATCCCACATTAAGCTAGCTCTATTTTACATATTGGTACACCATTAGAGATTGTAAGAGCTAGGAAAAAAGGCGTCTAAGTAATCCAATGTATCCCAAAATGTGTGATGCCATGCATTATACTTCATTTATAACCCTTTACTCAAGGAGAACAAATGATTAGTTTAGAACGATCATTTATTGGTTGATCAACTTGACATGTCCGCACTAAATCGATTGCAACTTTTGATTTAGAGTTGGAAATGACACGAATCCGACGCCCATGTTAAGCTGGCTCAAGTTTCTATATTTTGACAAAATTTGAGACCGAAATATACTTCAACAAAGCTTCCAAGTAATCAAAACTGTTCCAATTTGTGTGGTGCCATGCATTATGCTTCATATATAAGCCTTTACTGAAGGAGCACCAATGATAAGTTTAGAATGATCAGTTTAACCCGTCAATCAACTTGACATGTCCACACAAATCGTCTGTAACTTTTGATTTTGAGTTCAGAATGAAACGAATCCAACGCCTACGTTAAGCTAGCTCAGTTTTCTGTTTTGTGACAATATTTGAGACTGAATAAGCTATGCAAAAGCCTCGAAGTAATCCAATTTATCCCAAACGGCGTGATGCCATGCAATATGCATCATTTATAGTCTTTTATTGAAGGAGCCCCAATGATCAGTTTAGAATGACCATTTAACTGGCCTATAAACTTGACATATCCGCACTAAATCATCTGTAACTTTTGATTTAGAGTTCGAAATGACACGAATGCAACACCCACGTCAAGCTAGCCCAATTTTCTAGATTGTGGGAAAATTTGAAACCAAAATAGCTACAAGAAAGCCTCCAAGTAATCCAAACTATTCCAAACTGCGTGATGCCATGCATTATGCTTCATTTATAACTCTTTACTCAAGGAGCACCAATGATCAGTTCAGAATGATCATTTTAACTGGCCTATCAACTTGACATGTCCGCGCTAAATTTTCCGTAATTTTTTATTTAGAGTTCAAAATGACACAAATCCAACGCCCACGTTAATCTAGCTCATTTTTTAACATTGTGACAAAATTTAAGTCCAAAATAGCTACGTCAAAGCCTCCAAGTAATCCAATCAATCCCAAATTGTGATGCCATGCATTATGCTACATTTATTAGCTTTTATTTAAGGAGCACCAATGATCACTTTAGAATTATCATTTTAACTGGTCGATCAACTTGACATGTTCACACTAAATCGTCTGTAACTTTTAATTTAGAGTTCAGAATGACACGAAGCCAATGCCCACGTTATGCTACCTCAATTTTCTTATATTGTGATAACATTTGAGACTGAATGAGCAACGAAAAAGCCTCTAAGTAATCCAATGTTCCTAAACTGCGTGATGCCATGCATTATGCTTCATTTATACGCTTTTACTGAAGGAGCACAAATGATCATCTTAGAATGATCATTTAAATGGCCGATCAACTTGACATGTCCGCACTAAATCATCCATGACTTTTGATTTAGAGTTCAAAATGAGACGAATCCAATGTCCACGTTAAGCTAGCTCAATTTTCTATGTTGTGATAAAATTAAGACCGAAATAGATATAAGAAAGCCTCCAAGTAATGAAAACTATTCCAAACTGTGTTATGTCATGCATTATGCTTCATTTATAACCTTTTACTCAAGGAGCACCAATGATCAGTTCAGAATGATCATTTTAAGTGGCCTATCAAATTGACATGTCCGCACTAAATTGTCTGTAATTTTTGATTTAGAGTTCAAAATGACACAAATCCAACGCCCACGTCAATCTAGATCATTTTTTAATATTGTGACAAAATGTATGTCCAAAATAGCTACGACAAAGCCTCCAAGTAATCAAATCAATCCCAAATTGCGTGATGCCATGCATTATGCTACATTTATTAGCTTTTATTTAATGAGCACCAATAATCAATTCAGAACTATCGTGACATGTTCGCACTAAATCGTACGTAACTTTTGATTTAGAGTTCATAATGACACAAAGCCAGTGCCCACATTAACCTAGCTCAATTTTTTAAATGATGATAACATTTGAGACTGGATGAGCTACAGCAAAGCCTCCAAGTATTCTGACAAAATTTGATGTCGAAGGAGCTACGAAAAAGCCTCCAAGTAATCCAATGTATCCCAAACTGTGTGATGCCATGCATTATGCTTCATTTATACGCTTTTACTGAAGGAGCACCAATGATCAGCTTGGAATGATCATTTAACTGGCCAATCAACTTGACATGTCTGCACTAAATCATTCATAGCTTTTGATTTAGAGTTCAAAATGACACGAATCCAACGTCCACGTTAAGCTAGCTCAATTTTCTATGTTGTGATAAAATTAAGACCGCAATACACTAGGACAAAGCCTCCAAGTAATCAAAACTATTCTAAACTGCGTGATGCCATGCATTATGCTTAATTTATAACCCTTTACTCAAGGAGCACCAATAATCAATTCAGAACTATCATTTTAACTGGCCGATCAACTTGACATGTTCGCACTAATTCGTAAGTAACTTTTGATTTAGAGTTCATAATGACACAAATCCAACGCCCATGATAATCTAGCTCATTTCTTAATATTGTGACAAAATTTAAGTCCAAAATAGCTAAGACAAAGCTTCCAAGTAATCCAATCTATCCCAAACTGCGTGATGCCATGCATGATGCTACATTTATTAGCTTTTACTTAAGGAGACCAATGATCAATTTATAATTATCAATTTAACTGGCCAATCAACTTGACATGTACGCAATAAATCGTCCGTAACTTTTTATTTAGAGTTAAGAATAACATAAAACCAATGCCCACGTTAAGCTAGCTCAATTTTCTATACTATGACAACATTTTAGACTGAATGAGATATGACAAAGCCTCCAAGTAATCCAATGTCTCCCAAACTGAGTGATGTCATGCATTATGTTTCATTTATACGCTTTTACTGAACGAGCACCAATGATCAGTTTAGAATGATCATTTACCTGGCCGATCAACTTGAAATGTTCGCACTAAATCATCCATAACCTTTGATTTTGAGTTCAAAATGAAACGAATGCAACGCCCACGTTAAGCTAGCTCAATTTTTTATGTTGTGATATAATTAAGACCAAAATACACTACGAAAAAGCCTCCAAGTAATCCAAACTATTCCAAACTGCGTGATGCCATGCATTATTCTTCACTTATAAGGCTTTACACAAGGAGCACCAGTAATCAGTTTAAAATGATCATTTTAACTGGTCTATCAACTTGACATGTACGGACTAAATTGTCCATAATTTTTGATTTAGAGTTCAAAATGACACAAATCGGACGCCCACGTTAATATAGCTCATTTTTTAATATTGTGACAAAATTTAAGTCCAAAATAGCTACGTCAAAGCCTCCAAGTAATCCAATCAATCCTGAATTGCGTGATATCATGCATTATGTTACATTTATTAGCTTTTATTTAAGGAGCACCAATGATCAATTTAGAATTATTATCCTAACTGGCCGATCAACTTGACTTGTTCGCACTAAATCGTCCGTAACATTTGATTTAGAGTTCAGAATGACACGAAGCCAATGCCCACGTTAAGCTAGCTCAATCTTTTATATTGTGACGACATTTGAGACTGAATGAACTACAGAAAAGCCTCCAAGTATTCTTACAAAATTTGAGACAGAAAGAGCTACGAAAAAGCTCCAAGTAATCCAATGTGTCCCAAACTGCGTGATGCCATGCATTATGCTTCGTTTATACGCTTTTAGTTGAGGAGCACCAATGATCAGTTTAGAATGATCATTTAACTGGCATATTAACTTGACATGTCCGCACTAAATCATCTATAACTTTTGATTTAGAGTTCAAAATGACACGAATCCAACGTCCACATTAAGCTAGCTCAATTTTCTATGTTGTGATAAAATTAAGACCGAAATAAACTACGACAAAGACTCCAAGTAATCCAAACTATTCCAAACTGCGTGATGCCATGCATTACGCTTCATTTATAATGCTTTACTCAAGGAGCACCAATGATCAATTCAGAATGATCATTTTAACTGGCCTATCAACTTGACATGTCCACGCTAAATTGTCTGTAATTTTTTATTTAGAGTTCAAAATGACACAAATCCAACGCCCACGTCAATCTAGCTAATTTTCCAATATTGTGACAAAATTTAAGTCCAAAATAGCTACGACAAATCCTCCAAGTAACCCAATATATCCCCTACTGCATGATGCCATGGATTATGCTACATTTCTTAGCTTTTATATAAGGAGGACCAAAGATCAATTTATAATTATCATTTTAACTGTTCGATCAACTTGACATACACGCACTAAATCGTCCATAACATTGGATTTAGAGTTTAGAATAACACGAAACCAATGCCCACGTTAAGATAGCTCAATTTTCTATATTGTGACAACATTTGAGATTGAATGAGCTACGACAAAGCCTCCACGAAATCCAATGTATTCCAAACTGTGTGATTCCATGCATTATGCGTCATTTATACGCTTTTACTGAAGGAGGACCAATGATAAGTTTAGAATGATCATTTTAACCCGTCGATCAACTTGACATGTCCGCACTAAATCGTATGTAACTTTCGATTTAGAGTTCAAAAGGACACGAATCCAATGCTCAGGTTAAGCTAGCTCAATTTTCTATATTGTGATATAATTAAGACCGAAATATACTACGAAAAAGCCTCCAATTGATTCAATGTATCCCAAATTGCGTGATGCAATGCATTATACTTCATTTATACGCTTTTACTTAAGGAGCACCAATGATCAGTTTAGAATGATCATTTAACTAGCCGATCAACTTTACATGTCCGCACTAAATCGTTCATAATTTTAGATTTAGAGTTCAAAATGACACAAATCAAACGCCCATGATAATCTAGCTCATTTCTTAATATTGTGACAAAATTTAAGTCCAAAATAGCTACTACAAAGCCTCCAAGTAATCCAATCTTTCCCAAACTGCGTGATGCCAATCATTATGCTACATTTATTAGCTTTTACTTAAGAAGACCAATGATCAACTTATAATTATCATTTTAACTGGCCGATCAACTCGACATGTACGCACTAAATC
The DNA here is from genome assembly GCA_018901935.1 of Pugionium cornutum. Taxonomy (NCBI): domain Eukaryota; kingdom Viridiplantae; phylum Streptophyta; class Magnoliopsida; order Brassicales; family Brassicaceae; genus Pugionium; species Pugionium cornutum. The sequence continues at coordinate 24,400,118 of CM032160.1, forward strand.
GTCCGTAACTTTTGATTTAGAGTTAAGAATAACACAAAACCAATGCTCACGTTAAGCTAGCTCAATTTTCTATACTGTGAAAACATTTTAGACTAAATGAGCTACGACAAAGCCTCCAAGTAATCAAATGTATCCCCAACTGAATGATGCCATGCATTATGCTTCATTTTGTACTCTTTTACTCAATGAGCACCAATTATCAGTTTAGAATGATCATTTAACTGGCCGATCAACTTGAAATGTCCGCACGAAATCATCCATAACCTTTGATTTAGAGTTCAAAATGAAACGAATCCAACGCCCACGTTAAGCTAGCTCAATTTTTTATGTTGTGATATAATTAAGACCGAAAGACACTTCGAAAAAGCCTGCAAGTAATCCAAACTATTCCAAACTTCGTGATGCCATGCATTATTCTTCATTTAGAAGCCTTTACGCAAGGAGCACCAATAATCAGTTAAAAATGATCATTTTAACAGGTCTATCAACTTGACATGTACGGATTAAATTGTCCATAATTTTCGATTTAGAGTTCAAAATGACACAAATCCAACGCCCACGTTAATCTAGCTCATTTTTTAATATTGTGACAAAATTTAATTCCAAAATAGCTACGACAAAGCCTCCAAGTAATCCAATCAATCCTTAATTTCCTGATGTCATGCATTATGCTACATCTATTAGCTTTTATTTAAGGAGCAAAAATGATTAATTTAGAATTATCATCTTAACTGGCCGATCAACTTGACATGTTGACACTAAATCGTCCGTAACATTTGATTTAGAGTTCTGAATGATACAAAGCCAATGCCCACGTTAAGCTAGTTCAATCTTTTATATTGTGACGACATTTGAGACTGAATGAGCTACAGCAAAGATTCCAAGTATTCTGACAAAATTTAAGACTGAAAGAGCTACGAAAAAGCCTCCAAGTAATCCAATGTATCCCAAACTGCGTTATGCCATTCATTATGTTTCGTTTATACGCTTTTAGTTAAGGAGCACCAATGATCAGTTTAGAATGATCATTTAACTGGCCGATCAACTTGACATGTGTACACTAAATCATCCATAACTTTTGATTTAGAGTTCAAAATTACACGGATCCAACGTCCACGTTAAGCTAGCTCAATTTTCTATGTTGTGATAAAATTAAGACCGAAATACACTACGAAAAAGCCTCCAAGTAATCAAAACTATTCCAAACTGCGTGATTCCATGCATTATGCTTCATTTATAACCCTTTACTCAATGAGCACCAATGATCAGTTTAGAATGATCATTTTAACTAGCCGATCAACTTAACAGTTCCGCTCAAAATCATCCATAATTTTTGATTTAGAGTTCAAAATGACACAAATCCAGTGCCCACGTTAATCTCGCTCATTTTCCAAAATTGTGATAAAATTTAAGTCCAAAATAGCTACGACAAAGCCTCCAAGTAACCCAATTTATCCCATACTCCATGATGTCATGCATTATGCTACATTTATTAGCTTTTACTTAAGGAGGACCAATGATCAATTTATAATTATCATTTTAACTGGCCGATCAACTTGACATGTACGCACTAAATCATCCATAACATTTGATTTAGAGTTCAGAATAACACGAAACCAATGCCCACGTTAAACTAGCTCCATATTCTATACTTTGACAACATTTGAGACTGAATGAACTACAGCAAAGCCTCCAAGAAATTCAATGTATCCCAAACTGCGTGATTCCATGCTTATGCTTCATTTATACGCTTTTACTGAAGGAGAACCAATGATAAGTTTAGAATGATCATTTCAACCCGTCGATCAACTTGACATGTCCGCACTAAATCGTCTATAACTTTTGATTTAGAGTTCGAAATGACATGAATCCAACACCCAGGTTAAGCTAGCTCAATTTTCTATATTGTGATATAATTAAGACCAAAATACACTTCGAAAAAGCCTCCATGTAATCCAATGTATCCCAAACTGCGAGATGTCATGCATTATGCTTCATTTATACGCTTCTACTTAAGGAGCACCAATGATAAGTTTAGACTGATCATTTTAACTAGCCGATCAACTTGACATGTCCGCACTAAATCGTCCGTAATTTTGTATTTTGAATTCAAAATGACACAAATCCAACACCCACGTTAATGTAGCTCATTTCCAATATAATGACAAAATTTAAGTCCAAAATAGGTACGACAAAAGCCTCCAAGTAATCCAATCTATCCCAAACTGCGTGATTCCATGCATTATGCTACATTTATTAGCTTTTACTTAAGGAGGACCATTGATCAGTTTATAATTATCATTTTAACTGGCCGATCAATTTGACTTGTACGCACTAAATCGTCCATAACATTTGATTTAGAGTTCAGAATAACACGAAACCATTGCCCACGTTAAACTAGCTCAATTGTCTATACTTTGACAACATTTGAGACTGAATGAGCTATGGCAAAGCCTCCAAGAAATTCAATGTATCCCAAACTGCGTGATTCCATGCATTATGCTTCATTTATACGCTTTTACTGAAGGAGAACCAATGATAAATTTAGAATGATCATTTCAACCCGTCGATCAACTTGACATGTCCGCACTAAATCGTCTATAACTTTTGATTTACAGTTCAAAATGACATGAATCCAACACCCAGGTTAAGCTAGCTCACTTTTCTAGATTGTGATATAATTAAGACCAAAATACATTTCGAAAAAAGCCTCCAAGTAATCCAATGTATCCCAAACTGCGTTATGCCATTCATTATGTTTTGTTTATACGCTTTTAGTTAAGGAGCACCAATGATCAGCTTAGAATGATCATTTAACTGGCCGATCAACTTGACATGTGTGCACTAAATCATCCCTAATTTTTGATTTAGAGTTCAAAATGACACAAATCCAACGTCCACGTTAAGCTAGCTCAGTTTTCTATGTTGTGATAAAATTAAGACCAAAATACACTACGACAAAGCCTCTAAGTAATCGAAACTATTCCAAACTGCGTGATTCCATGCATTATGCTTCATTTATAACCCTTTACTCAAGGAGCACCAATGATCAGTTTATAATCATCATTTTAAACTAGCCGATCAACTTAACAGTTCCACTCAAAATCATCCATAATTTTTTATTTAGAGTTCAAAATGACACAAATCCAGTGCCCACGTTAATCTATCTCATTTTCCAAAATTGTGATAAAATTTAAGTCCAAAATAGCTACGACAAAGCCTCCAAGTAACCCAACTTATCCCATACTCCATAATGTCATGCATTATGCTACATTTATTAGCTTTTACTTAAGGAGGACCAATGATCAATTTATAATTATCATTTTAACTGGCCGATCAACTTGACATGTACGCACTAAATCGTGCATAACATTTGATTTAGAGTTCAGAATAAAACAAAACCAATGCCCACGTTAAACTAGCTCAATATTCTATACTTTGACAACATTTGAGACTGAATGAGCTACGGCAAACCCTCCAAGAAATTCAATGTATCCCAAACTGCGTAATTCCTTGCTTATGCTTCATTTATACGATTTTACTGAAGGAGAACCAATGATAAGTTTAGAATGATCATTTTAACCCGTCGATCAACTTGACATGTCCGCACTAAATCGTCTATAACTTTTGATTTACAGTTAGAAATGAGATGAATCCAACACCCAGGTTAAGCTAGCTCAATTTTCTATATTGTGATATAATTTAGACCAAAATACACTTCGAAAAAGCCTCCATGTAATCCAATGTATCCCAAACTGCGTGATGTCATGCATTATGCTTCATTTATACGCTTTTACTTAAGGAGCACCAATGATAAGTTTAGAATGATCATTTTAACTAGCCGATCAACTTGACATGTCCGCACTAAATCGTCCATAGTTTTTGATTTAGAATTCAAAATGACACAAATCCAACGCCCACGTTAATGTAGCTCATTTCCAATATAATGACAAAATTTAAGTCCAAAATAGGTATGAAAAAGCCTCCAAGTAATCCAATCTATCCCAAACTGCGTGATTCCATGCATTATGCTACATTTATTAGCTTTTACTTAAGGAGAACCAAAGATCAGTTTATAACAACATTTTAACTGGCCGATCAACTTGACATGTACGCACTAAATCGTCCATAACGTTTGATTTAGAGTTCAGAATAACACGAAAACAATGCCTACGTTAAACTATCTCAATTGTCTATACTTTGAGAACATTTGAGACTGAATGAGCGACTGCAAAGCCTCCAAGAAATTCAATGGTATCCCAAACTGCGTGATTCCATGCATTATGCTTCATTTATACGCTTTTACTGAACGAGAACCAATGATAAGTTTAGAATGATAATTTCAACCCGTCGATCAACTTGCAATGTCCGCACTAAATCGTCTATAACTTTTGATTTAAAGTTCGAAATGACATGAATCCAACACCCAGGTTAAGGTAGCTCATTTTTCTATATTGTGATATAATTAAGACCAAAATACACTTCGAAAAAAGCCTCCAAATAATCCAATGTATCCCAAACAGCGTTATGCCATTCATTATGTTTCGTTTATACGCTTTTAGTTAAGGAGCACCAATGATCAGTTTAGAATGATCATTTAACTGGCCGATCAACTTGACATGTGTGCACTAAATAATCCATAACTTTTGATTTAGAGTTCAAAATGACACAAATCCAACGTCCACGTTAAGCTAGCTCAATTTTCTATGTTGTGATAAAATTAAGACCGAAATACACTACGACAAAGCCTCCAAGTAATCGAAACTATTCCAAACTGCGTGATTTCATGCATTATGCTTCATTTATAACCCTTTACTCAAGGAGCACCAATGATCAGTTTAGAATGATCATTTTAACTAGCCGATCAACTTAAAAGTTCCCCTCAAAATCATCCATAATTTTTGATTTAGAGTTCAAAATGACACAAATCCAGTGCCCACGTTAATCTAGCTCATTTTCCAAAATTGTGATAAAATTTAAGTTCAAAATAGCTACGACAAAGCCTCCAAGTAACCCAATTTATCCCATACTCCATGATGTCATGCATTATGCTACATTTATTAGCTTTTACTTAAGGAGGACCAATGATCAATTTATAATTATCATTTTAACTGGCCGATCAAGTTGACATGTACGCACTAAATTGTTCATAACATTTGATTTAGAGTTCAGAATAACACGAAACCAATGCCCACGTTAAACTAGCTCAATATTCTATACTGTGACAACATTTGAGACTGAATGAGCTACGGCAAAGCCTCCAAGAAATTCAATGTATCCCAAACTACGTGATTCCATGCTTATGCTTCATTTATACGCTTTTACTGAAGGAAAACCAATGATAAGTTTAAAATGATCATTTCAACCCGGTGATCAACTTGACATGTCCGCACTAAATCGTCTATAACTTTTGATTTACAGTTCGAAATGACATGAATCCAACACCCAGGTTAAGCTAGGTCAATTTTCTATATTGTGATATAATTAAGACCAAAATACACTTCAAAAAAGCCTCCATGTAATCCAATGTATTGGAAACTCCGTGATGTCATGCATTATGCTTCATTTATACGCTTTTACTTAAGGAGCACCAATGATAAGTTTTGAATGATCATTTTAACTAGCCGATCAACTTGACATGTCCGCACTAAATCGTCCGTAATTTTTGATTTAGAGTTCAAAATGACACAAATCCAACGTCCACGTTAATGTAGCTCATTTCCAATATAATGACAAAATTTAAGTCCAAAATAGGTACGACAAAGCCTCCAAGTACTTCAATCTATCCCAAACTGCGTGATTCCATGCATTATGCTACATTTATTAGCTTTTACTTAAGGAGGACCAATGATCAGTTTATAATTATCATTTTAACTGGCCGATCAACTTGACATGTACGCATTAAATCGTCCATAACATTTGATTTAGAGTTCAGAATAACACGAAACCAATGCCCACGTTAAACTAGCTCAATTGTCTATACTTTGACAACATTTGAGACTGAATGAGCTACGGCAAAGCCTCCAAGAAATTCAATGTATCCCAAACTGCGTGATTCCATGCATTATGCTTCATTTATACGCTTTTACTGAAGGAGAATCAATGATGAGTTTAGAATGATCATTTCAACCCGTCGATCAACTTGACATGTCCGCACTAAATCGTCTATAACTTTTGATTTACAGTTCGAAATGACATGAATCCAACACCCAGGTTAAGCTAGCTCACTTTTCTATATTGTTATATAATTAAGACCAAAGTACACTTCCAAAAAGCCTCCATATAATCCAATGTATCCCAAACTGCGTGATGTCATGCATTATGCTTCATTTATACGCTTTTACTTAAGGAGCACCAATGATAAGTTTTGAATGATCATTTTAACTAGCCGATCAACTTGACATGTCCTCACTAAATCCTCCGTAATTTTTGATTAAGAGTTCAAAATGACACAATTCCAACGCCCACGTTAATGTAGCTCATTTTCCAATATAATGACAAAATTTAAGTCCAAAATAGGTACGACAAAGCCTCCAAGTAATCCAATCTATCCCAAACTGCGTGATTCCATGCATTATGCTACATTTATTAGCTTTTACTTAAGGAGGACCAATGATCAGTTTATAATTATCATTTTAACTGGCCGATCAACTTGACATGTACGCACTAAATCGTCTGTAACTTTTGATTTAGAGTTCAGAATGACACGAAGCCAATGCCCACGTTAAGCTAGCTCAGTTTTCGTATATTGTGACAACATTTGAGACTGAATGAGCTATGACAAAGCCTCCAAGTAATCCAATGTATCCCAAACTGCTTGGTGCCATGCATTATGCTTCATTTATACGCTTTTACTGAAGGAGCACCAATGATCAGTTTAGAATGATCATTCAACTTGCCGATCAACTTGACATGTCCGCAATAAATCAACCATAACTTTTGATTTAGAGTTCAAAATCACACGAATCCAAGGCCCACATTAAGCTAGCTCAATTTTCTATATTGTGACAAAATTTAAAACCAAAATACACTATGACAAAGCCTCCAAGTAATCCAAAGTATTCCAAATTGTGTGATGTCATGCATTATGCTCCATTTACAAGCCTTTACTCAAGGACTACCAATGATTAGATTAAAATGATCATTTTAACTAGTAGTTTAACTTGACATGTCCGCGCTAAACCGAATTTAACTTTTGATTTAGAGATAAAAAACATGAGTCCAATGCCCACGTTAAGCTAGCTCTATTTTCCATATCTTGACACCATTTGAGATTGAAAGAGCTATCAAAAAGCCTCTATGTAATCCAATGTTTCCAAAACAGCGTGTTGCCATGGATTATGCCTCATTTATTACCCTTTACTCAAGGAGCACCAATGATTAGTTCAGAATGATGATTTTAACGGGTCGATCAACTTGACATGTCCGCACTAAATCGTCCGTAATTTTTGATTTAGAGGTCGAAATGACAGGAAACCAACACCGACGTTAAGTTAGATCAATTTTCTATATTGTGAAAAATTTTAAAACCGAAATAGCTGTGACAAAGCCTCCAAGTAATCCAATGTATTCCGAACTGCATGATTCCATGCATTATGCATCATTTATAAGCCTTTTCTCATGTAGCACCATTGATCAAATTAAAATAACCATTTTAACTAGCAGATTATCTTGACATGTCTGTACTAAATCACCTTTAACTTTTGATTTAGAGCTCAAATTAACATGATTCCAACGCCCCATGTTAAGCTAACTCAATTTTTCGTATTCTGAAACAAATTGAGATTGAAAGAGCTACAAAAAAGCCTCCCAATAATCCAATGTATCCTAAACTATGTGATTCCAGCATTATGCTTCATTTATAAGCATTGACTTAAGGAGCACCAATGATGAGTTTCGAATAATCAATTTAATTGGCCGATCGACTTGACATGTCCGCACTAAATCGTCCATAACTTTTGATTTAGAATTCGAAATGACAAGAATCCAACGCCCACATTAAGCTAGCTCAATTTCTATATTTTGAAAAAATTTAGGACCAAAATAACTACGAGAAAGCCTCCAAGTAATCCAAACTATTCTAAACTGTGTGATGTCATCCAATATGCATCTTTATAAGCCTTTTACTCAAGGAGCACCAATGAGCAGTTTAAAATGATCAATTTAACAGGCCGAGCAACTTGACATATCTGCACTTAATCACCCTTAACTTTTGATTTAAATTTCAGAATGAAACGTACGCAATGCCCATCTTAAGCTAGCACAATTTTCTATATTGAGACAACATTTGAAACTAAAGAGCTACGACAAAGACTCCAAATAATACAATGTATCCCAAACTGCGTGATGCAATCCATTATGCTTCATTTATAACCCTTTTCTCAAGGAGCACCAATGATATGTTTAGAATGATCATTTGAACTGGCCAATCAACTTGACATGTCCGCACTAAATCATCCGTAATTTTTGATTTAGAGTTCAAAATGACACAAATCCAATGCTTACGTTAAGCTAGCTCAATATTCAAAACCGTGACAAAATTTAAGTCCAAAATCGCTACGACAAAGCATCCAAGTAATCGAATCTATCCCAAACTATGTGATGCCATGCATTATGCTACATTAATTATCCTTTAGTTAAAGGAACACCAATCATCAGTTTAGAATTATCATTTTAAGTGGCTGATCAACTTGACATTTCTGCACTAAATCGTCCATAACTTTTGATTTATAGTTCAGAATGACACGAATCCAATGCCTACGTTAACAATTTTCCATATTGTGACAACATTTGAGACTGAATGAGCTACGGCAAAGCCTCCAAGTAATCCATATGTATCCCAAACAGCGTGATGCCATGCATTATGCTGCATTTATAAGTTTTTACTGAAAGAGCATCAATGATCAGTTTAGAATGACCATTTAACTGGTCCATCAATTTCACATGTCTGCACTAAATCCTCTATAACTTTTGATTTAGAGTTCAAAATGACACAAATCTAACGCCCACGTTAAGCAAGCTCAATCTTACATATTGTCACAACAATTGAAACAAAAAGGCCTACCAAAAAGCCTCCAAGTAATCCAATGTATCCCAAACTGCGTGATGCCATGCATAATGCTTGACTTATTAGCATTTACTCATGGAGCACCAATGATTAGTTTAGAATGATCATCTTAACTGGCCGATCATCTCCACTAAATCGTCCATAACTTTTGATTTATAGTTCAGAATGACAGGAATCCAATGCCTACGTTAACAATTTTCCATATTATGACAATATTTGAGAATGAAAGAGCTACGACAATGCCTCCAAGTAATCCAATGTATCCTAAACTGCGTGATGCCATGCATTGTGCTTCATCTATAAGCCTTTACTCAAGGAGCACCAATCATGAGTTTATAATGATCATTTTAACTTGCCGATCAACTTGACATGTCTGCACTAAATCATCCGTAACTTTTGACAAGAATCCAACACCCACGTTAAGCTTGCTTAATTTTCTATATTGTGACAAATTTAAGACCGAAATAGCTACAAGAAAGCCTCCAAGTAATCCAAACTATTCCAAACTGTGTGATGACATGCATTATGCTTCTTTTATAAGCCTTTACTAATGGAGCCCCAATGATAAGTGTAGAATCATCATTTTAACTACCTGATCAACTTGACATGTCCGCCATAAATCATCTTTAACTTTTGATTTAGAGGTAAAAATGACATGAGTCCAACTCCCATGTTAAGCTTGCTCAATTTTACGTATTTTGACAACATTTGAGACTGAAAGAGCTACAAAAAATCCTCCAAGTAATCCAATGTATCTCAAACTGCGGTATGCCATGAATAATGCTTTATTTATAGGTCTTTACTCAAGGAGTCCCAATGATCAGTTTAGAATGATCATTTTAACTAACCGATCAACTTGACATGTCTGCACTAAATCGTATATAACTTTCTATTTTGAGTTCAGAATGACACGAATCCAACGCCCACGTTAAGCTAGCTGACTATTCTATTGTGTGACAACATTTGAGACTGAAAGAGCTGCGACATAGCCTCGAACTAATCCAATATATGCCAAACTGCATGATGCCATGCATTATGTTTCATTTATAAGCCTTTACTGAATGAGCACCGATGATCAATTTAGAATGATCATTTTAACTGGCCAACAAACTTGACATGTCCGCATTAAATCGTCCTTAAGTTTTGATTTAGACTTCAGAGTGACACGAATCCAATGCCAACGTTAAACTATCTCAATTTTCTATATTGTGACAACATTTGAGAATGAAAGAGCTACGACAAAGCCTCCAATAATCTAAATTATTCCAAACTACGTGATGCAATGCATAATTTTTCAATTTCTATGCCTTTACTTAAGAAGCACCAATGATCAGTTTAGAATGATCAATTTAACTGACCGATGAAGTTGACTTCTCTACAATAAATCATCCGTAACCTTTTATTTAGGGTTTAGAATGAAACGAATCCAAAGCCCATGTTAAGCTAACTCAATTTTCTATATTGTGACAACATTTGAGACTGAAAGAGCTTTGCGAAAGCCTTCAAGTTATCCAGTATCCCAAACTGCGTGATGTCATGCATTATGCTTCATTTATAAGACTTTACTTAATGAGCACCAATCATCAGTTTAGAATGATTATTTTAACTGGCCGATCAACTTTACATGCTCGCTCTAAATCGTTCAGAATGTTCAAAATCCAACGCCCGGTAACTTTTGATTTAGAGTTCAGAATGTCACGAATCCAACGCCCCGGTTAAGCTAGCTAAATTTTCCATATTGTGACATCATATGAGATTGAAAGAGGTACGAAAAAGATTCCAAGTAATCCAATGTATCCCAAACTACATGATGTCATGCATAATGCTTCATTTATAAGTCATCACTCATGGAGCACCAATGATTAGTTTAGAATGATCATATTAACTGGACGATAAACTTGACATGTCCACACTAAATCGTATATAAATTTTTATTTAAAGTTCGAAATGAGATGAATCCAATGCCCATGTTAAGTTAGCTCACTTTTCTATTGTGTCACAACATTTGAGACTGAAAGAAGTACAAAAAAGCCTCCTAGCAATCCAATGTATCCCAAACTGCATGATGGCATGCATTATGCTCCTTTCATAAGGTTTTACTCAAGGAGCACCATTGATAAGTTTAGAATGATCATTTTAACTAGCTGATCAACTTGACATGTCCACACTAAATCGTTTTTAACTTTTGATTTAGAGCTCAAAATGACATGAGTCCAACGCCTACATTAAGGTAGCTCAATGTTCTATATTGTGACACCAGTTGGAATTAAAATAGCTACGAAAAAACCTACAAGTAAACCAATGTATCCCAAACTATGTGATGCAATTCATTATGCTCCATTTATAAGCCTTTACTCAAGGATCACCAGTGATCAGTTTAGAATGATCATTTTAACTAGCCGATCAACTTGACATGTACGCACTATATCGTCGGTAACTTTTGATTTAGCGTTCAGAATGACACGAATCCAACACACACGTTAACCTATCTCAATTTTTTATATTGTGACAACCTTTGAATCAGAAAGAGCTATGAAAAAGCCTCCAAGTAATCCAATGTATCCCAAACTGCTTGATGCCATGCATTATGCTTCATTTATAAGCCTTTACTCAAGGAGCACCAATGATCAAGTTTAGAATGATCATTTTAACTGGCCTACAGACTTGACATGTCCACATTAAATCATCCATAAGTTTTGATTTAGAGTTCAAAATAAATCAAATCTAACACCAATCATCAGTTTAGAATGATCATTTTAACTGGCCGATCAACTTGACATGTTCACACAAAATCGTTTGTAAATTTTGATTTGGAGTTCGGAATGACACGAATCCAGTGCCAAGGTTAAGCTAGCTAAATTTTCCATATTGTGACAACATTTGAGATTGAAAGAGCTACGAAAAAGCCTTCAAATAATTCAATGTATCGCAAACTGCGGGTTGCCATTCGTTATGCTTCATTTAAGCCTTTAGTCAAGGAGCACCAATGATAAGTTTAGAATTATCATTTTAAATGACCGATCAATTTTACATATGCACACTAAATCGTCTATAACTTTTGATTTAGAGCTCAAAGTAACATGAGTCCAACGCCCACGTTAAGCTAGCTCAATTTTCCATATTGTGACAGCATTGGAGACTAAAAGAGGAACGAAAAAGCCTCTAAGTTATCCCAAACTGCGTGATGTCATGGATTATGCTTCATTTATAACCCTTTACTCAAGGAGCACTAATTATCAGTTTAGAATGATCATTTTAACTGGCCGATCAACTTGACATGTTCGTTACAAAATCGTTTGTAAATTTTGATTTAGAGTTTAGAATGACACGAATCCAACGCCCAGGTTAAGCTAGCTAAAATTTCCATATTGTGACAAAATTTATGACCGAAATAGCTAAAAGAAAGCCTCCAAGTAATCCAAACTATTCCAAATTGCGTGATGCCATTATAGAATGAAAGAGCTCGGACAAAGGCTCCAAGTAATCCAATTTATCCAAAACTGTGTGATGCAATGCATAATGCTTCGTTTATAAGTCTTTACTTAAGGAGTACCAATGATTAGTTTAGATTGATCTCTTTAACTGGCCGATCAATTCAACTGGCCGCACAAAATCGTCCATAATTTTTTATTTAGAGTTCGGAATGACACGAATCTGACGCCCGTGATAAGCTAGGTCAATTTTCTATATTGTGACAACATTTGAGACTGAAAGAGCTACGACAAAGCCTCCAAGTAATCCAATGTATCCCAATGTGTGTGATGCCATGCATTATGCTTCATTTCTAAGCCTTTACTCGAGGAGCACCAATGATCAGTTTAGAATGATTATTTTAACTTGATGATGAAGTTGACTTGTCCGCACTAAATCTTCAGTACCTTTTGATTTAGAGTTCAAAATGAAACGAATCCAACGCCCATGTTAATCTAACTCAATTTTATATATTTTGACAACATATGACACTGAAAGAGCGATGAGAAAGCCTTCAATTTATCTAATATATCCCAAACTACGTGATGCCATGCATTATACTTCATTTATAAGCCTTTACTTAAGAAGCACCAATTCTCAGTTTAGAATGATCATTTTAACTGGCCGATCAACTTGACATGTTCGCACAAAATCGTTTGTAAATTTTGATTTAGAGTTTAGAATGACACGAATCCAACGCCCAGGTTAAGCTAGCTAAAATTTCCATATTGTGACAACATTTGAGATTGAAAGAGCTATGAAAAACCCTCCAAATAATTCAATGTATCCCAAACTGCGGGTTGCCATTCATTATGCTTCATTTATAAGGCTTTACCCAAGGAGCACCAATAATAAGTTTAGAATGATCATTTTAACTGGCCGATCGATTTGACATGTCCGCACTAAATTGTCTGTAACTTTTGATTTAGAGTTCAAAATGACACGAATCCAACGCCCACTTTAAGCTAGCTAAATGTTCAATATTGTGACAACATTAGAGACTGAAAGAGCTATGACAAAGCCTGCAAGTAATCCAATGTATCCCAAACTACGTCACTCCATGCATTATGCTTCATTTATAACCCTATACTCAAGGAGTACCAATGATTAGTTTAGAATGATCATTTCAACTAGTCGATCAACTTGACATGTCCGCACTACATCGTCCATAACTTTTGATTTAGAGTTTGAAATGACACGAATCGAAAGCCCTGGTTAAGCTAGCTCAATTTTCTATACTGTTAAAAAATTTAAGACTGAATTACCTATGACAAAGCCTACAAGTAATCCAATACATTGCTAACTGCTTGATACCCTGAATTATGCTTCATTAATAAGCCTTTACTCAATGAGCACCAATTATTAGTTTAGAATGGTCAATTAACTAGTCGGTCAACTTGACATGTCCACACTAAATCGTATGTAACTTGTGATTCAGATCTCAGAATGATACGAATCCAATGCCCACGTTACGCTACCTGAATTTTCTACTAGCTCAATTTTCTATAGTGTAATAAAATTTAAGATTGAAATAGCTATGACAAAACCTCCAAGTAATCCAATCTATCGCAAACCACTTTATGTCATGCATTATGCTTCATTAAAAAGCTTTTACTCAATGAGCACCAATGATCATTTTAACTCACCAGTCAAATTGACATGTCTGCACTAAATCGTCTATAACTATTGATTCAGAGCTCAGAATGCCATAAATCAAAATCCCACGTTAAGGTAGCTAAATTTCTATATTGTGAAAAAATTTAAGACTGAAATAGCGATGACAAAGCTACCAAGTAATCGAATGTATCACAAACTGTTTGTTGTCATGCACTATGATTAATGAGCCTTTACTCAATGAGCACCAATGATCATTTTAACTCGCCGATCAACTTGACATGTCCCCAGAAAATCATCCGTAACTTTTGATCCATATATCAGAATGACACGAATCCAGTGCCCACGTTAAGCTAGCTCAATTTTCTATGTTGTGAAAAATTTAATACTTAAATAGCTACGACAAAGCCTCCATGTAATGGAATCTATTGCAACTGCGTGATGCCGTGCATTATGCTTCATTAATAAGCCTTTACTTAATGAGCACTAATGATAAGTTTAGAATGATCATTTTAACTGACCGATCAACTAGACATGTCCACACTAATTCTTCTGTAACTTTTGATTCCGAGCTCAGAATGACACGAATCCAACGCCCAAGTTAAGCTAGCTCAATTTTCCATATTGTGATAATATTTTAGGCTGAAAGAGCTACGACAAAACCTCAACGTAATCCAATATATCCCAAACTGCGTGATTCCATGCGTTATGCTACATTTGCAAGCCTTTGCTCAATGAGCACCAATGATCAGTTTAGAATGATCACTTTAACTGGTCGATCAGCTTAACATGTCTGCACTAAATCGTCTGTAACTTTTGATTTAGAGCTCTGAATGACACAAATCAAACGCCCACGTTAAGCTAGCTATATTTCTACATTGTGAAAAATTTTAAGACTAAAATAGCTACGATAAAGCTTCCAAGTAATCCAACTGTCGCCAATTGCTTTATGTCATGCATTATTCTTCATTTATAAGCTTTTACTAGGATCAGTTTAGAATAATAATTTTAACTCACCGATCAACTTGACATGTGTGCACTAAATCATCCGTAGCTTTTGATTCAGAGCTCAAAACGACGAATCCAACGCCCACGTTAAGCTAGCTAAATTTTTAATATTGTGACAAATTTTAAGACGGAAATAGCTACGATAAAGCCTTCAAGTAATCAAATGTATCGCAACCAGTGTGATGCCATGCATTATGCTTCATTGATAAGCTTTTACTCAATGAGCATCAATGATCAGTTTAGAATGATCATGTTAACTGGCCGACCAGCTTAACATGTCCTCGCTAAATTGTCTGTAACTGGATTTCAGTGAAATATTACATGCACATGACAAAATTGGTGGCCCAGTAAGACAACCGTGGAGTCTAATTGATTTTCAATACATGGTGTCCACATATATGATGTCGGATTTACAATTTCAAGGGAATAATATGACATGGGCGGGAACTAGTAATAATCAGCTAGTTCAATGTTGGCTAGATCGAGCTATGGTAAATGATGAATGGAAAGCCATTTACCCGGCTTCAATAGTCTATTATTTAGATATGATTGATTCCGATCATCGGCCAGGCATAATCAAAATATGTTGACAATCAGAATTCGGAAAATGGTTGTTGTGATATGATTCACGTTGGACAACTTGTGATGGCTTTAATAGTATTGTGAGTAATACATGGAATGATTATGAACATACATCTACTTCAGATTTGTTATCTCGACTTACGACTTGTCGGAAAAGAATGTCCTATTGGAAGAGAAATTCTTAGGTAAATGCTAACCTTAGAATTCAGCAACTTACCGCTGCAATCGACATTGCTAATACCAAGCATCATAGTGACCCAGCTACAATTTTGGCTCTGAAGAAGGATTTGATATTAGCTTATGAGGATGAGAAAAATTTTTGGAAATTAAAAAGTTGGAATCGATGGCTTAAGGACGGGGATAGAAATACAAGATACTTCAATGCAGAAACAAAAAAAACAGGAGAGCTCAAAATCGTATTACTTCGATCAAGTCAGATAATGGTGAGGATGTGTTTGGAAATAAAGCTATTGCCCACAATGCTCAGACTTATTTTTCAGCTTTATTCAAAGCATCACCATAGGAAAACATGGAACATATCCTCTCGAATGTGAAGAAAGTTGTTTCCAATGATATCAATTCAGAGGATGTCAAAACAGTTACGAAAGATGAAGTGTTCGAAGCCATCTCCTCAATTGGTGCTAATAAAGCCCCAGGCCCAGATGGATTTTCGTCAGCCTTTTTCCAACAACATTGGCAGACTGTTGGGGATGCAACAGGACAAATGACACCGGATTTCAACCATACTAACATTTGTCTCATTCCAAAGATGGATTGTGGGAAATCTATAAAGATTTACGACCTATATCCCTTTGTAATATAATTTACAAAGTTATCTCTAAAATCCTCGTCATTCGTTTAAAGCGATACCTTAATACATTTGTGTCAAAAAATCAGGCAGCTTTTATACCTATGAGATTAATCACGGATAATGTGTTAATTGCTCATGAAGCATTACATTCCTTAAGGGTTGAGACATCCGCTGCAGAATCATTTATGGCTGTTAAAACAGACATAAATAAAGTTTATGACCGTATTGAATGGAGCTTCTTGGAAGCAGTTCTTCTGAGAAAAGGATTCTCGTCTCAATGGAAAAATTGGGTAATGCCGTGCATCACCACAGTATCTTTTTCAGTTCTCATTAATGGAAGCCCCTTTGGTAACTTTCTTCGAGGACGTGGTTTACATCAAGGGGATCCATTATCCCCCTATTTGTTCATTCTGTGTGCAGATGTTTTATGCTCGACGATTCATACTGCTGTATTGAATAATCAGATTCAGGCTTTGAGAATTTCTTGGAATGGACCTACAATCTCTCATCTTTTATTTGCGGATGATTCACTGTTCTTTATCCTAGCTGATCGGAAAAATGTTACCAGTCTCTTGAGGCATCACATTCAATTTTAAAAGTTTTATCAAAGTTAGGAAGAGATAGCACCGGGGAGTGTGTAAGCTTGTCTTTCAAGGTTAGGAACTTGCGGCTGCTCCCACTTAAATCTCACATTCCTTTTTATAACCTCAGTGAGTGGTGCTGCTATAGTGCTAAAGCCCATGACAAATCTCCAGTAAAACCCAGCTATGCCATGGAAGCTCCTTACTTTCCCAACATTATTTGGACTTGGCCACTCCTTAATCGCTTTTATCTTTTCCTCATCAACCTTAATACCATCTGTACTCAGAAAAAACCCTAAGAAGACAAGTTTATCTGCTCCAAAATTACATTTCTTAAGATTGGCATACAAGGTTTCCTTTCTAAGCACTTCAAAAACCTTTCTGAGGTGTTCTACATGATCATCTAAGGTTCGGCTAGAAACTAGATTTTCATCAAAGTATACTACCACAAAATGAGCTATAAATTTCCTAAGGGCATGGTTCATCAATCTCATGAAGGTACTAGGTGCATTTGTCACGCGAAAAGGCATTACTAACCACTCATATAAACCTTGTTTAGTTTTAAATACAGTTTTCCACTCATTACCTTCTTACATCCTAATTTGGTGATAACCACTCTTAAGATCTACCTTAGAGAAGATTCTAGAACCATGCAATTCATCTAACATATCATCTAATCTAGGTATAGGATGGAGATACTTTACAGTGATATTGTTGATGGCTCTACAATCAACACACATTCTTCAGCTTCCATCCTTTTTTTGGGACAAGCAAAATAGGTACAACACACGGGCTCATACTTTCGCGGATATGACCTTTCTCCATAAGTTGAGTGACTTGCTGTTGAAGCTCCTTGGTCTCCAGGGCATTGGTTCTGTAGGCTGGCTTGTTGGGAAGAGATGCTCCTGGTAGAAATTCAATTTGGTGCTCAATTCCCTAGAGTAGTGACCAAAGCCCTTACACTTAAAACACTGAATTTCCCTAGTTTTGGTGCTAGAACCCATATCCATTCCCTTAAGTTTCGAATCTTCTACCTTAGGTTTAGTGAAAGGCTTGTAATCTTTGCTAAACTTATCCTCCTTAGATTGGCTAAACATAGTAGAACTAAATCCGGGTTTAGGGTTTTTCCTCTTAAGTTCTTTTTCGAACATGATAGCCTTATGGAGAAGTTCTTCTATTTCAACATAATGGTGAACCTCTAGCCTATCTATGAACATTAACCTAGCCATAGTGGCTTTACTATCCTCTTGAACATCAGCCCTAAGCAATAAGGTTTCTATCTCCTTAAAGTACTCCTGTACGGGTCTAGATCCTTGAGATAGGTTTCTAAGGTTAAAGTGAAGTTCCCTATGGTAGTGGCTAGGTATAAACCTTTTCCTCGTGATTAATTTCATCTGGTTCCATGAATCTATAGGCAAATCCCCAGCCCTTCTCCTAGAAGTAACTAATTGATCCTACCAACTTAAGGCATAATCTTTAAAAGCGGTTGGTGCTACTCTAAACTTACTATCCTGAGTGTATTCCCTACAATCAAAGACTATTTCTATCTTCTTTTCACACTCTAGATACTCCTCAGGGTCATTGGTTCCATGGAAAGAGGGAATCTTGATTTTAAGGCCAGCCAAAGGGTCGCGAGGATTGGGTTGGTTTTTCCTATGCGGTTGGTCGTCTCTTGGCCGCCTTCTCCCAGGGTGTTGTGACCTAGATGAGTGACTGTAGTATTGCTCAGTATCAAAAGGTGGCTGGTTTATCCTAAGTCGGTCATTTTAGAATGATCATTTTAACTCGCCGAACAACTTGACATGTCCGTACAAAATCATCTGTAACTTTTGATTCAAAGCTCACAATGAGACAAATCTAACGCCGATGTTAAGATAGCTCCATTTTATATAATGTGACAAACTTTAGGACTGAAATAGCTACGACTAAGCTTCTGAGTAATCCAATCTATCGCAAACTGCTTGATGCCATGCATTATGCTTCATTAATAAGCTTTTATTCAATGAGCACTAATGATCAGTTTAGAATGATCATTTTAATTCGCCTGTGAACTTGACATGTCCGCACCAAATCGTCTGTAACTTTTGATTCAGAGTTCATAATGCCACGAATCTAATGCCAACATTAAGCTAGCTAAATTTTCTATATTGTGACAAAATTAAATACTAAAATAGCTACGAAAAATCCTCCAAGTAATTGAATATATCGCAAACTGCTTGATGTCATGCACTATGCTTCATTTATAAGCCTTTACTCATTGAGCACCAATGATCAGCTTAGAATGATCACTTTAACTCGCCAATCAACTTGACATGTCCGCACAAAATCATCCTTAATTTTTTATTAAGAGCACAAAATTACAGGAATCCAAAGCCCACGTTAAGCTAGCTAAATGTTCTATATTGTGATAAAATTTAAGACTTAAATAGCTACGATAATGCCTCCATGTAATTGAATCTATTGTAAACAGTGTGATAACATGCATTATGCTTCATTGATAAGCCTTTACTCAATGAGCACCAATGATGAGTTTAGAATGATCATTTTAACTGGCCGATCAACTTAACATCTCCACACTAAATCGTTTGTAACATTTGATTCAGAGCTACGAATGACACGAATCAAATGCCTACGTTAAGCTAGCTAAATTTTCTATATTGTGAATATTTTAAAACTGAAATAGATACAACAAAGCCTCCAAGTAATGCAATCTATCGCAAAATGCTTGAAGCCATGATTCTTCATTTATAAGGTTTAACTCTATGAGCACCAATGATCAGTTTACAATGATCATTTTAACTCACCGATCAACTTGACATATCCGCAAAAATTCGTCTGTAACTTTGGATTCAAAGCTCAGAATGATACGAATCGAATGCCCATGTTAAGCTAGGTAAATGTTCTATAGTTTGACAAAATTTAAGACTAAAATAGCTACGACAAGGCCTCCAAGTAATCCAATCTGTCGCAAACTCCTTGATGCATATGCTTTTATTCAATGAGCACCAATGATCATTTTGGAATGATCATTTTAATTCTCTGGTCAACTTGACATGCCCGCCCAAAATCATCTGTAACTTTTGATTCAAAGCTCAGAATGCCACGAGTCCAACGCCGACGTTAAGCTAGCTAACTATTCTATAATGTGACAAGATTTACAAAAGAAATAGCAACAATAAATCCTCCAAATAATCCAATCTATCGCAAAATGCTTGATGCCATGCATTAATCTTCATTTATAAGCCTTTACTCAATGAGCAACAATGATTAGTTTAGAATGATCATTTTAACTCGCCTATCAACTTGATATGTCCGCACAAAATCGTCCGTAACTTTTGATTCAGACTTCAAAATGAGACGAATTCAACGCCAACGTTAAGCTAGCTCCACTTTTTATAGTGTGACAAATATAAGACTGAAATAGCTATGAAAAAGCCTTCGAGTAATCCAATCTATTGCAAACTGCTTGATGCCATGAATTATGCTTCATTAATAAGCCTTTACTCAATAAGCACCAATAATTAGTTTAAAATGATCATTTTAACTCGCCGATCAATTTGACATCTCCGCACAAAATCGTCCATAACTTTATATTCAGAGCTTAGAATGAAACGAATCCAACGTCCACGTTAAGCTAGCTCCATTTTATATAATATGACAAAATTTAGGATTGAAATAGCTATGACAAAGCCTTCAGTAATCCAATCTATCTAAAACAGCTTGATGCCATGCATTATGTTTCATTAATAAGTTTTTACTCACTGAGCACCACTGATCAGTTTATAATTATAATTTTAACTCTCCGGTCAACTTGACATATCCACACTAAATCGTCCGTAACTTTTTATTCATAGCTTAGAATGCCAAAAATCCAACACCTACGTTAAACTAGCTAAATTTTCTATATTGTGAAAAAATGTAAGACTGAAATTGCTACGACAATGCCTCCAAGTAGTCGAATCTATCACAAACTGCTTGATGTCATGCAATGTGATTCGTTAATTAACCTTTACTCAATGAGCACCAATTGTCAGCTTAGAATGATCATTTTAACTCGCCGATCAACTTGACATGTCCCCACAAAATCGTCCATAACTTTTGATTGAGAGCTCAAAATGAGAAGAATTCAACACCCAAGTTAAGCTAGCTCCATTTTCTATAGTGTGACAAAATTTAAGACTGAAATAGCTATGAAAAAGCCTTCGAATTATCCAATCTATCGCAAACTGCTTGATGCCATGAATTATCCTAATAGCTATGCATTAGGATAATGTGACAAAATTTAAGACTCAAATAGCTATGACAACTTCTCTAAGTAATCGAACCTATCGCAAACTGCTTGATGCCATGCATTATGCTTCATTAGAAAGCCTTTACTCAATGAGCACCAATGATCAGTTTAGAATGATCATTATAACTAGCGGATCAACTTGTCATGTCCACACTAAATCGTCTGTAACTTTTGATTCAAAGCTCAGAATGACACAAATCCAACGCCCACGTTATAGCTCAATTTTCTATAATTTAGCAAAATTTAAGACTAAAATAGCTACAACAAGGCTTGCAAGTAAGCGAATCTATCGCAAACAGCGTAATTCCAAGGAATATGCTTGATTAATAACCCTTTACTCAATGAGCACCAATGATCTGTTTAGAATGATCATTTTAACTGGCCAATCAACTTGACATGTCGGCAAGAAATCGTCCGTAACTTTTGATTCAAAGCTCCGAATGAGACGAACCAAACGCCCACATTAAGCTACCTCAATTTTCTATATTGTGACAAAATTGAAGACTGAAATAGCTAAGAAAAAGCCTCCAAGTTATTCAATCTATCGCAAACTGCTTGATGCAATTCATTATGCTTCATTAATAAACCTTTACTCAATGAGCACCATTGATTAGTTTAGAGAGATCATTTTAACTAGTCGGTCAACTTGACTTGTACGCACGAAATCGTCTGTAACTATTGATTCAGATCTCAAAATGACACAAATCTAATGCCCACGTTAAACTCGCTCAATTTTCTATAGTGTGACAAAATTTAAGAATGAAATAGCTATGACAAAGCCTCAAAGTAAGCGAATCTATCGCAAACAGCGTGATGCCATGCATTATACTTGATTAATAAACCTTTTCTCAATGATCACCAATAATTAGTTTAGAATAATCATTTTAGCTGGGCGATCAACTTGACATGTCTGCACTAAATCGTCTATAACTTTTGATTCAGAGCTGGGAAGGACACGAATCAAACGCCTACGATGAACTACCTCAATTTTCTATATTGTGTGAAAATTTAAGACTAAAATAGCTACAACAAAGCCTCCAAGTAGTTGAATCTATCGCAAACTGTGTGATGCCATGCATTATGCTTCATTAATAAGCCTTTACTCAATGAACACGAATTATCAGTTTAGAATGATCATTTTATTTGGCAGATCAACTTGATATTTCAGCACTAAATTGTAACTTTTGATTCAGAGCTCAGAATGACGTGAATCCAGTGCTCATGTTAAGCTAGTTCAATTTTCTATGTTGTAAAAAAATTTAAGACCGAAATAGCTATTTCAGAGCCACAAAGTAACCCAATCTGTCATAATCTATTTGATGCCATGCATTATGCTTCATTAATAAGGTTTTACTCAATGAGCACCAATGATCAGTTTAGAATGATAATTTCAACTAGCCGGTCAACTTGACATGTCCGCCCAAAATCGTCTGTAACTTTTATTTCAGAGGTCAGAATGACACAAATCGAATCCCCATGTTAAGCTAGCTAAATTTTCTATAGTGTGACAAAATTTAAGACTGAAATAGCTACGAGAATGCTTCCAAGTAATCGAATGTATCAGAAATAGCGTGATGCCATGCATTATGCTCGATTAATAAGCATTTAGTCAATGAGCAAAAATGATCAGTTGGGAATGATCATTTTAACTCGGCGATTAACTTGACATGTTGGCACAAAATATTCTCCGTAACTTCTGATTCAGAGCTTAGAATGACACAAATCTAACGCCCACATTAAGCTAGCTCAATTATCTATATTGTGAAAAAATTTTAAGACTGAAATAGCTACGACAACACCTCCAAGTAATCAAATCCATCGCAAACTGCCTGATGCCATGTATTATGCTTTGTTAATAAGCCTGACTGAATGAGCACCAATGATCAGTTTAGAATGATCATTATAACTAGTGGAACAACTTGACATGTCCACACTAAATCATCTCTAATTTTTTATTCAAAGATCAGAATGACAAAAATCCAACGCCCATGTATGCTAGCTCAATTTTCTATAGTGTAACAAAATTTAAGACTAAAATAGCTACAACACAGCTTCCAAGTAAGCGAATCTATCGCAAATAGCATGATGCCACAGATTATGATTGATTAATAACCCTTTCCTCAATAAAAACTAATGATCAGTTCAGAATGATCATTTTAACATGTCGATCAACTTGACATGTCGGCAAGAAATCGTCAAAAACTTTTCATTCAAAGCTCCAAATGACACGAATCAAACGCCCACATTAAGTTAGCTCAATATTTTATATTGTGATAAAATTGAATACTGAAATAGCTATGACAAAGCCTCCAGGTAATCCAATCTATTGCAATCTGCTTGGTGTCATGCATTATGATTCATTAATAAGCCTTTACTCAATGAGCACTAATTATCAGTTTCGAATGATCTTTTCAACTTGCCGGTCAACTTGACATGTCCGCACGAAATCGTCCATAACTTTTAATTCGAGCATGGAATGACCTGAATCAAACGGCAACGTTAGGCTCGCTCATTTTTCTATAGTGCGACAAAATTTAAGACTGAAATAGCTACAACAAATATTTCATGTAATCGAATCTATCGCAAACCGTATGATGCAATGCGTTATGCTGGATTAATAAGCCTTTACTCAATGAGCACATATGATTTGTTGAGAATGATCATTTTAACTCGCCGATTAACTTGACATGTCCGCACAAAATCGTCCCTAACTTCTCATTCAGAGCTAAGATTGAGACGAATCCAACGCCCACCTTGAGCTATCTCAATTTTCTATAGTATGACAAAATTTAAGACCAAAATAGCTACAACAACTTCTCAAAGTAATCGAATCTATCGCAAACTGCTTGATGCCATGCATTATGCTACATTAAAAAGCCTTTACTCAAAGAGCACCAATGATCAGTTTAGATTGATCATTATAACTAGCGGATCAACATGACATGTTCACACTAAATCGTCTGTAACTTTTAATTCAGAGCTCAGAATGACACAAATCAACCGCCCACGTTATGCTAGCTCAATTTTCTATAGTTTAGCAAAATTTAAGACTAAATATCTACAACAAAGCTTCCAAGTATGTGAATCTATCGCAAACAGCTTAATTCGATGGAATATGTTTGATTAATAACCCTTTACTTAATGAGAACCAATGATCAGTTTAGAATGATCGTTTAAAATGTCCGATCAACTTGACATGTCGGCAAGAAATCGTCCGTAATTTTTTATTCAAAGCTCCGAATGACACGAACCAAACGCCCACGTTAAGATACCTCAATTTTCTATATTATGACAAAATTGAAGACTAAAATAGCTACGAAAAAGCCTACAAATAATCCAATCTATCACAAACTGCTTGATGCAATGCATTATGCTTCATTAATAAACCTTTACTCAATGAGCACCATTGATTAGTTTAGAGAGATCATTTTAACTAGTCGGTCAACTTGACTTGTCTGCATGAAATCGTCTATAACTATTGATTCAGAGCTCAAAATGACTCAACTCTAATGCCCACGTTAAGCTCGCTCAATTTCCTATAGTGTGAGTAGATTTAAGAATGAAATAGCTATGAAAAAGCCTCCAAGTAATCGAATCTATCGCGAACAGTGTGATGCCATGCATTATACTTGATTAATAAACCTTTTCTCAATGAGCACCAATAATTAGTTTAAAATAGTGATTTTAACAGGCCGATCAGCTTGACATGTTCGCACTAAATCATCTATAACTTTTTATTCAGAGCTGAGAATGACACGAATAACACGCCCACGTTGAACTACCAAAATTTTCTATATTGTGTGAAAATTTAAGACTGAAATAGCTACAACAAAGCCTCCAGGTAGTTGAATCTATCACAAGCTGTGTGATGCCACACATTTTGCTTCATTAATAAGCATTCACTCAATAAGCACCAATGATCAGTTTAGAATGATCATTTTAAATTGAAGATCAACTTGACATGACCACATTAAATCATATATAACTTTTGATTCAGAGCTCAGAATGACACAAATCAGATGCTCAGATTAAACTAGCTCAATTTTTTATATTTGGAAAAAATTTAAGACCGAAATAGCTATTACGAAGCCCCCAAGTAATCCAATCTATCACAATCTGCTTGATGCCATGCATTATGATTCAATAATAAGCCTTTACTCAAAGAGCATCAATTATCAGTTTAGAATGATCATTTCAACTTGCCGGTCAACCTGACATGTCCGCACGAAATCGTCCATAACTTTTAATTCCAAGCTTGGAATGACCCGAATCGAATGCCAACGTTGGGCTCGCTCATTTTTCTATAGTGCAACAAAATTTAAGGCTGAAATAGGTACAACAAATATTTCAAGTAATCGAATCTCTCGCAAACCGCGTGATGCAATGCATTATGCTGGATTAATATGCCTTTACTCAATGAGCACAAATGATCTGTTGAGAATGATCATTTTAACTCGCCGATTAACATGACATGTCCGCACAAAATCGTCCCTTACTTCTGATTCAGAGCTAAGATTGAGACGAATCCAACGCCCGCATTAAGCTAGCTCAATTTTCTATAGTGTGAAAAAATTTAAGACTCAAATATCTACGACAACTTCTCTAAGTAATCGAATCTATCGCAAACTGCTTGATGCCATGCATTATGCTTCATTAAAAAGCATTTACTCAATGAGCACCAATGATCAGTTTAGATTGATCATTTTAACTAGCGGATCAACTTGACATGTTCACACTAAATCGTCTGTAACTTTTGATTCAGAGCTCAGAATGACAAAAATCCAACGCCCACGTTATGCTAGCTCAATTTTCTATAGTTTAGCAAAATTTAAGACTAAATATCTACAACAAAGCTTCCAAGTAAGTGAATCTATCGCAAACACCGTAATTCGATGGAATATGTTTGATTAATAACCATTTACTCAATGAGAACAAATGATCAGTTTAGAATGATCGTTTTAAATGTCCGATCAACTTGACATGTCGGCAAGAAATCGTCCATAATTTTTTATTCAAAGCTCCGAATGACACGAACCAAACGCCCACGTTAAGATACCTCAATTTTCTATATTATGACAAAATTGAAGACTAAAATAGCTAAGAAAAAGCCTACAAATAATCCAATCTATCACAAACTGCTTGATGCAATGCATTATGCTTCATTACTAAACCTTTACTCAATGAACACCATTGATTAGTTTAGAGAGATCATTTTAATTAGTCGGTCAACTTGACTTGTCTGCATGAAATCGTCTATAACTATTGATTCAGAGCTCAAAATGACACAAATCTAATGCCCACGTTAAGCTCGCTCAATTTCCTATAGTGTGAGTAAATTTAAGAATGAAATAGCTATGAAAAAGCCTCCAAGTAATCGAATCTATCGCGAACAGTGTGATGCCATGCATTATACTTGATTATTAAACCTTTTCTCAATGAGCACCAATGATTAGTTTAAAATAATGATTTTAACAGGCCGATCAGCTTGACATGTTCGCACTAAATCATCTATACCTTTTTATTCAGAGCTGAGAATGACACGAATAACACACCCACGTTGAACTACCTCAATTTTCTATATTGTGTGAAAATTTAAGACTGAAATAGCTACAACAAAGCCTCCAAGTAGTTGAATCTATCACAAGCTGTGTGATGCCACACATTTTGCTTCATTAATAAGCATTAACTCAATAAGCACCAATGATCAGTTTAGAATGATCATTTTAATTGGAAGATCAACTTTACATGGCCACATTAAATCGTATATAACTTTTGATTCAGAGATCAGAATGACACAAATCAGATGCTCACGTTAAACTAGCTCAATTTTTTATATTTTGAAAAAAATTTAAGACCGAAATAGCTATTACAAAGCCCCCAAGTAATCCAATCTATCACAATCTGCTTGATGCCACGCATTATGATTCAATAATAAGTCTTTACTCAATGAGCACCAATTATCAGTTTAGAATGATCATTTCAACTTGCCGGTCAACCTGACATGTCCGCACGAAATCGTCCATAACTTTTAATTCCAAACTTGGAATGACCCGAATCGAATGCCAACATTGGGCTCGCTCAATTTTCTATAGTGCAACAAAATTTAAGGCTGAAATAGGTACAACAAATATTTCAAGCACTACAAGAAAACAGCCGTTTTGCGTCCACGGAAGTGGTCGCAAAGTAGTCGCAAAACTGTATTTTGCGACTACTTTGCGACTACGTGATGTGGTAGCAAAATAATAGTCGCAAAAAATATTGGTCGCAAATCAGTCGCACATTTGCGACTGATTTGCGACCACGGGCATAGTGGTTAGTTTGCGACTAATTTGCGACCACAACCGTGGTCGCTATTTTTGCGACTAATTTGCCACTGAATTTCCGTAACAAATTTTGCTACTGTTTTGCGACTACGGTTGTGGTTGCTAAATTTGTAGTCGCAAAACAGTTGCAAATTTTTGTGACTGATTTGCGACTACGGTAAAACCGTAGTTGTAAATCAGTCAC
>CM032160.1:24428549-24594979 GCA_018901935.1 Pugionium cornutum
AGTCGCAAAGTGGTCACAAAATCGTCGCAAATGTGGTCGCAAATTTTGCGACTACGTATGTAGTCGCAAATTGCAGTTGCATTTTGGCAGTTTTCTTGTAGTGCATGCATTGTGCTTCATTAATAAGTCTTTACTCAATGACCATCAATGATCAGTTTAGATTGATTATTTTATCTGGCTTATCAACTTGACATGTGTTCACTAAATCGTTCGTAACTTTGGATTTAAAGCTCATAATGACACAAATCCAAAGCCCAAGTTAAGATAGCTTAATTTTCTATATTATGAACAAACTTGAGACAGAAATTAATTCGACAAAGCATCCAAGTATCCAATCTTTCTAAAACTTCGTCATGCGTTGCATTGTGCTTCATTTATAATCTATTACTCAATGAGCAACATCAATGATCAGTTTAGAATGATCATTTTAACTGGCCGATCAACTTCACATGCCACACTAAATTGTCCATCACTTTTGGTTTAGAACTCCGAATGACACAAATCGAATGCCCACGTTAAGCTTGCTCAATTTTCTATATTGTGACAAAATTTGAGATAGAAATGATTCGACAAAGCATCCAAATAATGCAATCTATCCAAAATTGCATCTTGCCATGCATTGTGCTTCATTAATAAGCCTTTACTCAATGAGCATCAATGATCAGTTTAGAATGATCATTTTAACTGGCCGATAAACTTGACATGTCTACAATATATCGTCTATAACTTTTCGTTTAGAACTCAAAATGACACAAATCCAAAGCCCACGTTAAGCTAGCTTAATTTTCTATATTATTACAAAATTTGAGACATAAATAGATTCGACAAATCATCCAAGTAATCCAATCTATCCGAAACTGCGTCTTGACATGCATTGTGCTTCATTTATAACCCGTTACTCAATGAGCATCAATGATCAGTTTAGAATGATTATTTTAACTGGCCGATCAACTTGACATGTCCGCAATAAATCGTACGTAACTTTTGGTCTAGAACTTAGAATGACACAAATCCAAAGCTTACGTTAAGCTAGCTCAATTTTCAATATTTTGACAAAATTTGAGACATAAATAGATTCAACAAAGCATCCACGTAATACAATCTATTCAAACCTGCTTCATGCCATGCATTGTGCTTTATTTATAAGTCTTTACTCAATGAGCATCAATGATCAGTTTAGAATGATCATTTTAACTGGCCGATCAACTTGAAATGAATGCACTATATAGTCCATAACGTTTGATTTAGTGCTCAAAATGAAATGCATCCAATGCCCACGTTAAGCTAACTCAATTTTCTGTATTGTGACAAAATTTGAGATAGAAATAGATTCAACAAAGCATCCAAGTAATCCAATCTATCCAAAACTGATTCATGCCATGCATTGTGCTTCATTTATAAGCCTTTCCTCAATGAGTATCATTGTTCAGTTTAGAATGATCATTTTAACTAGCCGATAAACTTGACATATCTGAACTATATCGTCCATAACTTCAGATTTATAGCTAAGAATGACATGAATCCAATGTGCACGTTAAGTTAGCTCAACTTTCTATATTGTGACAAAATTTGAGAGAGAAATAGATTCGAAAAAGCGTACAAATAATCCAATTTATCCAAAATTGCGACTTGCCATGCATTGTTCTTCGTTAATAAGCCTTTACTCAATGAGCATCGATGATCTGTTTCAAATGATCATTTTAACTGGCCGATCAACTTGACATGTATGCACTAAATCATTCGTAACTTTGAATTTAAAGCTCAGAATGACACAAACCCAAACCCCACGTTAAGCTACCTCAATTTTCTATATTGCGACAAAATTTGAGATCCAAATAGATTTGACAAAGCGTCCAAGTAATCCAAACTATCAAAAACTTCGTCATGCTTTGCATTGTGCTTCATTTATAATTCGTTACTCAATGAGAACCATTAATGATTAGTTTAGAATGATCATTTTAACTGGCCGATCAACTTGACTTTTGATTTAGAGCTCAGAATGACACAAATCTAAAGCCCACGTTAAGTAGCTCAATTTTCTATATTGTGATAAAATTTAATACGGAAATAGATTCGACAAAGCATCCAAGTAATCCAATCTATCCAAAACTGCTCCATGGCATGAATTGCGCTTCCTTTATAAGCCTTTACTCAATTAGTATCATTGATCAGTTTAGAATGATCATTTTAACTAGCCAATCAACTTGACATGTCTGCACTATATCGTACATAACGTTTGATTAATCGCTCAGAATGACATGAATCGAATACCCACGTTAAGCTAGCTCAATTTTCTATATTATGACAAAATTTGAGATAAATAGATGACAAAGCGTCCAAGTAATCCAATCTATCCAAAACTGTCATGCCATGCATTGTGCTTCATTTATAAGCCTTTACTCAATGAGCATCAATGATCAGTTTAGAACAATCATTTTAACTGGCCGATCAACTTGACATATCCGCACTAAATCGTCCGTAACTTTGGATTTAAAGCTCAAAATGAGACAAATCCAAAGCCCACGCTGAGCTAGCTTAATTTTCTATATTGTGACAAAATTTGAAATATAATTTGACAAACCGTCCAAGTAATCCAATCTATCTAAAACTGCGTCATGCCTTACATCGTGCTTCATTTATAAGCCGTTACTCAATGAGCATCAATAATCAGTTTAGAACAATCATTTTAACTGGCCGGTCAACTTGACATATCCGCACTAAATCGTCCGTAACTTTTGATTTAGAGCTTAGAACGACATAAATCCAAAGCCCACGTTAAGCTAGCTCAATTTTCTATATTGTGACAAAATTTGAGATATAAATAGATTCAACAACGAGTCCAAGTAATCCAATCTATCCAAAACTACGTCATGCCTTACATCGTGCTTCATTTATAAGCCGTTACTCAATGAGCATCAATGATCAGTTTAGAACAATCATTTTAACTGGCCGATCAACTTGACATATCCGCACTAAATCGTCCGTAACTTTTGATTTAGAGCTTAGAACGACATAAATCCAAAGCCCACGTTAAGCTAGCTCAATTTTCTATATTGTGACAAAATTTGAGATATAAATAGATTCAACAACGAGTCCAAGTAATCCAATCTATCCAAAACTACGTCATGCCTTACATCGTGCTTCATTTAGAAGCCGTTATTCAATGAGCATCAATGATCAGTTTAGAACAATCATTTTAACTGGCCGACCAACTTGACATATCCGCACTTAATCGCCCGTTTGATTTAGAGCTTAGAATGACATAAATCCAAAGCCCACATTAATCTAGCTCAATTTTCATTATTGTGAACAAATTTGAGATAGAAATAGATTCGACAAAGCATCAAAGTAATGCAATCTATCCAAAACTGCTTCATGGCATGCATTGTGCTTCATTTATAAGCCTTTACACAATGAGTATCATTGATCAGTTTAGAATGATAATTTTAACTAGCCGATCAACTTGACATGTCTTCACTATATCATGCATAACTTTTGAGTTATAGCTTAGAATGACACGAATTGTATGCCTGCATAAACCTAGCGCAATTTTATATATTATGAAAAAAGTTGAGAGAAAATAGATTCGAAAATGCGTCCAAATAATCCAATATAAGCAAAACAGCGTCTTGCCATGCATTGTTATTCATTAATAATTCATTACTCAATGAGCATCAATGATTAGTTTAGAATGATCATTCTAACTGGCTGATCAACATGACATGTCAGCACTAAAGCATCCGTAACTTTGGATTTAGAGCACAGAATGACACAAATCCAAAGCCCACGTTAAGTTAGTTCAATTTTCTATATTGTGACAAAATTTGAGACACAAATAGATTCGACAAAGCATCCAAGTAATCAAATCTTTATAAAATTACTTCGTGCCATGCATTGTGCTTCATTTATAAGCCTTTACTCAATGAACATCAATGATCAGTTTAGAATGATCATTTTAACGGGGCGATCAACTTGACATGTCTGCACTATATTGTCCAAACCTTTTGATTTATAGCTCAGAACGACACGAATCGTATGCCCACGTTAAGCTAGCTCAATTTTCTATATAGTGACAAAATTTGAGATAAAAATAGATTCCAAAATGCGTCCAAATAATCAATTCTATCCAAAACTACATCGTGCCATGCATTGTTCTTCATTAATAAGCCTTTACTCAATGAGCATCAAGTATCAGTTTAGAATGATCATTTTAACTGGCCGATCAACTTGACATGTATGCACTAAAGTTTCCGTAACTTTGGATTTAGAGCTCAAAATGAGACAAATCCAAAGCCCCCGTTAAAGTAGCTCAATTTTCTATATTGTGACAAAATTTGAGATAGAATTCGACAAAGCGTCCAAGTAATCCAATCTATCTAAAACTGCATCATGCCTTACATCGTGCTTCATTTATAAGCCGTTACTCGATGAGCATCAATGATCAGTTTAGAACAATCATTTTAACTGGCCGACCAACTTGTCATATCCGCACTAAATCGTCGGTAACTTTTCACAAGTTTCTATAATGTGACAAATTATAGACAGAAATAGATATGACAAAGCCTCCAAGTAATCCAATCGATCCAAAACTGCATGATGCCATGCATTGTGTTTCATTTATAAGCTTTTACTCAATGAGCATCACTGATCAGTTTACAATGGATAATTTTAACTAGCCGATCAAGTTGATATGTATGCACTAAATCATCTGAAACATTTGATTTATAGCTAAGAATGACACGAATCAATTGTCCACGTTAAGCTACCTCATATTTATATATTGTGACAAAATTTGAGACAGAAATAGATACAACAAAGTTTCGAAGTTATCCAATCTATTCAAATCTTCATCATGCAATTCATTGTGCTTCATTTATAATATTCTACTCAGTGAGCACCAATGATCAGTTAAGAATGATCATTTTAACTAACCAATAAACTTGACATGTCCGCACTAAATCGTTCGTAACTTTTGATTTATAGCCTAGAATGATGGAAATCCAAAGCCCACATTAAGCTAGCTCAAGTTTCTATATTGTGACAAATTTGAGACAGAAATAGATTCGACAAAGCTTCCAAGTTATCCAATCTATCCAAAACTTCGTCATGCCATGCATTATGCTTCATTTATAAGTCTTTACTAAATCATCACCAATGATCAGTTTAGAATGGTCTTTTTAACTAGTCGATCAACTTGACATGTCCGCACTAAATCGTTCGTAACTTTTATTTAGAGTTTAGAAAGATAGAAATCCAAAGCCCACATTAAGCTAGCTCAATTTTCTATATTTTAACAAATTTGAGACAGAAATAGTTTCGATAAAGTGTCCAAGTTATCCAATCTATCCAAAACTTCGTCATGCCATGCATTCTGCTTCATTTATAAGTCTCTACTCAATTAGCACCAATGATCAATTAAAAATGATCATTTCAATTGGCCGATCAACTTGACATGTTCAGACTAAATCGTCTGTAACTTTGGATTTATAACTCAGAATGACACAAATCCAAATCCCACGTTAAGCTAGATCAACTTTCTATATTATGACAAAATTTGAGAAAACAATAGATACAACAAAGCGTCCAAGTAATCCAACCTATCCCGGACTGCGGGATGATGTGCATTATGCTTTATTTATAAGCCTTTACTCAATGAGCATCAATGATCAGTTTAGAATAGTCATTTAAACTAGCCGATCAACTTGACATTTCCGCACAAAATCATCCATAAAATTTGATTTAGAGCTTGGAATGACACAAATCCAAAGCCCACGTTAAGCTAGCTCAATTTTCTATATTGTGACAAAATTCGAGACAAAAATCGATACGATAAAACGCCAAGTTATCCAATCTATCCAAAATTTTGTCATGCCATGCATTGTGCCTCATTTATATGCCTCTACTCAATGAGCACCAATGATCATTTAAAAATGATCATTTTAACTAGCCGATCAAATTGACATGTTTGCACTAAATCATCCGTAACTTTGGATTTGAAGCTCAGAATGATAGAAATCAAAATCCCACGTTAAAGTGGGTCAATTTTCTATACTGTGGCAAAATTTGAGATAGAAATAGATATGACAAAGCATCCAAGTTATCCAAGCTATCCAAAACTTTGTTATGCCATGCATTGTGCTTCATTTATACGCATCTACTCAATGAGAACCATTTACCAGTGAGCAATGATTATTTTAACTAGCAAATCAACTTGACATGTCCTCACTAAATCATCCGTAACTTTTGATTTAGAGCTTAGAATGACAGAAACCCTAAGCCCACGTTACGCTAGCTCAATTTTCTATATTGTGACAAATTTGAGACAGAAATAGATTTGACAAAGCATCCAAGTTATCCAATCTATCCAAAACTTCGTCATGCCATGCATTGTGCTTCATTTATATGCCTGTACTCAATGAGCACCAATGATCAGTAAAAAAATGATCATTTTAACTAGCCAATCAACTTGACATGTCTGCACTAAATCATCCGTAACTTTGGATTTGGAGCTCAGAATGACAGAAATCAAAAGCCCACGTTAAACTAGGTCAATTTTCTATACTGTGGCAAAATCTGAGATAGAAATAGATACAACAAAGCATCCATGTTATCCAAGCTATCCAAAACTTTGTCATGCCATGCAATGTGCTTCATTTATATGCATCTACTCAATGAGAACCAATGACCAGTGAGTAATGATTATTTTAACTAGCCAATCAACTTGACATGTCCTCACTAAATCATCAGTAACTTTTGATTTAGAGCTTAGAATGACAGAAACCCAAAGCCCACATTAAGCTAGCTTAATTTTTTATATTGTGACAAATTTGAGACAGAAATAGATTTGACAAAGCGTCCAAGTTATCCAATCTATCCAAAACTTCGTCATGCCATGCATTGTGCTTCATTTATATGCCTCTACTCAATGAGCACCAATGATCAGTAAAAAAATGATCATTTTAACAGGACGATCAACTTAACATGTTTGCACTAAATCGTCTGTAAATATTGATTTAGAGCTAAAAATGACAGAAATCCAAATCCCACGTTAAGCTAGCTCAATTTTTTATATTGTGACAAAATTTGAGACAGAAATAGATATGAAAAAGCATCCAAGTAATCCAATTTATTCCGTACTGCATGATTACATGCATTATGCTTCATTTATAAGCCTTTACTCAATTAGCATCAATGATCAGTTTAGAATGGTCATTTCAACTAGCCGATCAACTTGATATGTACGCACTAAATGATCTGTAACTAATTTTGATTTAGAGCTCGGAGTGACACAATTCCAAAGCCCACGTTAACCTAGCTCAATTGTCTATATTGTTACAAAATTTGAGACAGAAATAGATATGACATAGCGTCCAAGTAATCCAATCTATCCAAAACTGCGTCATGCCTTGCATTGCGCTTCATTTACAAGCCTTTACTCAATGAGCATCAATGATCAGTTTAGAATGATCATTTTAACTGGCCGATCAACTAGACATGTCTGCACTAAATCGTCTGTAACTTTTAATTTAGAGCTTAAAATGAGACAAAACAAAAGCCCACGTTAAACTAGCTCAATTTTCAATATTGTGACAACATCTGAGACAAAAATAGATATGACAAACCATCCAAGTTATCCAATCTATCCAAAACTTTGCCATGACATGCATTATGCTTCATTTATAAGCCTCAACTAAATGAGCATCAATGATTAGTTTAGAATGATCATTTTAACTGGTCGACCAACTTGACATGTCCGCACTAAATTGTCCATAACAATTGATTTAGAGCTTAAAATGAGACAAATCAAAAGCCCATGTTAAACTAGGTCAATTTTCTATATTGTGACAAAATCTCAGACAGAAATAGATACGACAAAGCATCCAAGTTATCCAATCTATCCAAAATTTTGTTATTCCATGCACTATGTTTCATTTATAAACCTCTACTCAATGAGCATCAATGATAAGTTTAGAATGATCATTTTAACTGGCCGCTTGACTTGACATTTTTGCACTAAATCGTCTGTCACTTTTGATTTAGAACTCGGAATGACACAAATCCAAAGCCCACATTAAGCTATCACAAGTTTCTATAATGTGACAAATTATAGACAGAAATAGATATGACAAAGCGTCCAAGTAATCCAATCGATCCAAAACTGCATGATGCCATGCATTGTGTTTCATTTATAAGCTTTTACTCAATGAGCATCACTGATCAGTTTACAATGGATAATTTTAACTAGCCGATCAAGTTGATATGTATGCATTAAATCATCTGAAACATTTGATTTATAGCTCAGAATGACACGAATCAATTGTCCACGTTAAGCTACCTCATATTTTTATATTGTGACAAAATTTGAGAAAGAAATAGATACAACAAAGTGTCGAAGTTATCCAATCTATCCAAATCTTCGTCATGCAATTTATTGTGCTTCATTTATAATATTCTACTCAATGAGCACCACTGATCAGTTAAGAATGATCATTTTAACTAACCAATAAACTTGACATGTCCGCACTAAATCGTTCGTAACTTTTGATTTATAGCCTAGAATGATTGAAATCCAAAGCCCACATTAAGCTAGCTCAAGTTTCTATATTGTGACAAATTTGAGACAGAAATAGATTCGACAAAGCTTCCAAGTTATCGAATCTATCCAAAACTTCATCATGCCATGCATTGTGCTTCATTATAAGTCTTTACTAAATCATCACCAATGATCAGTTTAGAATGGTCTTTTTACCTAGTCGATCAACTTGACATGTTCGCACTAAATCATCCGTAACTTTTGATTTAGAGCTCGGAATGACACAAATCCCAAGTCTATGTTAAACTAGCCCGATTTTCTCTATTGTGACAAAATTTGAGACAAAAATCGATACGACAAAGCGTCCAAGTTATTCAATCTATCCAAAACTTCGTCATGCCATGCATTGTGCTTCATTTATAAGCCTCTACTCAATGAGCACCAATGAGCAATTAAGAATAATCATTTTAACTAGCCGATCAACTTGACATGTCAGCACTAAATTGTCCGTAACTATTTATTTAGAGCTCAGGGTGACACAAATACAAAGCCACGTTAAGCTAGCTCAATTTCCGATATTGTGACAAATTTTAAGACAGAAATAGATAGGACAAAGCGTCCAAGTAATCCAATCGATCCAAAACTGCATGATGCCATGCATTGTGCTTCGTTTATAAGCCTTTACTCAATGAGCATCACTGATCAGTTTAGAATGGATAATTTTATCTAGCCGATGAACTTGATATGTCTGCATTATATCGTCCGAGACATTTGATTTATAGCTCAGAATGACATGAATCCATTGCACACATTAAACTAGCTCAATTTTTTATATTGTGACAAAATTTAAGACAAAAATAGATACAACAAAGTCTCCAAATTTTCCAGTCTATCCAAAACTTTGTGATCCCATGTATTCTGCATCATTTATAAGCCTCTACTAAATGAGGAACAATGATCAGTTAAGAATGATCATTTTAACTAGCCGATCAACTTGACATGTCCACACTAAATCATTCGTAACTTTTATTTAGAGCTTAGAAAGATAGAAATCCAAAGCCCACATTAAGCTAGCTCAATTTTCTATATTTTGACAAATTTGAGACAGAAATAGATTCGATAAAGTGTCCAAGTTATCCAATCTATCCAAAACTTCGTCATGTCATGCATTCTGCCTCATTTATAAGTCTCTACTCAATGAGCACCAATGATCAATTAAAAATGATCATTTCAATTGTTGACATGTTCACACTAAATCGTCCGTAACTTTTGATTTATAACTTTTGATTTATAACTCAGAATGACACAAATCCAAATCTCACATTAAGCTAGATCAATTTTCTATATTATGACAAAATTTGAGAAAAAAATAGATACGACAAATCGTCCAACTAATCCAACCTATCCCAGACTGCGTGATGATGTGCATTATGCTTCATTTATAAGCCTTTACTCAATGAGCATCAATGATCAGTTTAGAATAGTCATTTAAACTAGCCAATCAACTTGACATTTCCGAACAAAATCATCCATAATATTTAATTTAGAGCTCGGAATGACACAAATCCAAAGCCCACGTTAAGCTAGCTCAATTTTCTATATTCTGACAAAATTCGAGACAAAAATCGATACGATAAAACGTCCAAGTTATCCAATCTATCCAAAATTTCGTCATGCCATGCATTGTGCCTCATTTATATGCCTCTACTCAATGAGCACCAATGATCAGTTAAAATGATCATTTTAACTAGCCGATCAACTTGACATGTCTGCACTAAATCATCCTTAACTTTGGATTTGGAGCTCAGAATGACAGAAATCAAAAGCCCACGTTAAACTAGGTCAATTTTCTATACTGTGGCAAAATCTGAGATAGAAATAGATATGACAAAGCATCCAAGTTATCCAAGCTATCCAAAACTTTGTCATGCCTTGCATTGTGCTTTATTTATACGCATCTACTCAATGAGAACCATTGACCAGTGAGTAATGATTATTTTAACTAGCCAATCAACTTGACATGTCCTCACTAAATCATCCGTAACTTTTGATTTAGAGCTTAGAATGACAGAAACCCAAAGCCCATGTTAAGCTAGCTCAATTTTCTATATTGTGACAAATTTGAGACAGAAATAGATTTGACAAAGCGTCCAAGTTATCCAATCTATCCAAAACTTCGTCATGCCATGCATTGTGCTTCATTTATATGCCTCTACTCAATAAGCACCAATGATCAGTAAAAAAATGATCATTTTAGCAGGAAGATCAACTTAACATGTTTGCACTAAATCGTGCGTAAATTTTGATTTAGAGCTAAAAATGACAGAAATCCAAATCCCACGTTAAGCTAGCTCAATTTTCTATATTGTGACAAAATTTGAGACAGAAATAGATATGACAAAGCATCCAAGTAATCCAATTTATTCCGTACTGCATGATTACATGCATTATGCTTCATTTATAAGCCTTTACTCAATTAGCATCAATGATCAGTTTAGAATGGTCATTTTAACTAGCCGATCAACTTGATATGTACGCACTAAATCGTCTGTAACTTTTGATTTAGAGCTCGGAGTGACACAATTCCAAAGCCCACGTTAAGCTAGCTCAATTGTCCATATTGTTACAAAATTTGAGACAGAAATAGATATGATATAGCGTCCAAGTAATCCAATCTATCCAAAACTGCGTCATGCCTTGCATTGCGCTTTATTTATAAGCCTTTACTCAATGAGCATCAATGATCAGTTTAGAATGATCATTTTAACTGGGCGATCAACTAGACATGTCCGCACTAAATCGTCCGCACCTTTTAATTTAGAACTTAAAATGAGACAAATCAAAAGCCCACGTTAAACTAGCTCAATTTTCAATATTGTGACAAAATCTGAGACAGAAATAGATACGACAAAGCATCAAAGTTATCCAATCTATCCAAAACTTTGGCATGCCACGCATTATGCTTCATTTATAAGCCTCTACTCAATGAGCATCAATGATTAGTTTAGAATGATCATTTTAACTGGCCGATCAACTTGACATGTCCGCACTAAATTGTCCATAACAATTGATTTAGAGCTTAAAATGAGACAAATCAAAAGCCCACGCTAAACAAGGTCAATTTTTCTATATTGTGACAAAATCTCAGACAGAAATAGATACGACAAAGCATCCAAGTTATCCAATCTATCCAAAATTTTGTTATGCCATGCACTATGTTTCATTTATAAACCTCTACTCAATGAACATCAATGATAAGTTTAGAATGATCATTTTAACTGGCCGCTTGACTTGACATTTTTGCACTAAATCGTCTGCCACTTTTGATTTAGAACTCGGAATGACACAAATCCAAAGCCCACATTAAGCTATCACAAGTTTCTATATTGTGACAAATTATAGACAGAAATAGATATAACAAAGCGTAAAAGTAATCCAATCGATCCAAAACTGCATGATGCCATGCATTGTGCTTCGTTTATAAGCCTTTACTCAAGCATCACTGATCTGTTTAGAATGGATAATTTTATCAAGACAATGAACTTGATATGTCTGCATTATATCGTCCGAAACATTTGATTTATAACTCAGAATGACATGAATCCATTGCACACCTTAAAGTAGCTCAATTTTTATATTGTGACAAAATTTAAGACAAAAATAGATACAATAAAGTTTCCAAGTTTTCCAGTCTATCCAAAACTTTGTGATCCCATGTATTCTGCATCATTTATAAGCCTCTACTAAATGAGCAACAATGATCAGTTAAGAATGATCATTTTAACTAGCCGATCAACTTGACATGTCCACACTAAATCGTTCGTAACTTTTATTTAGAGCTTAGAAAGATAGAAATCCAAAGCCCACATTAAGCTAGCTCAATTTTCTATATTTTGACAAATTTGAGACAGAAACAGATTCGATAAAGTGTCCAAGTTATCCAATCTATCAAAAACTTCGTCATGTCATGCATTCTGCTTCATTTATAAGTCTCTACTCAATGAGCACCAATGATCAATTAAAAATGATCATTTCAATTGGCCGATCAACTTGACATGTTCACACTAAATCGTCCGTAACTTTTGATTTATAACTCAGAATGACACAAATCCAAATCTCACGTTAAGCTAGATCAATTTTCTATATTATGACAAAATTTGAGAAAAAAATAGATACGACAAATCGTCCAACTAATCCAACCTATCCCAGACTGCGTGATGATGTGCATTATGCTTCATTTATAAGCCTTTACTCAATGAGCATCAATGATCAGTTTAGAATAGTCATTTAAACTAGCCAATCAACTTGACATTTCCGAACAAAATCATCCATAATATTTGATTTAGAGCTCGGAATGACACAAATCCAAAGCCCACGTTAAGCTAGCTCAATTTTCTATATTCTGACAAAATTCGAGACAAAAATCGATATGATAAAACGTCCAAGTTATCCAATCTATCCAAAATTTCGTCATGCCATGCATTGTGCCTCATTTATATGCCTCTACTCAATGAGCACCAATGATCAGTTAAAATGATCATTTTAATTAGCCGATCAACTTGACATGTCTGCACTAAATCATCCTTAACTTTGGATTTGGAGCTCAGAATGACAGAAATCAAAAGCCCACGTTAAACTAGGTCAATTTTCTATACTGTGGCAAAATCTGAGATAGAAATAGATATGACAAAGCATCCAAGTTATCCAAGCTATCCAAAACTTTGTCATGCCTTGCATTGTGCTTCATTTATACGCATCTACTCAATGAGAACCATTGACCAGTGAGTAATGATTATTTTAACTAGCCAATCAACTTGACATGTCCTCACTAAATCATCAGTAACTTTTGATTTTGAGCTTAGAATGACAGAAACCCAAAGCCCACATTAAGCTAGCTTAATTTTTTATATTGTGATAAATTTGAGACAGAAAGAGATTTGACAAAGCGTCCAAGTTATCCAATCTATCCAAAACTTTGTCATGCCATGCATTGTGCTTCATTTATATGCCTCTACTGAATAAGCACCAATGATCAGTAAAAAATGATGATTTTAGCAGGAAGATCAACTTAACATGTTTGCACTAAATCGTACGTAAATTTTGATTTAGAGCTAAAAATGACACAAATCCAAAGCCCACGTTAAGCTAGCTCAATTTTCTATACT
This sequence comes from Pugionium cornutum, assembly GCA_018901935.1. Lineage (NCBI taxonomy): Eukaryota > Viridiplantae > Streptophyta > Magnoliopsida > Brassicales > Brassicaceae > Pugionium > Pugionium cornutum. Next base: position 24,442,248 of record CM032160.1, read on the forward strand.
AGACAAAATTTGACACATAAATAGATTCGACAAAGCATTCAATTAATCCAATCTTTCTAAAACCGTTGCATTGTGCTTCATTTATAATCCGTTGCTCAATGAGTAGCATCAATGATTACTTTAGAATGATCATTTTAACTGGCCGATCAACTTGACATGCCGCACTAAGTCGTGCATAACTTTTGGTTTAGAACTCAGAATGACATGAATCGAACGCCCACGTTAAACTAGCTCCATTTTCTTTATTGTGACAAAATTTGAGACATAAATGATTTGACAAAGTATCCAAGTTACTAAAGTCTATTCAAAACTGCTTCATGCCATGCATTATGCTTTATTTATAAGCATTTACTCAATGAGCATCAATGACCAATTTAGAACGATCATTTTAAATGGCCGATCAACTTGACATGTCTGCACTATATCATACGTAACTTTTGATTTATAGCTTAAAATGACACGAATCCAATGCCCACGTTAAGCTAGCTCAATTATCTATATTGTGACAAAATTTGAGACAGAATTAGATCGACAAAGCATCCAAGTTATCCAATCTATTCAAAACTGCTTCATGCCATGCATTGTGCTTTATTTATAAGCATTTACTCAATGAGCATTAATAAGGATACAAGCCTATTGATCATAAGCGACATGAGCACAAGCATGAGGTGTCTAATCTAGCATGCCATAAGACATCTTTATTAGCAAAAACACAGGATTTGAAAGCTAAGGAATCCAAATTGCTTGGAGGGTCTTCAAGAACATAGAGCTCATCTTGAGTTACACCACCTCCAAGTATCTTACCACTCTTAATATCCTGAAAGTAAACATTGTTAGGCCCAAATGTAACATTGCAATTGAGGTCTTTAGTAGCCTTTTTGACAGAAACTAGATTAGACTTAAATTTAGGTACAAAGACTGCATTAGTTTCTTTGTCAAATAGTCTTAATTTTCCGGTTCCTTCAATTGGAATACCCTTACCATCAGCTATAGTTACTTGTCCTAGACATGGTTTAATGTTCTTTAACAACCTAGCATTGCTAATCATATGGTGAGAAGCACCTGAATCCACTACCAACTTATGATCTGGTTTATCAAGCGATTTATGGGAGTAGAGTGTGATACCGGAGAGTTTTGAGGCATAGGCCTTGATGAGATCCTCCAAGTCACTCTTCTTAACATAATCCATGGATACATTCATAGCTAGCTCCCCTCCTTGGTTGGATGAACTTGCCGGTTCAGTCGCAACCATTTGAGAGATGTTAGCCTTTGAATCCTTGAACCGGTTTGGCTTGAGATGAGGATGAAGTATCCAGCACTTGTCCTTGATGTGGCCATTCCTCTTACAATGCTCACACATCACACTCTTCCTATCCTCTTGCTTAAACACGCTTTTGTTGGCCATGAATAGTTCTCCTTTACCACCAAACAAACCAATGTTGCCTTGCTCCCTTTGAATCCGTGAGCACACCTCTTCGAAATCAGGGAGTTTTGGCTCTCTCAGGATGGACTTAATCACATCCTTAAAGGCTGGATTTAGGTTGAGAAGGAGCCCAAATATCTTGTCTTGTTCCTTCCTTTCATTAAGCACCTTTGGATCCATAAGAACTTGGTCTCAACATGTCAAGCTCGGACCATGTTGACTGGAACTTGCCCAGGAATTTTGTGAACTCCATATCCTCTTGGTGTAGATCATTGAGAGCGTTCTTAACCTCATACACACGGCTGAGGTTTGAAACATCCCCATACACCCTCTTGAGAGTGTCCCAAAGAGACTTGGCAGTTTCACAATGTGAATAAGCTTCAAGAATGGATGGGTCCAATGAATTTTGGAGGAATCCAAGGACTGATTGATCTTCTTGGAACCACCTAGCTTCTTCTTTTCTTGTTGCCTCATCCTTCTTCTCCTTTGGATCATCTATAGATGGAGTATTATCCTCCAAGATGTGATTCCAAAGTCCTTTGCCACAAATGGCTGTCTTGATGGTTCTTGACCATAATGTGTAGTTCAAGCCTTTGAGAACTACTGCTATCATCGTAGGTTTCAGGCTGGAACTAATTTGAACTGTATCCTCCATTGTTAGGCTTTGAAGAGCTCAAAGGAAGCAGCTTTTATGGTTGAATGAAACCGTGAGTTTTTAGTCTAAAGACTGAGAGATTTTTGACAGAATTTTAGATTAGAAACTGAGAGATTTGAGTAGAAAAGATAAGAGAATGATCTTATGCTCTGATACCATGTAAGAATATTGAGATTATAGAGGAGAAATGTGAAGAATTGAATCTGAAAACTCAAAGAGAAGTATGAGAAATGACTTAGACTTATGGAGAAGAATCTCCTAAGAGTATATTATACATTGAGTCTTTACAGCCCTTTTATAGAGGATTTACAATGTGAACACAAAAGAAAACGAATTCAAACTTGTGGATGAGTTTGAATAGAGGAGGAGCCTGTCAACAACCAATGAGAAGAGAGGAGACAGCATGGGCATGACTGTTTGGTGTGGTTGCCAAGACTGTGTGCAGCATGGGCATGACTGTTTGGTGTGGTTGCCAAGACTGTGTGCAGCATGGGCATGACTTTTTCACCTTGATTCTTCTCCCAAGGTAGCTATTTAACCATTTCAACCATGTGGTTAATAATAACCCATCCTTTTTCATTTCCCTTGTTATTCAAACTGAATTTTCGTGCTCACACTTGCCTTGTAGGTCAAGATAGGTCTTATTTGATTTTCCTATGTCAATAATAAGCCTCTACCCAATGAGCACCAATGATCAGTAAAAAATGATCATTTTAACTGGCCGATGAACTTGACATGTCCGCACTAAATTCTCCGTAACTTTTGATTTTGCTTAGAATGATAGAAATCCAAAGCCCTCACTAAGCTAGCTCAATTTTCTAAATTGTGACAAATTTGAGACAGAAATACATTCGACAAAGCGTCCAAGGTATCCAATCTATTCAAACCTTGATCATGCCATGCATTGTGCTTCATTTATAAGCCTCCACTCAATGAGCACCAATGATCAGTTAAAAATGAGCACCAATGATCAGTTAAAAATGGGCACCAATGATCAGTTAAAAATGATCATTTTAACAGGCCGATTAACGTGACATGTACGCACTAAATTGTTCATAACATTTGATTTAGTGCTCAGAATGACACAATTCCAAATCCCACGTTAAGCTAGCTCAATTTTCTATATTGTAACAAAATTTGAGACAGAAATAGATACGACAAGGTGTCCAAGTAATCCAATATATCCCGGACTGCGTGATAACGTGCATTATGCTTCATTTATAAGCCTTTAGTCAATGAGCATCAATGATAAGTTTAGGTTGGTAATTTTAACTAGCCGATCAACTTGGCATGTCTGCACTAAATCGTCTGTAACTTTTGATTTAGAGCTCGGATTGGCACAAATCGAATGCCCACGTTAAGCTTACATAATTTTCTATATTGCAACAAAATTTGAGATAGAAATCGATATGACAAGGCATCCAAGTTATCCAATCTTTTCAAAACTTTGTAATACCATGAATTGGGCTTCATTTATAAACCTCTACTAAATGAGAACCAATGATCAGTTAATATTGATCAGTTTAACTGGCTGATCGACTTGACATGTTTGCACTAAATCGTCTGTAACTTTGGATTTAGAGCTCAGAATGACACAAACCCAAAGCCCACGTTAAGCTAGCTCAATTTTCTATATTATGATAAAATTTGAGATAGAAATAGATACGACAAAGAATCCAAGTTATCCAATCTATCCAAATCTTTGTCACGCAATGGCTTGTGCTTCATTTATAAGCCTCTACTCGATGAGCACAAATGACCAGTTAGTAATGATCATTTTAACTATCCGATCAACCTGACATGTCCGCACTAAATCGTCCGTAACTTTTGATTTAGAGCTTAAAATGACAGAAATTCAAACCCCACGTTAAGCTAGCTTAATTTTTTATATAGTGACAAATTTGGATTGAAATAGATTCGACAGAGCATCCAAGTTATCCATTATATTCAAAACTTCGTCATGCCATGCATTGTGCTTCATTTATAAGCCTCTACCCAATGAGCACCAATGATCAGTTAAAAATGATCATTTTAACTGGCAGATGAACTTGACATGTCCGCACTAAATTCTCCGTAACTTTTGATTTTGCTTAGAATGATAGAAATCCAAAGCCCACACTAAGCTAGCTCAATTTTCTAAATTGTGACAAATTTGAGACAGAAATACATTCGACAAAGCGTCCAAGGTATCCAATCTACTCAAAACTTGATCATGCCACGCATTGTGCTTCATTTATAAGCCTCCAGTCAATGAGAACCAATGAGCAGTTAAAAATGATCATTTTAACAGGCCGATTAACATGACATGTTCGTACTAAATTATTCATAACATTTGATTTAGTGCTCAGAATGACACAATTCCAAATCCCACGTTAAGCAAGCTCAATTTTCTATATTATAACAAAATTTGAGACAGAAATAGATACGACAAAGTGTCCAAGTAATCCAATCTATCCCGGACTGCGTGATAACGTGCATTATGCTTCATTTATAAGCCTTTACTCAATGAGCATCAATGATAAGTTTAGGATGGTAATTTTAACTAGCCGATCAACTTGACATGTCTGCACTAAATCGTCTGTAACTTTTGATTTAGAGTCCGGATTGACACAAATCGAAAGCCCACGTTAAGCTAACATAATTTTCTATATTGCAACAAAATTTGAGATAGAAATTGATATGACAAAGCATCCAAGTTATCCAATCTTTTCAAAACTTTGTCATACCATGAATTGGGCTTCATTTATAAGCCTCTACTAATTGAGAACCAATGATCAGTTAAGAATGATCAGTTTAACTGGCTGATCCACTTGACATGTCTGCACTAAATCGTCCGTAACTTTGGATTTAGGGCTCAGAATGACACAAATCCAAAGGCCGCGTTAAGCTAGCTCAATTTTCTATATTATGATAAAATTTGAGATAGAAATAGATACGACAAAGAATCCAAGTTATCCAATATATCAAAAAATATGTCACGTAATGGCTTGTGCTTCATTTATAAGCCTCTACTTGATGAGCACCAATGATCAGTTAGTAATGATTATTTTAACTATCCGATCAACCTGACATGTCCGCACTAAATCGTCCGTAACTTTTCATTTAGAGCTTAAAATGACAGAAATTCAAACCCCACGTTAAGCTAGCTTAATTTTTTATATAGTGACAAATTTGGATTGAAATAGATTCGACAGAGCATCCAAGTTATCCAATCTATTCAAAACTTCGTCATGCCATGCATTGTGCTTCATTTATAAGCCTCTATCCAATGAGCACCAATGATCAGTTCAAAATGATCATTTTAACTGGCCGATGAACTTGACATGTCTGCACTAAATTCTCCGTAACTTTTGATTTTGCTTAATATGATAGAATTCCAAAGCCCACACTAAGCTAGCTCAATTTTCTAAATTGTGACAAATTTGAGACAGAAATACATTCGATAAAGCGTCCAAGGTATCCAATCTATTCAAAACTTGATCATGTCATGCATTGTGCTTCATTTATAAGCCTCCACTCAATGAGCACCAATGATCAGTTAACAATGATCATTTTAACAGGCGGATTAACGTGACATGTTCGCACTAAATTGTTAATAACATTTTATTTAGTGCTCAGAATGACACAATTCCAAATCCCACGTTAAACTAGATCAATTTTCTATATTGTAACAAAATTTGAGACAGAAATAGATATGACAAAGTGTCCAAGTAATCCAATCTATCTCGGACTGCGTGATAAAGTGCATTATGCTTCATTTATAAGCCTTTACTCAATGAGCATCAATGATAAGTTTAGGATGGTAATTTTAACTAGCCGATCAACTTGACATGTCTGCACTAAATCGTCTGTAACTTTTGATTTAGAGCTCGGATTGACACAAATCGAAAGCGCATGTTAAGCTAACATAATTTTCTATATTGCAACAAAATTTCAGACAGAAATCGATATGGCAAAGCATCCAAGTTATCCAATCTTTTCAAAACTTTGTCATACCATGAATTGGGCTTCATTTATAAGCCTCTACTAAATGAGAACCAATGATCAGTTAAGAATGATCTGCTGATGGACTTGACATTTCTGCACTAAATCGTCCGTAACTTTGGATTTAGAGCTCAGAATGACACAAATCCAAAGGCCGCGTTAAGCTAGCTCAATTTTCTATATTATGATAAAATTTGAGATAGAAATAGATACGACAAAGAATCCAAGTTATCCAATCTATCAAAAAATTTGTCATGCAATGGCTTGTGCTTCATTTATAAGCCTCTACTCGATGAGCACCAATGATCAGTTAGTAATGATCATTTTAACTATCCGATCAACCTGACATGTCCGCACTAAAATCTTCCATAATTTTTGATTTAGAGCTTAAAATGACAGAAATTCAAAGCCCACGTTAAGCTAGCTTAATTTTTTATATAGTGAGAAATTTGAGATTGAATATTCGATAAAGCGTCCAAGTTATCCAATCTATTCAAAACTTCGTCATGCCATTCATTGTCCTTAATTTATAAGCCTCTACCCAATGAGCACCAATGATCAGTTAAAAATGATCATTTTAACTGGCCGAAGAGCTTGACATGTCCGCATTAAATTTTCCGTAACTTTTGATTTAGCTTAGAATGATAGAAATCCAAAGCCCATACTAAGCTAGCTCAATTTTCTATATTGTGACAAATTTGACACAGAAATAGATTCGACAAAGCGTCCAAGGTATCCAATCTATTCAAAACTTCGTCATGCCATGCATTGTGCTTCATTTATAAGCCTCTACTCACACACCTATGATCAGTTAAAAATGATAATTTTAACAGGACGATTAACTTGACATGTTCTCACTAAATTGTTTATAACATTTGATATAATGCTCAGAATAACACAAATCCAAATCCCTTGTTAATCAAGCTCAATTTTCTATATTGTGACAAAATTGTAGACAGAAATATATACGACAAAGTGTCCAAGTAATCCAATCTATCCCGAAATGCGTGATGACGTGCATTATGCTTCATTTATAAGCCTTTACTCAATGAGCATCACTGATCAGATTAGAATGGTCATTTTAACTAGCCGATCAACTTGACATGTCCGCACTAAATCGTCCGTAACTTTTGAATTAGAGCTCGGAATGACACAAATAGAAAGCTTACGTTAAGCTAGCTTAATTTTCTATATTGTAACAAAATTTGAGACAGAAATCGATATGACAAAGCATCCAAGTTATCCAATCTTTTCAAAACTTTGTCATGCCATGAACTGGGCTTCATTTATAAGCCTCTACTAAATGAGGACCAATAATCAGTTAAGAATGATCATTTTAACTAGCTGATCAATTTGACATGTCTACACTAAATCGTTCTTAACTTTGGATTTAGAGCTTAGAATGACACAAATCCAAAAGCCACGTTAAGCTAGCTCAATTTTCTATATTGTTACAAAATGTAAGACAAGCATACATATGAAGAAGCATCCAAGTAATCCAATCTATCCAAAACTATGTCATGCCTTGCAGTGTGCTTCATTTATAAGCCTTTACTCAATGAGCATCAATGGTCAATTTAGAATGGTCATTTTAACTAGCCGATCAACTTGACATGTCCCCACTAAATCGTCCGTAACTTTTGATTTAGAGCTCGGAATGACACAAATCCAAAAGCCCATATAAAAGTAGCTCAATTTTCTATATTGTGATAAAATTTGAGACAGAAATAGATACGACAAAGAATCCAAGTTATCTAATCTATCAAAAACTTTGTCATGAAATGCCTTGTGCTTCATTTATAAACCTCTACTCGATGAGCATCAATGATTAGTTAGTAATTATCATTTTAACTATCCGATCAACTTGACATGTCTGCACTAAATCGTCCGTAACTTTTGATTTAGAGCTTAGAATGACAGAAATTCAAAGCCCACGTTAAGCTAGCTCAATTTTCTATATAGTGACATATTTGAGATTGAAATAGATTCGAAAAAGCGTCCAAGTTATCCAACCTATTCAAAACTTCGTCATGCCATGCATTGTGCTTCATTTATAAGTCTCTACCCAATGAGCACCAATTATCAGTTAAAAATGATCATTTTAACTGGCCAATGAACTTGACATGTCCGCACTAAATTCTCCGTAACTTTTGATTTAGCTTAGAATGATAGAAATCCAAGGCCCACACTAAGCTAGCTCAATTTTCTATATTGTGATTAATTTGAGACAAAAATAGATTCGACAAAACATCCAAGGTATCCAATCTATTCAATTGAACTTCGTCATGCCATGCATTGTGCTTCATTTATAAGCCTCTACTCACACACCTATGATCAGTTAAAAATGATCATTTTAACAGGCTGATTAATTTGACATGTCCGCACTAAATTGTTCAGAACATTTGATTTAGTGCTCAGAATGACACAAATCCAAATCCCACGTTAAGATAGCTCAATTTTCTATATTGTGACAAAAATTGAGACAGAAATAGATACGACAAAGTGTCCAAGTTATCCAATCTATCCCGCACTGCATGATGACGTGCATTATGCTTCATTTATAAGCCTTTACTCAATTAGCATCGATGATCAGTTTAGAATTGTCATTTTAAGTAGCCGAACAACTTGACATATCTGGACTAAATTGTCCGTAACTTATGATTTAGAGCTCGGAATGACACAAATCAAAAGCCCACGTTAAGCTAGCTTAATTTTCTTTATTGTAGCAAAATTTGAGACAGAAATCGATATGACAAAGCATCCAAGTTATCCAATCTTTTCAAAACTTTCTCATACCATGAATTGGGCTTCATTTATAAGGCTCTACTAAACGAGCACCAATGATCAGTTAAGAATGATCATTTTAATTGGCTGATCAACTTGACACGTGTGCACTAAATCGTTCGTTTCTTTGGATTTAGAGCTCAGAATGACACAAATTCAAAAGCCACGTAAAGCTAGCTCAATTTTCTATATTGTTACAAAATTTAAGACAACAATACATATGACAAAACATCCAAGTAATCCAATCTATCAAAAACTGTGTCATGCCTTGCATTTTGCTTCATTTATAAGCCTTTACTAAATGAGCATCAATGATCAATTTAGAATGGTCATTTTAACTAGCTGATCAACTTGACATGTCCGCACTAAATCGTCCATAACTTTTGAGTTAGAGCTCAGAATGACACAAATCCAAAAGCCCTTGTTAAACTAGCTCAATTTTCTATATTGTGATAAAATTTGAGACAGAAATAGATACGAAAAAGAATCCAAGTTATCCAATCTACCAAAAACTTTGTCATGCAATGCCTTGTGCTTCATTTATAAGCCTCTACTCGATGAGCACCAATGATCAGTTATTAATGATCATTTTAACTATCCGATCAACTTGACATGTCCGCACTAAATCGTCTGAACTTTTGATTTAAACCTTAGAATGATAGAAATTCAAAGCCCACGTTAAGCTAGCTCAATTTTCTATATAGTGACAAATTTGAGATTGATATAGATTCGACAAAGCTTCCAAGTTATCCAATCTATTCAAAACTTTGTCATGCCATGCATTGTGCTTCATTTATAAGCCTCTACCCAATGAGCAACAATGATCAGTTAAAAATGATCATTTTAACTGACCAATGAACTTGACATGTCCGCACTAAATTCTCCGTAACTTTTGATTTAGAGCTCAGAATAACAAAATCTCCAAGCCCACGTTAAGCTAGCTCAATTTTCTATATTGTGACAAAATTTGAAACAGAAATAGATACGACAAAGTGTCCTAGTTATCCAGTCTATCCCGTAGTGCGTGATGACATGCATTATGCTTAATTTATAAGTCTCTCATCAATGAGCACCAATGATCAGTTAAGAATGATCATTTTTACTAGGCGATCAACTTTTCATGTCCGCACCAAATTGACCGTAATTTTTGATTTAGAGCTCGGAATGACACAAATCCAAAGCACACGTTAAGCTGGCTCAATTTTCTTTATTGTGATAGAGTTTAAGACTAGAGTTGCATCCAGAAATCCATCAAGTAATCAAATTTATCAAAAACTGCGTCATACCATGCATTGTGCCTCAATGAGCATAATTGATCAGTTCAGAATAAAATTTTTAACTAGCCGATTGACTTGACATATCTGCACTAAATTGTCCGTAACTTTTGATTTGGAGCTCGGAATAACACAAATCCAAAGCCCACGTTAAGCTAGCTAAAGTTTCTTCATTGTGACAAAATTATATACTGGACTAGATATGAAAAAGCGTCCATATAAATGAAGTACAATGCATGACATCACGCAGTTTTGGATAGATTGGATTACTTGATAATTTTTTCTTATCTATTTATGTCTCAAGTTTTCTCACAATATAGAAAATTAAACTAGCATAACATGGGTTTTGGTTTTGTGTCATTGTAAGCATTAAATCAAAAGTTATGGATGATTTAGTTCGGACATGTCAAGTTGATCGGCCTGTTAAAACGATCATTTTTAACTGATCATTGGTGCTTATTGAGTATAGGCTTTTAAATGAAGCATAATGCATGGCATCATACAATTCGGGATAGATTGGATAACTTGGACACTTTTTCATATCTATTTCTTTCTCAAATTTTGTCACAATATTGAAACTTGAGCTACCTTAACGTAGGAATTGGATTTGTGTCATTCTCAGTTATATATCAAAACTTATGGATGATTTAGTGCAGATATGTCAAGTTGATCGACCAGTTAAAATGATCATTCTAAATTGTTCATTGATGCTCATTGAGTAAAGGCATATAAATGAAGCACAATGCATGACATCAAGTAGTTTTGGTGATATTGGATTATTTGGACGCTTTGTCATATCTATTTATGTCTCAAATTTTGTCACAATATAGAACCTTGAGTTAGCTTAACGTGGGCATCAGATTCGTGTCGTTTTGAAGTCTAACTCAGGAGGACGATTTAGTGAAGACATGTCAAGTTGGTCGACCAGCTAATATGATCATTCGAAACTGATCATTGGTGCTTATTGAGTAAAGGCTTATAAATGAAGCATAATGCATGGTATTACGCCGTTTAAGATAGATTGTATTACTTGGATGCTTTGTTGTATCTATTTTTCTCTCAAAACTTGTAACAATATATTAAAATTGATCTAGCTTAACGTGGACATTGGATTCGTGTCATTCTGAGCTATAAATAAAAAGCTATGGACGATTTAGTGCAGACATGTCAAGTTGATCGACTAGTTAACATGATCATTATAAACTCATCATTGGTGCTCATTGAGTAAAGGATTATAAATGAAGCATAATGCATGGCTTTCTGCAGTTTGGGATAGATTGTATTAGTTGGATGCTTTGTCCTATCTATTATTGTCTCAAAACTTTGTACAATATAGAAAATTGAGCTAGCTTAACGTGGGCATTTAATTCGTGTCATTCTGACTTATAAATCAAAAGTTATGGACGATTTAGTGTAGACATGTCAAGTTGATCGAACAGTTAAAATGATCATTCTAAACTATTCATTGATGCTCATTGAGTAAAGGCTTATAAATGAAGCACAATGCATGGCATCACAGAATTTTGGTTAGATTGGATTACTTGGACGCTTTGTCGTATCTATTTCTGTCTAAAATATTGCCACAATATAGAAACTTGAGCTAGCTTAACGTGGGCATCGGATTCGTGTCATTCTGAGCTCTAACTCAAAAGGACGATTTAGTGCAGATATGTCAAGTTGATCAGTCAGTTAAAATGATCAATCTAAACTGATCATGGATGCTCATTGAGTAAAGGCTTATAAATAAAGCACAATGCATGGCATCACGCAGTTTAGAGAGATTGGATTATTTGAACGCTTTATCGTATCTATTTATGTCTTAATTTCTGACACAATATAGAAAATTAAGCTAGCTTAACGTGGGCTTTGGATACATGTCATCTGAGCACTAAATCAAAAGTTACGGACGATTTAGTGCCAACATGTCAAGTTGATTGACCAGTTAAAATGATCATTCTTAACGGATTATTGGTGCTCATTGAGTATAGGCTTATAAATGAAGCATAATGCATGGCATCCCACACTTTTGGATAGATTGGATAACTTGGACGCCTTGTCCTATCTATTTCTTTCTCAAATTTTGTCACAATATTGAAACTTCAGCTAGCTTAACGTGGGCATTGGATTCGTGTCATTCAGATCTCTAAAATCAAAAGTTAAGGAAGAGTTAGTGCATACATGTTTAGTTGATCGACCAGTTAATATGATTATTCTAGACTAATCATTGATTGTCATTGAATAAAGGCTTATAAATGAAGCATAATTCATGGCATCACGCAGCTTGGGATAGATTGTATTACTTGGATGCTTTTTCGTATCTATTTCTGTCCCAAATCTTGTCACAATATAGAAATGGAGCTAGCTTAACGTGGGGATTGGATTCATGTCATTCAGAGTTATGTATCAAAAGTTATGGCTGATTTATTGCAGACATGTCAAGTTGATCGACCAGTTAAAATGATCATTCTAAAATGATCATTGATGCTCATTGAGTAAATGCTTACAAATGAAACACAATGCATGGCATCACGCAGTTTTGGGTAGATTGGATAAGTTGGACACTTTGTCGTATCTATTTCTGTCTCAAATTTTGTCACAATATAGAAAATTGAACTAGGTTAACGTGGGCATCGGATTCATGTCATTCTAGCTCTAAATCAAAAATTACATATGATTTAGGGCAGACATGTCAAGTTGATCGACAAGCTAATATGATCATTCTAAATTGATCATTGGTGCTCATTGAGTAAAGGCTTATAAATGAATTATAATGCATGGCATCACGCAGGTTACGATAGATTGTATTTCTTGGATCCTTTGTCATATCTATTTTTCTCTCAAAACTTGTAACAATATAGAAAATTGAGCTAGCTTAATGTGGACATTGGATTTGTGTCATTCTAAGCTATAAATAAAAAGCTACGGACGATTTAGCGCAGACTTGTCCAGTTGATGGACCAGTTAATATAATCAATCTAAACTGATCATTGGTGCTTATTGCACAAACACTAATAAATGAAGCATAATTCATAGCATCACGCAGCTTGGGATAGATTGTATTTCTTGGATGCTTTGTTGTATCTATTTCTGTCTCAGAACTTGTTACAAGAAAGAAAATTGAGCTAGCTTAACGTGGACATTGGATTCGTGTAATTCTGAGTTTTAAATCAAAAGTTACGGACGATTTAGTGCAGACATGAGATGTTGATCAACCAGTTAAAATGATCATGTTAAAATGATCATTGATGCTCATTGAGTAAAGGCTTATAAATGAAGCACAATGCATGGCATCATGCAAATTTGGTTACATTGGATTACTTGCACGCTTTATCGTATATATTTATGTCTCAAATTTTGTCATAATATAGAAACTTGAGCTAGTTTAACGTGGATCGGGTTCCGATCATTCTGAGCTCTAAATCAAAAGAACAATTTAGTGCAGTCATGTCAAGTTGATCGACCAGCTAATATGATCATTCTAAACTGATCATTGGTGCTCATTGAGTAAAGTCTTATCAATGAAGCAGAATGCATGGCATCACGCAATTTAAGATAGGTTGTATTACTTAGAAGCTTTGCATATCTATTTTTGTCTCAAATTTTCTCACAAATTTGAAAATTGAGCTAGTTTAACTTGGGATTTGGATTTGTGTCTTTCTGAGCTCTAAATCAAAAGTTACGAAAGATTTAGTGCAGACATGTCAAGTTTAGTGGAAGTAAAAATGATCATTCTTAACTGATCATTGGTGCTTGTTGAGTAGAGGCTTATAAATGAAGCATAATATATGGCATCACATAGATCGGGGTAGATTGGATAACTTGGACTCTTCGTCATCTATTTATTTCACAAATTTTGTCACAATATTGAAACTTGAGCTTGCTTAACGTGGGCATTGGATTCGTGTCATTTTGAGCTCTAAATAGAAATTTACGTACGATTTAGTGCAAATATGCCAAGTTGATCGACTAGTTAATAAGATCATTTTAAACTAATCATTGGTGCTCATTGAGTAAAGGCTATAAATGCATCATAATGCATGCAATCACACACTTTGGGATACATTGTATTACTTGGATGCTTTGTCTTATCTATTTCCATCTCAAAACTTGTCACCATATAGAAAATTGGTCTAGCTTAATGTGGGCATTGGATTCATATCATTCTGAGTTATAAATCAACAGTTATGAACGATTTAGTGCAAACATGTCAAATTGATCGACCAATTAAAATGATCATTCTAAACTGATCATTGATGCTCATTGAATAAAGGCTTATAAATGAAGCACAATGCATGACATCACACGGTTTTGGTTAGATTGGATTACTTGGATGCTTTGTCTTATATATTTATGTCTCAAATTTTGTCACAATATAGAAAATTAAGCTAGCTTGACGTGGGCATCGGATTCGTGTCTTTCTGAGCTATAAATCAAAAGGACGATTTAGTGCAGACATGTCAAGTTTATCGACCAGCTAGTATGATCATTCTAAACTGATCATTAGTGCTCATTGAATAAAGGCTTACAAATGAAGCATAATGCATGACATCACGCAGTTTAAGAAGATTGTATTACTTCGATGCTTTGTCGTATCTATTGAAATCTCAAAACTTGAAACAATTTAGAAAATTGAAATAGCTTAACGTGGCCATTGGATTTGGGTCATTCTGAGCTCTAAATCAACTGTTACGAAAGATTTAGTGGGCACATGTCAAGTTGTTGGCAGTTAAAATGATCATTCTTAACTTATCATTGTTGCTCATGTACTAGAAGCTTATAAATGAAGCATAATGCATGGTATCACGTAGTTCGGGAGAGATTGGATTACTTAGATGCTTGGTCATATCTAATTATGTATCAAATTTTGTCACGATTTAGAAAATTGAGCTAGATTAACGTGGGCATTGGATTCGTGTCATTTCAAGTAATAAATAAAAGTTACAGATAATTTAGTGCAGACATGTCAAGTTGATCGGTTAGTTAAAATGATCACTGGTGCTCATTGAGTTAAGGCTTATAAATGAAGAATAATGCATGATATTATGCAGCTTTTGATAGATTTGATTGCTTGGAAGATTTGTCTTACATTTTAGTCTTACATTTTATGATAATATAGAAAATTGAGCTAGCTAAATGTGGGCTTTTGATTTGTGTCATTCTGAGCTCTAAATCAAAAGTTACGGACGATTTAATGCGGACATGTCAAATTTAATACACACATGTGAAATTTATCAACCAGTTAAAATGATCATTCTAAACTGATGATTGATGCTCATTGAATAAAAGCATATAAATGAAGTACAATGCATTGCATCAATCAGTTTTGGATAGATTGGATTACTTGGATGCTTTGTAGTGTCTATTTATGTCTTAAATTTTGTAACAATATAGAAAATTAGGCTAGGTTAACGTGGGCTTTGGATTTGTGTCATTATGAGCTGTAAATCAAAAGCTACAGACGATGTAGTGCAGGCATATCAAGATGATCAGTCAGTTAAAATGATCATTTTAAACAGATCATTGATGCTCATTAAGTAAGGCTTATAAATAAAGCACAATGCATGGGATTACGCAATTTTGGATAGAATGGATTACTTGGATGCTATTTCGTATCCACTTTGTCTCAAATTTTATCACATTATAGAAAATTGAGCTAGCTTGACGTGGGCATTGGATTTGTGTCATTTGAAGCTATAAATCAAAACTAACGGACGATTTAGTTCAACCATGTCAAGTTGATCGACCAGTTAGAATGATCAATTTAAACTTATCATGGATGCTCATTTTGTAAAGGCTTATAAATGAAGCACAATTCATGACATCACGCAATTTGGGATAGATTTGATTACTTGATAATTTTGTATTATCTATTTATGTCTCAAATTTTGTTACAATATAGAAAATTAAACTAGCTTAACGTGGGTTTTGGTTTTGTGTCATTCTAAGCTTGAAATCAAAAGTTATGGATGATTTAGTTCAGACATGTCAAGTTGATCGGACAGTTAAAATGATCATTTTTAACTGATCATTGGTGCTTATTGAGTATAGGCTTTTAAATGAAGCATAATGCATGGCATCATACAGTTCGGGATAGATTGGATAACTTGGACGCTTTGTCATATCTATTTCTTTCTGAAATTTTGTCACAATATTGAAACTTGAGTAGCTAACGTGGGCATTGGATGCGTGTCATTTTGAGGGCTAAATCAAAAGTTACAGAAGATTTAGTGCAGACATATCAAGTTGATCGACCAGTTAATATGATCATTCTAAACAGATAATTGGTGCTCGATGAGTAAAGGTTTATAAATAAAGCATAATGCATGGCGTCAAGCAATTTTGGATTGATTGTATTGCTTGGATACCTTGTAGCTATTTCTGTCTCAAAACTTGTCATAATATAGAAAATTGAGCTAGCTTAACGTGGCTATTGGATTCGTCTCATTCTCCGCAAATAAATCAAAAGTTACAGACGATTTAGTGCAAGCATGGCAAATTGATCGACCAGTTAAAATGATCATTTTAAACTAATCATTGATGCGCATTGAGTAAACTCTTATAAATGAAGCACAATGCATTGCATAACGCTCTGTTTTGGATAGATTGGATTACTTGGATGATTTATCATGTCGATTTCTGTCTCAAATTTTTTCAAAATTTAGAAAATTAAGCTAGCTTAATGTGGGCTTTATATTTGTTTCATTCTGAGATATAAATCAAAACTTATGGACAATTTATTTCAAACATGTCAAGTTGATCGACCAGTTAAAATGATCATTTTAAACTTATCAGTCATGCTCATTGAGTAAAGGTTATAAATGAAGCACAATGCATGGCATCACACAGTTTTGGATAGATTGGATTACTTGCACATTTTGTCTTTTCTATTTATGTCTCAAATTTTGTCACAATATAGAAAATTAAACTAGCTTAACGTGGGTTTTGGTTTTGTGTCTTTCTAAGCTCTAAATCGAAAGTTACGGATGATGTAGTTCGGACATGTCAAGTTGATCGGCTAGTTAAAATGATCATTCTTAACTTATCGTTGGTGCACATTGATTAGAGGCTTATAACTTGGACGCTTTGTCATATCTATTTCTTTCTCAAATTTTGTCACAATATTGAAACTTGAGCTAGCTAACGTGGGCAATGGATTCGTGTCATTATGAGCTCTAAATCAAAAGTTACAGACAATTTAGTGCATATATGTCAAGTTGATCGACCAGTTAATATGATCATTCAAAACTGATAATTGGTGCTCATTGAGTAAAGGCATATAAATGAAGCATAATGCATGGCATCATGAAATTTTAGATAGATTGTATTGCTTGGATGCCTTGTAGCTATTTCTGGCTCAAAACATGTCACAATATAGATAATTGAACTAGCTTAACGTGGCCGTTGGATTCGTATCATTCTGAGCTATAAATCAAAAGTTAGGGACGATTTAATGCAAGCATGCAAGTTGATCGACCAGTTAAAATGATCATTCTAAACTGATCATTGATGCTCATTGAGTAAAGGCTTATAAGTGAAGCACAATGCATTGCATCACAGAGTTTTGGATAGATTCGATTACTTGGACGATTTGTCGTATCTATTTCTGTGTCAAATTTTCTCACAATATAGAAAATTAGATAGCTTAACGTGGGCTTTGGATTTGTGTCATTTTGAGTTCTATATGAAAAGTTATGGACGATTTAGTGCAGACATGTCAAGTTGATCAACTAGTTAAAATGATCATTCTAAACAGAACATTAATGCTCATTGAGTAGAGGCTAATAAAAAAAGCACAATGCATGGAATCACGCAAATGGATAGATTGGATTATTAGGACGCTTTGTCAAATCTGTTTCTGACTCAAATTTTGTCACAATATAAAAAATTCAGCTAGCTTAACGTGGGCTTTGGATTTGTGTCATTGATTAAAGGCTTATTAATGAAACACAATGCATGGCATCATGCATTTTGGGAAAGATTGGACTACATGGATACTTTGTCGTATCTATTACGGTTTAGAAATTTGTCACAATATAGAAAATTGAGCGAGCTTAACATGGGCATTGGATTCGTGTCATTCTGAGCTATAAATCAAAACTTATGGATGATTTAGTGTAGACATTTCAGTTTGATTGGCCAGTTAAAATGATCATTCTAAACTGATCATTGATGCTCATTGAGAAAAGGCTTATAAATGGAGCACAATTTATGGCATGATGCAGTTTCAGATATATTGGATTACTTGGATGCGTTGTCGAATCTATTTCAGTCTCAAAATTTGTCACAATATTGAAAATTGAGCTAGCTTAACGTATGCATTGGATTCATGTCATTCTGAGCTATAAATCAAAAGTTACAGACGATTTATTGCAGACATGTCAAGTTGATCGGCCAGTTAAAATGATCATTCTAAACTGATCAATCATGTTCATTAAGTAAAGGCTTATAAATGAATAACAATGCATGTCATGATGCAGTTTTAGATAGATTAGATTACTTGGACCCTTTTTCAAATCTATTTTTGACACAAATTTTGTCACAATATAGAAAATTGAGCTAGCTTAACATGGGCTTTGGATTTGTTTGATTCTAACTCTAAATCCAAAGTTACGGACGATTTAGTACATACATGTCATGTTGATCGGCCAGTTAAATGATCATTCTTAACTGATCATTGATGATCATTGAGTAAAGGCTTATAAATGAAGCACAATGCATGATATAACACAGTTTTGGATAGATTGGATTACTTGCACGCTTTGTTGAATCTATTTATGTCTCAAATTTTGTCACAACAGAGAAAATTGAGCTAGGTTAACATAGACTTTGGATTTGTGTCATTATGAGCTCTAAATCAAAATTTACAGATGATTTATCGCAGACATGTCAAGTTTATCAACCAGTTAAAACGATCATTCTAAACTGATCATTGATGCTCATTGAGTAAAGGCTTATAAATGAAGCACAATGCATGACATAACGCAGTTTTTGATAGATTTGATTACTTGGAGGATTTGTCGAAGCAGTTTTAGTCTCAAATTTTATCACAATATAGAAAATTGAGCTAGCTTAACCTTAGCTTTGGATTTATTTCATTCCGAGGTATAAATCAAAAGTTACGGATGATTTTGTGCACACATGTCAAGTTGATTGGTAGTTAAAATGAGCATTCTTAACTTATCATTGGTGCTCATATAGAAGAAGCCTAGAAATGAAGCATAATGCATGGTATCACGTAGTTCGGGATAGATTGGATTAGTTAGATGCTTGGTCATATCTAATTCTGTATCAAATTTTGTCATGATATAGAAAATTGAGCTGGCTTAACATGGGCACTGGATTCGTGTCATTTTGAGTAATAAATAAAAGATACGGATGATTTAGTGCAGACATGTCAAGTTGATCGGTTAGTTAAAATGATCATTCTAAACTGATCACTAGTGCTCATTGAGTAAAGGATTATAAATGAAGCACAATGCATGGAATCACGTAGTTTTGGATAGATTTTATTACTTGGATGCTTTGCGTATCTATTTCTATCTCACATTTTCTCATAATTTAGAAAATTCAGCTAGCTTAACGTGGGCTTTGGATTTGTGTCATTCTGAGCTCTAAATCATAAGTTACGAAAGATTTAATGTGGACATGTCAAGTTGATTGGCAGTTAAAATGAACATTCTTAACTTATCATTGGTGCTCATTGAGTAGAGGCTTATAAATGAAGAATAATGCATGGCATCACGCAATTCGGGATAGATTGGATAACTTGGACGCTTTGTCATATCTATTTCTGTCTCAAATTTTGACAAAATATAGAAAATTGGTTTAGCTTAACGTGGGCATTGGATTCGTGTCAATCTGAGCAAGAAATCAAAAGTTAAGGACGATTAGTGCATATATGTCAAGTTGATCAGCTAGTTAAAATGATCATTCTACAGTTATCAATGATGCTCATTGAGTAAAGGCTTATAAGTAAAACACAGTGCATGGCATCACACAGTTTGGATAGATTGGATTATTTGGACTTTTTTTCGTATCTATTTCTGTCTTAATTTTTGATCACAATATATAAGATTAAGCTAGCTTAACATGGGCTTTTGATTTGTGTCATTCTATTGTCTAAATCAAAAGTTACGGACGATTTAGTGCGGACATGTCTAGTTGGTCGGCCAGTTAAAATGATCATTCTTAACTGATCATTGGTGCTCATTGCGTAGAGGTTTATGAATGAAGCATAATGCATGACATCTCACTGTTCGGGATAGATTGGATAATTTGGATGATTTGTCATATCTATTTCTTTCTAAAATTTTGTCAAAATATTGAAACTTGAGCTAGCTTAATGTGGGCATTGGATTCGTGTCACTCGGAGGTCTAAATTAAAAGTTACGGACGATTTACTGCATACATCTCAAATTGATCGACCAGTAAATATGATTGTAATAAACTGTTCATTGATGCTCATTGAGTAAAGACTTATAAATAAAGAATAATGCATGACATCAAGCAGTTTTAGACAGATTGTATTACTTGGATGCTTTGTCGTATCGATTTATGTCTCAAAACTTGTAAAAATATAGAAAATTGAGCTAGCATAAAGTGGGCATTGGATTTTTGTCATTTTGAGTTATAAATAAAAAGTTACGGACGATTTAGTGCAGACATGTCAAGTTGATCGACCAGTTTAAATGATCATTCTAAACTGATCATTAACGCTCATTGAGTAAAGGATTATAAATGAAGCACAATGCATGGCATCATGTTGTTTTGGATAGACTGATTACTTGGATGTTTTGCGTATATATTTCTGTTTAAAAACTTTTCACAATATAGAAAATTGAGCTAGCTAAACGTGGGAATTAGATTCGTGTAATTCTGGCTCTAAATCAAATGTTACAAAAGATTTTTTTCGGACATGTCAAGTTGATTGGCAGTGAAAATGATCATTATTAACTGACCATTGGTGCTCATTGAGAAGAGGCTAATAAATGAAGCATAATGTATGGCATCACTTAGATCAGGATAGATTGGATAGCTTGGACACTTTTTCATATCTATTTCTTTCTCAAATTTTGTCACATTATTGAAATTTGAGCTAGCTTAACGTGGGCATTGGATTCGTGCCATTCTGAGCTCTAAATCAAAAGTTACGGAAAAATTAGTGCAGACATTAAAAGTTGATCGACCAGTTAATATGATCATTCTAAACTGATCATTGTTGCTCATTGAGTAAATGCTTATAAATGAAGCATAATGCATGACATCACGCAGTTCAGGATAGATTGTATTACTTGGATGCTTTATCGTATCTCTTCCTGTGTCAAAACTTGTAACAATATTGAAAATTGAGCTAGCGTAACGTGGGCATTTGATTTGTGTCATTCTGAGATATAAATCAAAAATTACAAATTATTTAGTGCAAACATGTCAAGTTGATCAACTAGTAAAAATGATCATTCTAAACTGATCATTGATGCTCATTGAGTTAAGGCTTATAAATGAAGCACAACGCATGACATCACACAGTTTGTATAGATTGGATTATTTGGACGCTTTTTCGTTCCAATATTTATTTTAAATTTGGTCACAATATAGAAAATTAAGCTAGCTTAACGTGGGTTTTGGATTTGTGTAATTCTGAGCTCTAAATCAAAAGCTACGGACGATTTAGTGCGGACATGTCAAATTGATCGGCCAGTTAAAATCATCATTATAAATGATGCATAATGCATGGCATCACGCATTTTAAGATAGATTTTATTACTTGGATGCTTTGTCATATCTATTTCTATCTCAAAACTTGTAACAATATAGAAAAGTGCGCTAGCTTAACGTGGGCATTGGATTCGTGTCATTCTGAGCTATAAACAAAATGTTACAGACCAGTTAGTGCAGACATGTCAAGTTCATCGACCAGTTAAAATGATCATTCTAAACTAATCATTGGTGCTCATTAAGTAAAGGATTATAAATGAAGCACAGTGCATTGCATCACAGAGTTTTTGATAGATTGGATTACTTGGACGATTTGTCGCATCTATTTCTGTCTCAAATTTTGTCACAATATAGAAAATTAGATAGCTTAACGCGGGCTTTGGATTTGTGTCATTTTGAGTTCTATATGAAAAGTTATGGACGATTTAGTGCAGACATGTCAAGTTGATCAACTAGTTAAAATGATCATTCTAAACAGAACATTAATGCTCATTGAGTAGAGGCTAATAAAAAAATCCCAATGCATGGAATCACAAAAATGGATAGATTGGATTATTAGGACGCTTTGTCAAATCGATTTCTGACTCAAATTTTGTCACAATATTGAAAATTCAGCTAGCTTAACGTGGGCTTTGGATTTGTGTCATTGATTAAAGGCTTATAAATGAAACACAATGCATGGCATCATGCATTTTGGGAAAGATTGGACTACATGGATACTTTGTCGTATCTATTTCGGTCACAATGCATGGCATCATCATGACATCATGGATTCTTTTCAAATTATTTTTCTCTCAAATTTTGTCACAATATAGAAAATTGAGCTAGCTTAACGCGGGCATTGGATTCGTGTCATTCTGAGCTATAAATCAAAACTTACGGACGATTTAGTGTAGACATTTCAATTTGATTGGCAAGTTAAAATGATCATTCTAAACTGATCATTGATGCTCATTGAGAAAACGCTTATAAATGGAGCACAATTTATGGTATGAAGCAGTTTCGGATATATTGGATTACTTGGATGCTTTGCTGAATCTATTTCGGTCTCAAAATTTGTCACAATATTGAAAATTGAGCTAGCTTAACGTATGCATTGGATTCATGTCATTAAGAGCTACAAATCAAAAGTTACAGACGATATATTGTAGACATGTCAAGTTGATCGGCCAGTTAAAATGATAATTCTAAACTGGTCAATCATGCTCATTAAGTAAAGGCTTAGAAATGAATAACAATGCATGTCATGACGCAGTTTTAGATAGATTAGATTACTTGGACGCTTTTTCAAATCTATTTTGACTCAAATTTTGTCACAATATAGAAAATTGAGCTAGCTTAACTTGGGTTTGGGATTTGTGTCATTCTAACCTCTAAATCCAAAGTTACGGACGATTTAGTACAGACATGTCATGTTGATCTGCCTCTTAAATGATCATTCTTAACTGATCATTGATGCTCATTGACTAAAGGCTTATAAATGAAGTACAATGCATGACATAACACAGTTTTTGATAGATTTGATTACTTTAGTCTCAAATTTTATCACAATATAGAAAATTGAGCTAGCTTAACCTTACCTTTGGATTTGTATCATTCCGAGGTATAAATCAAAAGTTACGGAGGATTTAGTGCGCACATGTCAAGTTGATTAGTAGTTAAAATGATCATTCTTAACTTATCATTGGTGCTCATGTAGAAGAAGCTTAGAAATGAAGCGTAATGGAAGGTATCCCGTAGTTCGGGACAAATTGGATTAGTTAGATGCTTGGTCATATCTAATTCTTTCTAGAATTTTGTCACAATATAGAAAATAGAGCCAACTTAACGTGGGCATTGGATTTGTGTCATTTTAAGTAATAAATAAAAGTTACGGATGATGTAGTGCAAACATGTCAAGTTGATCGGTTAGTTAAAATGATCATTCTAAACTGATCACTGGTGCTCATTGAGTAAAGGCTTATAAATGAAGAATAATGCATGATATTATGCAGCTTTTGATACATTTGATTATTTGGAGGATTTGTCTTACATTTTAGTCTTACATTTTATGACAATGTAGAAAATTAGCTAGCTTAATGTGGGCTTTTGATTTGTGTCATTCTGAGCTCTAAATCAAAAGTTACGGACGATTTAATGTGGACATGTAAAATTTAATGCACACATGTCAAGTTTATCAACCAGTTAAAATGATCATTCTGAACTGATCATTGATGCTCATTGAATAAAAGCATATAAATGAAGCACAATGCATTGCATCAAGCAGTTTTGGATAGATTGGATTACTTGGATGCTTTGGTGTGTCTATTTATGTCTTAAATTTTGTTACACTATAGAAAATTGAGCTAGGTTGACGTGGGCTTTGGATTTGTGTCATTATGAGCTCTAAATCAAAAGTTACAGACGATTTAGTGCAAGCATGTCAAGTTGATCAGACAGTTAAAATGATCATTCTAAACGGATCATTGATGCTCACTGAGTAAAGGCTTATAAGTAAAGCACAATGCATGGGATCACGCAAATTTGGATAGATTGTATTACTTGGTTGCTATTTCGTATCCATTTTGTCTCAAATTTTATCACAATATTGAAAATTGAGCTAGCTTAATGTGGGCACTGGATTTGTGTCATTCTAAGCTATAAATCAAAACTAACGGATGATTTAGTTCAAAGATGTCAAGTTGATCGACCAGTTAAAATGATCATTTTAAACTTATCATGGATGCTCATTTTGTGAAGGCTTATAAATGAAGCACAATTCATGACTTCACGCAGTTTTGGATAGATTGGATTACTTGATAATTTTTTCTTATCTATTTATGTCTCAAATTTTGTCACAATATAGAAAATTAAACTAGCTTAACGTGGGTTTTGGTTTTGTATCATTCTAAGCTTGAAATCAAAAGTTATGGATGATTTAGTTCGGACATGTCAAGTTGATCGGACAGTTAAAATGATCATTTTTAACTGATCATTGGTGCTTATTGAGTATAGGCTTTTAAATGAAGCATAATGCATGGCATCATACAGTTCGGGATAGATTGGATAACTTGGACGCTTTGTCATATCTATTTCTTTCTCAAATTTTGTCACAATATTGAAACTTGAGTAGCTAACGTGGGCATTGGATGCATGTCATTGTGAGCGCTAAATCAAAAGTTACGGAAGATTTAGTGCAGACATGTCAAGTTGATCTACCAGTTAATATGATCATTCTAAACTGATAATTGGTGCTCGTTGAGTAAAGGTTTATAAATGAAGTATAATGCATGGCGTCACGCATTATTTAACCTTGTATCTATTTCTGTCTCAAAACTTGTCACAATATAGAAAATTTAGCTAACTTAACGTGGCCATTGGATTTGTCTCATTCTGCGCAAATAAATCAGAAGTTACAGACGATTTAGTGCAAGCTTGACAAATTGATCGACCAGTTAAAATGATCATTTTTAAACAAAGCATTGATGCGCATTGAGTAAACGCTTACAAATGGAGCACAATGCATTGCATAACACTATGTTTTGGATAGATTGGATTACTTGGATGATTTGTCATGTTGATTTCTGTCTCAAATTTTTTCAAAATTTAAAAAATTAATCTAGCTTAACGTGGGCATTATATTTGTTTCATTCTGAGATATAAATCAAAACTTATGGACAATTTATTTCAAACATGTCAAGTTGATCGACCCGTTAAAATGATCATTTTAAACTTATCAGTGATGCTCATTGAGTAAACGTTATAAATGAAGCACAATGCACGGCATCACACAGTTTTGGATAGATTGGTTTACTTGCACATTTTGTCTTTTCTATTTATGTCTCAAATTTTGTCACAATATAGAATATTAAACTAGCTTAACGTGGGTTTTGGTTTTGTGTCTTTCTAAGCTCTAAATCAAAAGTTACAGATGATTTAGTTCGGACATGTCAAGTTGATCGGCTAGTTAAAATGATCATTCTTAACTTATCGGTTGTGCACATTGAGTAGAGGCTTATAACTTGGACGCTTTGTGTACATACATGTCATGTTGATCGGCCAGTTAAATGATCATTCTTAACTGATCATTGATGATCATTGAGTAAAGGCTTATAAATGAAGCACAATGCATGATATAACACAGTTTTGGATAGATTGGATTACTTGCACGCTTTGTTGAATCTATTTATGTCTCAAATTTTGTCACAACAGAGAAAATTGAGCTAGCTTAACATAGACTTTGGATTTGTGTCATTACGAGCTCTAAATCAAAAGTTACAGATGATTTATCGCAGACATGTCAAGTTGATCAACCAGTTAAAACGATCATTCTAAACTGATCATTGATGCTCATTGAGTAAAGGCTTATAAATGAAGCACAATGCATGATATAACGCAGTTTTTGATAGATTTGATTACTTGGAGGATTTGTCGAAGCAGTTTTAGTCTCAAATTTTATCACAATATAGAAAATTGAGCTAGCTTAACCTTAGCTTTGGATTTATTTCATTCCGAGGTATAAATCAAAAGTTACGGATGATTTAGTGCGCACATGTCAAGTTGATTGGTAGTTAAAATGAGCATTCTTAACTTATCATTGGTGCCCATATAGAAGAAGCCTAGAAATGAAGCATAATGCATGGTATCACGTAGTTCGGGATAGATTGGATTAGTTAGATGCTTGGTCATATCTAATTCTGTATCAAATTTTGTCACGATATAGAAAATTGAGCTAGCTTAACATGGGCATTGGATTCGTGTCATTTTGAGTAATAAATAAAAGATACGGATGATTTAGTGCAGACATGTCAAGTTGATCGGTTAGTTAAAATGATCATTCTAAACTGATCACTGGTGCTCATTGAGTAAAGGATTATAAATGAAGCACAATGCATGGAATCACGTAGTTTTGGATAGATTGTATTACTTGGATGCTTTGCGTATCTATTTCTATCTCACATTTTCTCATAATTTAGAAAATTCAGCTAGCTTAACGTGGGCTTTGGATTTGTGTCATTCTAAGCTCTAAATCATAAGTTACGAAAGATTTAATGTGGACATGTCAAGTTGATTGGCAGTTAAAATGAACATTCTTAACTTATCATTGGTGCTCATTGAGTAGAGGCTTATAAATGAAGAATAATGCACGGCATCACGCAATTCGGGATAGATTGGATAACTTGGACGCTTTGTCATATCTATTTCTGTCTCAAATTTTGACACAATATAGAAAATTGGTTTAGCTTAACGTGGGCATTGGATTCGTGTCATTCTGAGCAAGAAATCAAAAGTTACGGACGATTAGTGCATATATGTCAAGTTGATCAGCTAGTTAAAATGATCATTCTACAGTTATCATTGATGCTCATTGAGTAAAGGCTTATAAGTAAAACACAGTGCATGGCATCACACAGTTTGGATAGATTGGATTATTTGGACTTTTTCGTATCTATTTCTGTCTTAATTTTTGATCACAATATATAAGATTAAGCTAGCTTAACATGGGCTTTTGATTTGTGTCATTCTATTGTCTAAATCAAAAGCTACGGACGATTTAGTGCGGACATGTCTAGTTGGTCGGCCAGTTAAAATGATCATTCTTAACTGATCATTGGTGCTCATTGAGAAGAGGTTTATGAATGAAGCATAATGCATGACATCTCACTGTTCGGGATAGATTGGATAATTTGGACGATTTGTCACATCTATTTCTTTCTAAAATTTTGTCAAAATATTGAAACTTGAGCTAGCTTAATGTGGGCATTGGATTCGTGTCACTCGGAGGTCTAAATTAAAAGTTACGGACGATTTACTGTAGACATCTCAAATTGATCGACCAGTAAATATGATTGTAATAAACTGTTCATTGATGCTCATTGAGTAAAGACTTATAAATAAAGAATAATGCATGACATCAAGCAGTTTTAGATAGATTGTATTACTTGGATGCTTTGTCGTATCGATTTATGTCTCAAAACTTGTAACAATATAGAAAATTGAGCTAGCATAAAGTGGGCATTGGATTTTTGTCATTTTGAGATATACATAAAAAGTTACGGACGATTTAGTGCAGACATGTCAAGTTGATCGACCAGTTAAAATGATCATTCTTAACTGATCATTAACGCTCATTGAGTAAAGGATTATAAATGAAGCACAATGCATGGCATCATGTTGTTTTGGATAGACTGAATTACTTGGACGTTTTGCGTATATATTTCTGTTTATAAACTTTTCACAATATAGAAAATTGAGCTAGCTAAACATGGGAATTAGATTCGTGTAATTCTGGCTCTAAATCAATAGTTACAAAAGATTTTTTTAGGACATATCAAGTTGATTGGCAGTGAAAATGATCATTATTAACTGACCATTGGTGCTCATTGAGTAGAGGCTAATAAATGAAGCATAATGTATGGCATCACTTAGATCAGTATAGATTGGATAGCTTGGACGCTTTGTCATATCTATTTCTTTCTCAAATTCTCAAATTACTCGGATGATTTGTCATGTTGATTTCTGTCTCAAATTTTTTCAAAATTTAGAAAATTAATCTAGCTTAACGTGGGCTTTATATTTGTTTCATTCTGAGATATAAATCAAAACTTATGGACAATTTATTTCAAACATGTCAAGTTGATCGACCAGTTAAAATGATCATTTTAAACTTATCAGTGATGCTCATTGAGTAAAGGTTATAAATGAAGCACAATGCACGTCATCACACAGTTTTGGATAGATTGGTTTACTTGCACATTTTGTCTTTTCTATTTATGTCTCAAATTTTGTCACAATATAGAAAATTAAACTAGCTTAACAAGGGTTTAGGTTTTGTGTCTTTCTAAGCTCTAAATCGAAAGTTACGGATGATTTAGTTTGGATATGTCAAGTTGATCGGCTAGTTAAAATGATCATTGTTAACTTATCGGTTGTGCACATTGAGTAGAGGCTTATAACTTGGACGCTTTGTCATATCTATTTCTTTCTCAAATTCAGTCACAATATTGAAAGTTGTGCTAGCTAACGTGGGCATTGGATTCGTGTCATTTTGAGCTCTAAATCAAAAGTTATGGACAATTTAGTGCAGACATGTCAAGTTGATCGAGCAGTTAATATGATCATTCTCAGCTGATAATTGGTGCTCATTGAGTAAAGGCCTATAAATGAAGCATAATGCATGGCATCACACAATTTTGGATAGATTGTATTGCTTGGATGCCTTGTAGCTATATCTGGCTCAAAACTTGTCACAATATAGAAAATTGAACTAGCTTAACATGGCCATTGGATTCGTATCATTCTGAGCTATCAATCAAAATTTAGGGACGATTTAGCGCAAGCATGACAAGTTGATCGAGCAGTTAAAATGATCATTCTAAACTGATCATTGATGCTCATTGAGTAAAGGCTTATAAGTGAAGCACAATGCATTGCATCACGGAGTTTTGGATAGATTGGATTACTGGGACAATTTGTCGTATCTATTTCTAACTCAAATTTTGTCACAATATAGAAAATTAGATAGCTTAACGTGGGCTTTGGATTTGTGTCATTTTGAGTTCTATATGAAAAGTTACGGACGATTTAGTGCAGACATGTCAAGTTGATCAACTAGTTAAAATGATCATTGTAAACAGAACATTAATGCTCATTGAGTAAAGGCTAATAAAAAAGCACAATGCATGGTATCACGCAAATGGATAGATTGGATTATTAGGACGCTTTGTCAAATCTATTTCTGACTCAAATTTTGTCACAATATAGCGAATTCAGCTAGCTTAACGTGGGCTTTGGATTTGTGTCATTGAGTAAAGGCTTATAAATGAAATAATATGCATGGCATCATGCATTTTCGGAAAGATTGGATTACATGGATACTTTTTCGTATCTATTTTGGTTTCCAAAATTGTCACAATATAGAAAATTGAGCTAGCTTAACGTGGGCATTGGATTCGTGTCATTCTGATCTATAAATCAAAACTTCCGGACGATTTAGTGTAGAAATTTCAATTTGATTGGCCAATTAAAACGATCATTCTAAACTGATCATTGATGCTCATTGAGAAAAGGCTTATAAATGGAGCACAATTTATGGCATGACGCAGTTTTGGATATATTGGATTACTTGGATGCTTCGTCGAATCTATTTCGGTCTCAAAATTTGTCACAATATTGAAATTTGAGCTAGCTTAACGTATGCATTGGATTCGTATCATTCTGAGTTATAAATCGAAAGTTACACACGATTTATTGCATACATGTCAAGTGGATCGGCCAGTTAAAATGATCATTCTAAATTGATCAATCATGGTCATTAAGTAAAGGCTTATAAATGAATCACAATCCAAGTCATGACGAAGTTTTAGATAGATTAGATTACTTGGACGCTTTTTCAAATCTATTTTGACTCATATTTTGTCACAACATAGAAAATTGAGCTAGCTTAACATGGGCTTACGATTTATGTCATTCTAACCTTTAAATCCAAAGTTACAGACGATTTAGTACAGACATGTCATGTTGATCTGTCTGTTAAATGATCATTCTTAACTGATCATTGTTGCTCATTGAGTAAAGGCTTATAAATGAAGCACAATGCATGATATAACATAGTTTTTGATAGATTTGATTACTTGGAGGATTTCTCGAAGCAGCTTTAGTCTCAAATTTTATCACAATATAGAAAATTGAGATAGCTTAACCTTAGCTTTGGATTTGTGTCATTCCGAGGTATAAATTAAAAGTTACGGACGATTTAGTGCGCACATGTCAAGTTGATTGGTAGTTAAAATGATCATTCTTAACTTATCATTGGTGCTCATGTAGAAGAAGCTTAGAAATGAAGCGTAATGCAAGGTATCACGTAGTTCGGGACAGATTGGATTAGTTAGATGCTTGGTCATATCTAATTCTGTATCAAATTTTGTCACGATATAGAAAATTGAGCTAGCTTAACGTGGGCATTGGATTCATGTCATTTTGAGTAATAAATAAAAGTTATGGATGATTTAGTGCGGACATGTCAAGTTGATCGGTTAGTTAAAATGATCATTCTAAACTGATCACTGGTGCTTGTTGAGTAAAGGCTTATAAATGAAGAATAATGCATGATATTATGCAGCTTTTGATACATTTGATTACTTGGAGGATTTGTCTTACATTTTAGTCGTACATTTTATGACAATGTAGAAAATTAGCTAGCTTAATGTGGGCTTTTGATTTGTGTCATTCTGAGCTCTAAATCAAAAGTTACAGACGATATAATGCGGACATGTCAAATTTAATGCACACATGTCAAGTTTATCAACCAGTTAAAATGATTATTCTAAATTGATCATTGATGCTCATTGAATAAAAGCATATAAATGAAGCACAATGCATTGCATCAATCACTTTTGGATAGATTGGATTACTTGGATGCTTTGTTGTGTCTATCTATGTCTTAAATTTTGTAACAATGTAGAAAATTGTGCTAGGTTGACGTGGGCTTTGGATTTGTGTCATTATGAGCTCTAAATCAAAAGTTACAGACGATTTACTGCAGACATGTCAAGTTGATCAGGCAGTTAAAATGATCATTGTAAACGGATCATTGATGCTCATTGAGTAAAGGCTTATAAATAAAGCACAATGCATGGGATCACGCAATTTTGGATAGATTGGATTACTTGGATGTTATTTCGTATCCATTTTGTCTCAAATTTTATCACAATATTGAAAATTGAGCTAGCTTAACGTGGGCATTGGATTTGTGTCATTCTAAGCTATAAATCAAAACTAACGGATGATTTAGTTCAAACATGTTAAGTTGATAACCCAGTTAAAATGATCATTTTAAACTTATCAGGGATGCTCATTTTGTAAAGGCTTAGAAATGAAGCACAATGCATGACATCACGCAGTTTTGGATAGATTGGATTACTTGATAATTTTGTCTTATTTATTCATGTCTCAAATTTTGTCACAATATAGAAAATTAAACTAGCATAACGTGGGTTTTGGTTTTGTGTCATTCTAAGCTTTAAATCACAAGTTATGGATGATTTAGTTCGGACATCTCAAGTTGATCGGCCTGTTAAGATGATCATTTTTAACTGATCATTGGTGCTTATTGAGTATAGGCTTTTAAATGAAGCATAATGCATAGCATCATAGAGTTCGGGATAGAAAGGATAACTTGGACGCTTAGTGATATCTATTTCTTTCTCAAATTTTGTCACAATATTGAAGCTTCAGCTAGCTAACGTGGGCATTGGATTTGTGTCATTGTGAGCCCTAAATAAAAATATACGGACGATTTAGTTCATACATGTCAAGTTGATCGACCAGTTAATATGATCATTTTAAACTGATAATTGGTGCTCGTTGAGTAAAGGTTTATAAATGAAGCATAATGCATGGCGCCACGTAGTTTTGGATAGATTGTATTGCTTGGATGCCTTGTAGCTATTTTTGTCTCAAAACTTGTCACAATATAGAAAATTGAGCTAGCTTAATGTGGCCGTTGTATTCGTCTCATTCTGTGGAAATAAATCAAAAGTTACAGACGATTTAGTGCAAGCATGACAAATTGATCGACTAGTTAAAATGATCATTTTAAAACTGATCATTGATGCTCATTGATTACTTGTATGATTTGTCGTGTCTATTTCTGTATCAAATTTTGTCACAATATAGAAAACTAAACTAGCTTAACGTGGGTTTTGGTTTTGTGTCTTTCTAAGCTCTAAATCGAAATTGACGGATGATTTAGTTCGAACATGTCAAGTTGATCGGCTAGTTAAAATGATCATTCTTAACTTATCGTTGGTGCTCATTGAGTAGAGGCTTATAAATGAAGCATAATGTATGGCATCATGCAGTTTGGGATAGATTGGATAACTTGGATGCTTTGTCATATCTATTTCTTTCTTAAACTTTTGTCACAATATTGAAACTTGAGCTAGCTAACGTGGGCATTGGATGCGTGTCATTGTGAGCTCAAAATCAAAAGTTCCGGACGATTTAGTGCAGACATGTCAAGTTCATATACCAGTTAATATGATCATTCTAAACTGATAATTGGTGCTCGTTGAGTAAAGGTTTATAAATGAAGTATAATGCATGGCGTCACGCAGTGTTGGATAGATGGTAATGCTTGGATGCCTTGTAGCTATTTCTGGCTCAAAACTTTTCACAATATAGAAAATTGAACTAGCATAACGTGGCCATTGGATTCGTGTCATTCTGAGCTATAAAACAAAAGTTAGGGACGATTTAGTGCAAGCATGACAAGTTGATCGACAAGTTAAAATGATCATTCTAAACTCATCATTGATGCTCATTGAGTAAAGGCTTATAAGTGAAGCACAATGCATTGCATCACGTAGTTTTGGATACATTGGATTACTTGGACGATTTTTCGTATCTATTTCTGTCTCAAATTTTGTCACAATATAGAAAATTAAGATAGCTTAACATGGGCATTAGATTTGTGTTATTTTGAGTTATAAATGAAAAGTTACGGACGATTTAGTACAGAAATGTCATGTTGATCAGCTAATCAAAATGATCATTCTAAACAGAACATTAATTCTCATTGAGTAAAGGCTAATAAAAAGCACAATGCATGGAATAACGCAAATGGATAGATTGGATTATTAGGACGCTTTGTCAAATCTATTTCTGACTCAAATTTTATCACAATATAGAAATTTCAGCTAGCTTAACGTGGGCTTTGGTTTTTTGTTATTGAGTAAAGGCTTATAAATGAAACACAATGCATGGCATCATGCATTTTGGGAAAGATTGGATTACTTGGATACTTTGTCGTATCTATTTCGGTTTCCAAATTTGTCACAATATAGAAAATTGAGCTAGCTTAACGTGGGCATTGGATTCGTGTCATTCTGAGCTACAAATCAAAAGTTACGGACGATTTATTGTAGACATTTCAATTTGATTGGCCAGTTAAAATGATCATTCTAAACTGATCATTGATGCTCATTGAGAAAAGGCTTATAAATGGAGCACAATTTATGGCAACACGCAGTTTTGGATATATTGGATTACTTGGATGCTTTGTCGAATCTATTTCGGTCTCAAAATTTGTCACAATATTGAAAATTGAGCTAGCCTAACGTATGCATTGGATTCGTGTCATTCTGAGATATAAATCAAAAGTTACAGATCATTTATTGCAGACATGTCAAGTTGATCGGCCAGTTAAAATGATCATTCTAAACTGATCATTCATGCTCATCAAGCAAAGGCTTATAAATGAATCACAATGCATGGCATGAAGGAGTTTTAGATAGATTAGATTATTTGGACGCTTTGTCAAATCTAATTTTGACGCAAATTTTGTCACAATATAGAAAATTGAGCTAGCTTAATGTGGGCTTTTGATTTGTGTCATTCTAACCTCTAAATCCAAAGTTACGGACGATTTAGTACAAACATGTCAAGTTGATCGGCCAGTTAAATGATCATTCTTAACTGATCATTGATGCTCATTGAGTAAAGGCTTATAAATGAAGCACAATGCATGACATAACACAGTTTTTGATCGATTTGATTACTTGGAGGATTTCTCGAAAGAGTTTTAGTCTCAAATTTTATCACAACATAGAAAATTGAGCTAGCTTAACGTGGGCTTTGGAGTTGTGTCATTCCGAGGTATAAATCAAAAGGTACGGACGATTTGGTGCGGAAATGTGAATTTGATCGGCTAGTTTAAATGATCATTCTTAACTGATCATTGATGTTCATTGAGTAAAGGCTTATAAATGAAGCACAATGCATGTCATCACATAGTTCGAGAAAGATTGGATAACTAGGACGCTTTGTCATATCTTTTTCTATCTCAAATTGTCACAATATAGAAAATTGAGCTAGTTTAACGTGGGCTTTGGATTGGGATTGTTTTGAGCTATAAATAAACAGTTATAGACGATTTAGAGCAGACATGTCAAGTTAATCGGCCAGTTAAAATAATCATTCTTAACTGATAATGAGGCTTGTAAGTGATGCAAAATGCACGGCATGATGAAGTTTTGGATAGATAAGATAACTTAGACGCTTTGTTGAATCTATTTTTGTCTCAAACTTTATCACAATATAGAAAATTGAGCCAGCTTAACGTGGGCTTTGGATTTTTATCATTCTTATCTCTAAATCCAAAGTTACGGACAATTTAGTGCGGACATGTCAAGTTGATCAGCCTGTTAAAACGATCATTCTTAACTGATCATCATTGATTAGATGCTTATAAATGAAGAACAATGCATGGCATGACGAAGTTCTGGATAGACTGGGTTACTTGGACACTTTTTCGAATCTATTTATGTCTCAAATTTTATCATAATATAGAAAATTGAGCTAGCTTAATGGGTGCTTTAGATTTATGTCATTCTGATATCTAAATCAAAAGTTATGGACGATGTAGTGCGGAAATGATCGGCGAGTTAAAATGATCATTGGTTCTCATTGAGTAGAGCCTTATAAATGAAGCATCATACATGGCATGACGCAATTTTGGATAGATAGGATTACTTGGATGCTTTGTCAATTCTAGTTTTGTGTCAAATTTTGTCACAATATAGAAAATGGATATAGCTTAGCGTGGGCTTTGGATTTGTGTCATTCTGACCTCTAAATCCAAAGTTGTGGAAGATTTACTGCAGACATGTCAAATTGATCGGCCAGTTAAAATGATCATTCTAAACTGATCACTGATACTCATTGAGAAAAGGCTTATCAATGAAGCACAATGCATGGCATGACTCAGTTTTGGATAAATTGGAATACTTGAACGCTTTGTCGAATCTATTTTGTCTTAAATTTTGTCACAATATAGCAAATTGAGCTAGCTTAACGTGGACAATGGATTTGTGTCATTCTGAGCTATAAATCAAATGTTACGGATGATTTAGTGCAAACATGTCAACTTGATCTGGCAAATAAAATGAAAATTCTAAACTGATCATTGATGCTCATTGAGTATAAGCTTATAAATGGAGCACAATGCATGGCATCATGCAGTTTTGGATCGATTGGATTACTTGGATGCTTTTTCGTTTCTATTTATGTCTCAAATTTTGTAACAATATAAAAAACTGAGCTAGCTTAACTTGGCCATTGCACTCGTGTCATTCTAATCTATAAATCAAAAGTTACGGACGATATAGTGCAGACATGTCAAGTTGATTGGCCAGTTAAAATGATCATTCTAAATTGATCATTGATGCTCATTGAGTAAAGGATTTTAAATGGAGCACAATGCATGGCATCATGCAGTTTTGGATCGATTGGATTACTTGGACACTTTGTCGTTTCTATTTATGTCTCAAATTTTGTCCCAATATAGAAAATCGAGCTAGCTTAACGTGGGCATTGAATTCGTGTCATTATAATCTATAAATCAAAAGTTATGGACGATATGGTGCACACATGTCAAGTTGATCGGCTAGTTAAAATGATCATTTTAAACTGATCATTAATTCTCATTGAATAAAGGCTTATAAATGAAGCACAATGCAAGGCATAACACACTTTTAGATAGATTGGATTACTTGGCGCTTTCTCAAAACTATTTCTATCTTAAATTTTTTAACAATATAGAAAATAGAGCTAGCTTAACGTGTGATTTGGATTTGTGTCATTTTGAGCTCTAAATCTAAAATTACGGACGATTTAGTGCAGAAATGTCAAGTTGATCCGCCAGTTAAAATTATCATTCTAAATTGATCATTCTAAACTGATCATTGATGCTCATTAAGTAAAGGCCTATAAGTGGAGCACAATGCATGACATCACACAGTTTTTGATAGATTTGATTACTTGGAGGATTTCTCAAAGCAATTTTAGTCTTAAATTTTATCGAAATATAGAAAATTGAGCTAGCTTAACGTGGGCTTGTGATTTGTGTCATTCCAAACTATAAATCAAAAGTTACGGACGATTTAGTGCGGAAATGTCAAGTTGATCGGGTAGTTGAAATGATCATTCTTAACTGATCGTTGATGTTCATTGAGTAAAGGCTTATAAATGAAGCACAATGCATGGCATGAAGCAGTTTTGGATATATTGCATTACTTGGACGCTTTGTCGAATCTGTTTCAGTCTCAAATTTTTTCACAATATAGAAAATTGAGCTAGCTTAATACGGACTTGTGATTTGTGTCATTATGACCTCTAAATTAAAAGTTACAGACGATTTAGTGCATATATGTCAAGTCGATTGGCCAGTTAAAATGATTATTCTAAGCTGATCAATGATGCTCATTGAGTAAAGGCTGATAAATGGAGCACAATGCATCGCATCATGCAATTTTGGATCGATTGGATTTCTTGGATGCTTTGTCGTATCTATTTCTGTTTACAATTTTGTCACAATATAGAAACTTGAGCTAGCTTATCGTGGGCATTGGATTCGTGTCATTCTAAGCTCTAAATCAAAAGATATGGACGATTTAGTGCGAACATGTCAAGTTGATCGGTCAGTTAAAATGATCATTTTTAACTGATCATTGGTGCTCATTGAGTAGAGGCATATAAATGAAGCACAATGCATGGCATGACAAAGTTTTGGATAGATTGGATAACTTGGATGCTTTTTCGTATCTATTTCTGTCTCAAATTTTTTCACAATATAAAAAAAATTGAGCTAGCTTAACATGGGCATTGGATTCGTGTCATTCTGAGCTATAAATCAAAAGTTACGGACGATTTAGGACAGATATGTCAAGTTGATCGGGTAGTTGAAATGATCACTCTTAACTGATCGTTGATGCTCATTGAGTAAAGGCTTATAAATGAAGTACAATGCATGGCATGACACAGTTAATCGGCCAGTTAAAATGATCATTCTAAACTGATGACTGATACTCTTTGAGTACAGGCTTAAAAATGAAGCACAATGATGCAGTTTTAGATACATTGGATTACATGGATGCATTGTGGAATTTCTTTTTGTCTCAAATTTTCTCACAATGTAGAATATTGATCTAGCTTAACGTGGGCTTTGGATTTGTGTCATTCTGAGCTCTAAATCCAAAATTACGGACGATTTAGTGCAGATATGTCAAGTTGGCCGGCCTGTTAAAATGATCATTTTAAACTGATCATTGATTCTCATTGAGTAAAGACTTATAAATGAAGCACAATGCATGACATCATGCAGTTTTTGATAGATTTGATTACTTGGAGGATTTCTTGAAGCACTTTTAGTCTTATATTTTATCACAATATAGAAAATAGAGTTACCTTAACGTGGGCTTGTGATTTGTGTCATTCCTAGCTATAAATCAAAAGTTACGGACAATTTAGGACAGATATGTCAAGTTGATCGGGTAGTTGAAATGATCACTCTTAACTTATCGTTGATGCTCATTGAGTAAAGGCTTATAAATGAGCATATTTATTTCTGTCTATAATCTTGTAACAATATAGAAACTTGAGCTAGCTTAACCTGAGCATTGTCATATTTATTTCTGTCTATAATCTTGTAGCAATATAGAAACTTGAGCTAGCTTAACCTGAGCATTGGATTCGTGTCACTATGAGCTATAAATCAAATATTTCGGACGATTTACTACAAACATCCCAAGTTGATCGCCTAGTTAAAATGGTCTATTCTAAACTGACCATTGATGCTCATTGAGTAAAAGCTTATAAATGAAACAGAATGCATGACCATTGATGCTCATGCAGTTTTGGATCGATTGGATTTCTTGTACACTTTGTTGTATCTATTTTTCTTGTCAATAGGTTTATCACAATATAGAAACTTGAGCTACCTTAACGTGGGCTTTGGATTTGTGTTATTTCGAGCTCTAAATCAAAAGTTATGGACGATTTAGTGTAGACATGTCAAGTCGATCTGCCAGGTAAAATGATCATTCTAAACTGATCATTGATGCTCATTGAGTAAAGGCTTATAAATGAAGCATAATGCATGGCAAGACGCAATTTCGGATAGATTGGATTACTTACAAGCTTTGTCAAATCTATTTCTGTTTCAAATTTTGTCACAATATAGAAAATTGAGCTAGCTTAACGTGGGCATTGGATTTGTGTCGTTCTAAGCTATAAATCAAAAGTTACGGACGATATAATGCAGACATTTCAAGTTGATTGGCCAGTTAAAACGATCATTGTAAATTGATCATTAATTCTCATTGAATAAAGGCTTATAAATGAAGCACAATGCAAGGCATGGCGCAGTTTTTGATATATTTAATTACTTGGAAGATTTCTGGAAGCAATTTTAGTCTTAAATATTATCACAATAGAGAAACTGAACTAGTTTAACGTGGGATTTGGATTTGTCTCATTCCGAGCTCTAAATCAAAAGTTACGTATAATTTAGTGCGGATATGAAAAGTTGATCGGGTAGTTAGAATGATCATTCTTAACTGATCATTGGTGCTTATTGATTAGAGACTTATAGATGAAGCAAAATGCATGTCATCACGCCATTCGGGATAGATTGGATGACTAAGACGCTTTGTCGTATCTATTTCTGTCTTATATTTTGTCACCATATAGAGAATTGTGCTATCTTAATGTGGGCTTTGGATTTGTGTCATTCTAAGCTCTAAATCAAAAGTTACCGACGATTTTGTACGGACATGTCAAGTTGATCGATCAGTTAAAATGATCATTTTTTACTGATCAATTTTGCCCATTGAGTAGAGGTTATAAATGAAGCACAATGCATGGCATGAAGAAGTTTTGGATAGATTGGATAACTTGGACGCTTTGTCATATCTATTTCAAGTTGATCGGACGATTTAGTGCGGACATGTCAAGTTGATCGGACATGTAAAGTTGATCGCCTAGTTAAAATTATCATTACTAACTGATCATTGGTGGTCATTGAGTAGAGGCTTAGAAATGAAGCGCAAGGCATGGCATGAAAAAGTTTTAGATAGATTCTTTTTTGTCTCTATTTCTGTCTCCAATTTTTTCACAATATAGAAAATTGAGCTAGTTTAACGTGGACTTTTGATTTCTCTCATTTTGAGTTCTAACTCAAAAGTTATGGATGATTTAGTGTGGACATGTCAAGTACATAGGCCAGTTAAAATGATTATTCTAAACTGACCATTGATGCTC
Organism: Pugionium cornutum; assembly: GCA_018901935.1. NCBI lineage: Eukaryota > Viridiplantae > Streptophyta > Magnoliopsida > Brassicales > Brassicaceae > Pugionium > Pugionium cornutum. Next base: position 24,482,161 of record CM032160.1, read on the forward strand.
ATTGAGTAAGGCTTATAAATGAAGCGCAATACAAGGGATGACAAGTTTTTGTGAGAATGGATTACTTGGAAGCTTTGTCATATCTATTTCTGTCTCAAATTTTATAACAATATAAAAATTTGAGCTAGTTTAACGAGGGCTTTGGATTTGTGTCATTCTGAGCTCTAAATCCAAAGGAACGGACGATTTAGTGCCGACATTTAAAGTTGATCAGCCAGTTAAAAGTATCATTCTTTACTGATCATTGGTGTTCATTGAGTAGAGGCTTATGCACGAAGCACAATGCATGGCATGACAAATTTTTGGATAGATTGGGTAACTTGGATACTTTGTCGTATCCATTTCTCTCTCAAATTTTGCCACCATATAGAAAATTGAGCTAGCTTAACATGGACTTTGGATTTGTGTCATTCTGAGCTCTAAATCAAAAGTTACAGACGATTTAGTGCGGACATGTCAAGTTGATCGGCTAGTAAAAATGACAATTCTAAACTGATCACTGATGCTCATTGAGTAAACGCTCATAAATGAAGCATAATGCATGTCATCATGTAGTACGGGATAGATTGGATTACTTGGACGCTTTGTCGTATCTATTTTGGTCTTAAATTTTGTCACAATATAGAAAATCGAGCTAGCTCAACATGGGATTTGGATTTGTGTCATTCTTAGTTTTAAATCAAAAGTTACATAAGATTTTGTGCGAACATGTCAAGTTGATCGGCCATTTAAAATGATCATTTTTAACTCATCATTGGTGCTCATTGAGTAGAGGCTTATAAATGAAGCACAATGCATGGCAACACGAAGTTTTGGATAGATTGGATAACTTGGACGCTTTGTCGAATCTATTTTTGTCTCAAATTTGTAACAATATTGAAAATTGAGCTTATTTAATGTGGGCTTTGGATTTCTATCATTCTAAACTCTAAATCAAAAGTTACGGACGATTTTATGTGGACATGTCAAGTTGATCGGCTAGTAAAAATGACCATTCTAAACTGATCATTGATGCTCATTGAGTAAAGGCTCATAAATGAAGTATAATGCATGTCATCACGCAGTTTGGGATAGATTGGATTACTCGGATGCTTTTTCGTATCTATTTCTTTCTCAAATTTTATCAAAATATAGAAAATTGAGCTAGCTTAGCATGTGATTTGGATTTGTTTCATTTTTAGCTCTAAATCAAAAGTTACGGACGGTTTCGTGCGAACATGTCAAGTTGATCGGTCAGTTAAAATGATTAGTTTTAACTGATCGTTGGTGCTCATTGAGTAGAGGCTTATAAATGAAGCACAATGCATGACATGACAAAGTTTTGGATAGTTTGGATAACTTGAACGCTTTATCGAATCTATTTCTGTCTCAAATTTGTCACAATATAGAAAATTGAGCTAGCTTAATGTTAGCTTCGGATTTCTATCATTCTGAGCTCTAAATCAAAAGTTACGGACGATTTAGTGCGGACATGTCAAGTGATCGGCCTGTTCAAATTATCATTCTTAACTGATCATTGATGCTCAATGAGTAAAGGCTTATAACTTAAGCATAATGCATGTCATCACACAGTTCTCGATATATTGGAATACTTGGACACTTTGTCATATCTATTTCACTATCAAATTTTCTCACCATATAAAAAATTGAGCTAGCTTTACGTGGGCAATGGATTCATGTCATTCTGAGCTATAAATCAAATGTTTTCGACGATTTAGTTCAGACATGTCAAGTTGATCGGCTGGTTAAAATTATCCATTCTAAACTGATTAGTAATGCTCATTGAGTAAAGGCTTATAATTGAAGCACAGTGTGTGGCATCATGCAGTTTTGGATCGATTGGATTACTTGGATGCTTTGCCGTATCTATTTCTGTCTATAATTTTGTCACAATATAGAAACTTGAGATAGCTTAATGTGGGCTTTGGATTTGTGTCATTCCGAGTTCTAAATCAAAAGTGACGGACGATTTAGTGCAAAAATGTCAAGTCAAGCGGCCAGTTAAAACGATCATTCTAAACTTATCATTGATGTTCATTGAGTAGAGGTTTATAAATGAAACATGGTGCATGGCATAACAAAATTTTGGATAGATTGGATAACTTGGATGCTTTGTCGTATCTATTTCTGTCTAAGATTTTGTCACAATATAGAAAATTGACCTAGTTTAATGTGGGCTTTTGATTTGTCTCATTTTAAGCTCTAAATCAATTGTTATGGACAATTTAGTGCGTACATGTCAAGTTGATCGGCCAGTTAAAATGATCATTCTAAACTAATCATTGATGCTCATTGAGTAGAGGCTTATAAATGAAGCATAATGCGTGGCATGCCAAAGTTTTGGATAGATTGGATAACTTGGATGCTTTGTCGTATCTATTTCGGTCTCAGATTTTGTCACAATATTGAAAATTTAGCTAGTTTAACGTGGGCTTTTGATTTGTCTCATTTTAAGCTCTAAATCGAAAGGTACGGACGATTTAGTGCGGACATGTGAAGTTGATCGACCAGTTAAAATGATCATTCTAAACTGATCATTGACGCTCATTGAGTAAAGGCTTATAAATGAAGCGCAATGCAAGGCATGACACAGTTTTGGATAGATTGGATTACTTGGACGCTTTGTCATATCTATTTCTGTCTCAAATTTTATAACAATATAGAAAATTGAGCTAGCTTAACGTGGGCTTTGGAATTGTGTCACTCCGAGCTCTAAATCAAAAGTTATAGACGATTTAGTGCGTACATATCAAGTTGATCGGCTAGTTAAATTGACCATTCTAAACTGATCATTGATGCTAATTGAGTAAAGGCTTATAAATGAAACATAATGCATGTAATCATGCAGTACGGGATAAATTGGATTACTTGGATGCTTTGTCATATCTATTTCTGTCTCAAATTTTGTCATAATATAAAAAATTGAGCTAGTTTAACGTGGGATTTGGATTTCTGTCATTTTTAGCTCTAAATCAAAAGTTACGGACGACTTAGTGAAAACATGTTAAGTTGATTGTCCTGTTAAAATGATCATTTTTAACTGATCATGGGTGCTCATTGAGTAGAGGCATATAAATGAAGCACAATGCATGACATGACGAAGTTTTGGATAGATTGGATAACTTTTGACGCTTTGTCAAATCTATTTCTGTCTCAAATTTGTCCCAATATAGAAAATTGAGCTAGCTTAATGTGGGGTTTGGTTTCTGTCATTCTAAGCTCTAAATCAAAAGTTATGGATGATTTAGTGAGAACATGTCAAGTTGATCGACTTGTTAAAATAATCATTACTCACTGGTCATTGGTTCTCATTGAGTAGAGGCGTATAAATGAAGCACAATGCATGGCATGACAATGTTTTGGATAGCTTGGATAACTTGGATGCTTTGTCGTATCTATTTCTGTCTCAGATTTTGCCACAGTATAGAAAATTGACCTAGTTTAACGTGGGCTTTTGATTTCTGTCATTCTGAGCTCCAAATCCAAAGTGACGGACGATTTAGTGCAGACATGTCAAGTTGATCGGCTAATTAAAATGATCATTTTTAAGTTGTCATTGGTGCTCATTGAGTAGAGGCTTATAAATGAGGCACAATGCATGGCATGACAAAGTTTTGGATAGATTGGATAACTTGGACGCTTTATCGTATCGATTTTTGTCTCGAATTTTGTCACAATATAGAAAATTGAGCTAGCTTAACGTGGGTTTGGATTTGTGTCATTCCAAGCTCTAAATCAAATGTTATGGATGATGTTGTGCGGAAATGTCAAGTTGAACGGCCAGTTTAAATGACTATTCTAAACTTATCATTGATGCTCATTGAGTAAAGGCTTATAAATGAATCATAATGCACATCATCACGCAGTCCGGGATAGGTTGGATTACTTGGACGCTTTGTCGTATCTATTTTTTTCTCAAATTTTGTCATAATATAGAAAATTGAGCTAGCTTAACATGGGATTTGGATTTGTGTCATTCTGAGTTATAAATCAAAAGTTACGACGATTTAGTGTGAACATGTCAAGTTGATCGGCCAATTGAAATGATCATTTTTAAATGATCATTGGTGCTCATTGAGTAGAGACTTATAAATGAAGCAGAATGCATGGCATGACGAAGTTTTGGATAGATTGGATAACTTGGACACTTTATCGAATCTATTTCTGTCTCAAATTTGTTAAAATATAGAAAATTGAGCTAACTTAATGTGGGCTTTGGATTTCTATCTTTCTAAACTCTAAATAAAAGTTACGAACGATTTAGTGCGGACATGTCAAGTTGATCGGCTAGTTAAAATGATCATTCTTAACTGATCATTGTTGCTCATTTAGTAGACGCTTATAAATGATGCAGAATACATGGGATGACAAAGTTTTGGATAGACTGGAAAACTTGGACACTTTATTGTATCTATTATTGTCTTAATTTTTGTCACAATATAAAAAATTAAGCTAGTTTAACGTGTGCAATGGATTCATGTCATTCTGAGTTATAAATCAAATGTTTCAGACGATATAATGCAGACATATCAAGTTCATCGGCTAGATAAAATTATCCATTCTAAACTGATCAGTGATGCTTATTGAGTAAAGGCTTATAAACGAAGCACAATGCATGGCATCATGCGGTTTTGTATCGATTGGATTACTTGGACGCTTTGTCATATCTATTTCTGTCTCAAAATTTGTCACAATATCGAAAATTGAGCTAGCTTAACGTGAGCTTTGTATTTGTGTCACTCTGAGCTCTAAACAAAAGTTACGGACAATTTAGTGCTGACATGTCAAGTTGATCGGCTAGTTAAAATGATAATTCTTAATTGATCATTGGTACTCATTGAGTAGAGGCTTATAAATGAAGCACAATGCATGGCATGACAAAGTTTTGGATAGATTGAATAACTTGGATGCATTGTCGTATCGATTTTTGTCTCAAATTTTTTCACAATACAGAAAATCGGGCTAGCTTAACGTGAACTTGGGATTTGTATCATTCCGAGCTCTAAATCAAAAGTTACGGACGATTTAGTGCGAACATGTCAAGTTGATCGGCTAGTTAAAATGACCATTCTAAACTGATCATTGGTGATCATTGAGTATAGACTTATAAATGAAGCATAATGCATGTAATCATGCAGTACGGAATAAATTGGATTACTTGGATGTTTTGTCATATCTATTTCTGTCTCAAAATTTGTCACAATATAAAAAATTGAGCTAGCTTAACGTGGGATTTGGATTTCTGTCATTTTTAGCTCTAAATCAAAATTTACGGACGATTTAGTGCAAACATGTTAAGTTGATCGTCCTGTTAAAATGATCATTTTTTACTGATCATTGGTTCTCATTGAGTAGAGGCATATAAATGAAGCACAATGCATGGCATGACGAAGTTTTGGATAGATTGGATAACTTGGAAGCTTTGTCGAATCTATTTCTGTCTCAAATTTGTCACAATATAGAAACTTGAGCTAGCTTAATGTGGGCCTTGGATTTCTATCATTCTAGTCTATAAATCAAAAGTTCCGAACGATTTAGTGCGGACATGTCAAGTTTATTAGCTAGTTAAAATGATCATTCTTAACTGATCATTGGTGCTCATTGAGTAGAGGATTATAAATGAAGCACAATGAATGGCATGACGAAGATTTGGATAGATTGGATAACTTCGAAACTTTGTCGTATCTATTTCTGTCTCAAATTTTGTCACAATATAAAAAATTAAGGTAGCTTAACGTGGACAATGGATTCGTGTCATTCTGAGCTATAAATCAAATGTTTCAGACGATTTAGTGCATACATATCAACTTGATCGGCTAGTTAAAATTATCCATTGTAAACTGATCAGTGATGCTCATTGAGTAAAAGCTTATAAATGAAGCAAAATGCATGGCATCATGCAGTTTTGGATCGATTGGATTACTTTTACGCTTTGTTATATCTATTTCTGTCTATAATTTGTCACAATATAGAAACTTGTGATAGCTTAATGTGGGCTTTGGATTTGTGTCATTCCGAGTTCTAAATCAAAAGTGACAGACGATTTAGTGCAAAAATGTCAAGTCAAGCGGCCAGTTAAAATGATCATTCTAAACTTATCATTGATGTTCATTGAGTAGAGGTTTATAAATGAAACATAGTGCATGGCATACCAAAATTTTGGATAGATTGGATAACTTGGATGCTTTGTCGTATCTATTTCTGTTTGAGATTTTGTCACAATATAGAAAATTGACCTAGTTTAACATGGGCTTTTGATTTGTCTCATTTTAAGCTCTAAATCAATTGTTATGGACAATTTAGTGCGGGCATGTCAAGTTGATCGGCCAGTTAAAATGATCATTCTAAACTAATCATTGATGCTCATTGAGTAGAGGCTTATAAATGAAGCATAATGCGTGGCATGCCAAAGTTTTGGATAGATTGGATAACTTTGATGCTTTGTCGTATCTATTTCTGTGTCAGATTTTGTCACAATATTGAAAATTGAGCTAGTTTAGCGTGGGCTTTTGATTTGTCTCATTTTAAGCTCTAAATTAAAAGGTACGGACGATTTAGTGCGGACATGTCTAGTTGATCGGCCAATTAAAATTATCATTCTAAACTGATCATTGATGCTCATTGAGTAAAGGCTTATAAATAAAGCGCAATGCAAGGCATGACACAGTTTTGGATAGATTAGATTACTTGGACGCTATGTCATATCTATTTCTGTCTCAAATTTTGTAACAATGTAGACAATTGAGCTAGCTTAACGTGGGCTTTGGAATTGTGTAACTCCAAGCTCTCAATCAAAAGTTACAGACGATTTAGTGCGTACATATCAAGTTGATCGGCTAGTTAAAATGACCATTCTAAACTGATCATTGATGCTAATTGAGTAAAGGCTTATAAATGAAGCATAATGCATGTAATCATGCAGTACGGAATAAATTGGATTACTTGGATGCTTTGTCATATCTATTTCTGTCTCAAATTTTGATTTTTAAATTTTATCACAATATAGAACATTCAACTAGCTTAATCTGGGCATTGGATTCGCGTCATACTGAGCCATAAACCAAAAGTTATGAACAATTTAGTGCAGACATGAAAAGTTGATCGGCCAGTTAAAATGATCATTCTAAACTGATCAATGCTGCTCACTGAGAAAAAGCATATAAAATGAAAAATCATGCATGGCATCACACATTTGGGAAGGACTGGATTACTTGGATGCTTTGTTTTATCTATTTTTTTGTCTCAAATTTTGCGAAATATACAAAATTGAGCTAGCTTAACAAGGGCATTTAATTCATGTCATTCTGAGCTCTAAAATCAAAAGTTACAGACAATTTAGTGCAGACATGTCAAGTTGATCGGCCAGTGAAACTGATAATTCTAAACTCATCATTGGTGCTAATTGAGTAAACGCTTATAAATGAAGCATAATGCATAGCTTCACATAGTTTTGGATAGACTGGATTACTTGGACGCTTTGTCGTATCTATTTCTGTATCAAATTTTGTTACACTACAAAAAATTGAGCTAGCTTAACGTGGGCATTAGATTCGTGTGTTTCTGAGCTCTAAATCAAAAGTTACGGAGGATATAGTGCAGACATGTCAAGAGTATCGACTAGTTAAAATGATCATTCCAAACTGATCGTTGGTGCACATTGAATAAAAGCTTATAAATGAAAAATAATGCATGACATCACGCATTTTGGGATAGACTGGGTTACTTCGATGTTTTGTCGTATCTAGTTCTGTTTCAAATTTTGTCACATTATAGAAAATTAAACAAGCTTAATGTGGGCATTGGGTTCGTGTCATTCTAAGCTATAAATCAAAAATTACGGATGATTTAGTGTAAACATGTTAAGTTGATCGGCCAGTGAAAGTGATCATTTTAAACTGATCAATTTTTCTGGTTGAGTAAAGGCTTATAAATGAAGCATAGTGAATAGCATCACACAGTTTTGGATAGACTGGATTACTTGGACGCTTTGTCGTATCTATTTTGGTCTCAAATTTTGTTACACTATAGAAATTTGAGGTAGAATAACGTGGGCATTGGATTCGTGTGTTTCTGAGCTCTAAATCAAAAGTTACAAATGATTTAGTGCGGATAGTCAAGTTGATCGGCGAGTTAAAATGATCATTCTAAACTGATCATTGGTGCTCATTAAGTAAAGGCTTTTAAATGAGGCATAAAGCATGGCATAGTTTGGGATAGATTGGATTACTTTGACGCTTTGTTGTATCAAGTTCTGTCTCAAATCTTGTCACAATATAAAAAATTGAACAAACTTAATTTGGGGAATTTATTCGTGTCATTTTGACCTATAAATAAAAAGTTATGGACGATATAAGGCATACATGTCTTGTTGATCGGCCAATTAAAATTATCATTCTAAATTGATCATTGGTGATCATTAAGGACAAGCTTATAAACGAAGAATAATGCATGGCATCCCGCAGTTTGGGATGGACTGGATTACTTGGATGCTTTGTTGTATCTATTTATGTCTCAAATTTTCTCATAATATAGAAAATTGAGCTAGCTTATTGTGGACATTGGATTCTTGTCATTCTGAGCTCTAAATCAAAAGTTACGGACGATTTAGTGCGGATATGTCAAGTTGATTGGCCAGTTAAAGTGATCATTCCAAATGGATCATTGGTGATGATTGAGTAAAGGCTAATAATGAAGCATAATGCATAGTATCACATAGTTTTAGATAGATTGGATTATTTTATCGCTTTGTCTTATCTATTTCTGTCTCAAATTTTGTCATAATATAGAAAATTGAGCTACCTTAATGAGGGCATTGAATTCCTGTCATTCTGAATTCTAAATCAAAAGTTACGGACGATTTAGTGCGGACATGTCAAGTTGATCGGCCAGTTAAAGTGATCATTCTAAACTGATCATTTGTGATGATTGAGTAAAGACTTATAAATAAAGAATAATGCATGACATCAAGCAGTTTGGGATAGATTGGATTATTTGGACGCTTTGCCGTATCTATTTCTCTCTCAAGTTTTGTCAAAATACAGAAAACTGAGCTTTCTTATCATGGGAATTAGATTCATGTCATTCTGAGCTCTAAATCAAAAGTTACGACGATTTATTGTGGTCATGTCAAGTTGATCGGCCAGTTGATATGATTATTCTAAATTGATCATTGGTGATCATGGAGTAAAGACTTGGAAATGAAGCATAATGCATGGCATCACACAGTTTGGGATATGTTGGATTACATGGACGCTTTTTCGTATCGAGTTTTGTCTCAAATTTTCTCGTAATATAAAAAATTGAACTAGCTGAATGTGGGCATTGGATTTGTGTCATTCTGAGCTACAAATCAAAATTTATGGACGATTTAGTGCAGATATGTCAAGTTGATCGGCCTGTTAAAATGATCATTCTGAACTGAGAATTGGTACTCATTGAATAAAAGCTTATAAATTGAAGAATAATGCATGGCAATCCACAGTTTGAGATTGACTGGATTACTCGGATGCTTTGTCGTATCTATTTGTGTCTCAAATTTTGTCTCAATATAGAAAATTGAGTTAGCTTAGCGTAAGCATTAGTCTTGTGCCATTCTGAACTCTAAATACAAAGTTACAGATGATTTAGTGCGGATATGTCAAGTTGATCGGCCAATGAAAGTGAGTCATTCTAAACTCATCACTGGTGCTGATTGAATAAACGCTTATAAATGAAGCATACTACATAGCATCACATAGTTTTGCTAGATTGGATTACTTGAACGCTTTGTAGTATCTATTTTTGTCTCAAATTTTTGTTACCCCATTAAAAGTTAGCTAGCTTAACGTGGGAATTGGATTCGTGTGTTTCCGATCTCTAAATCAAAAGTTACGGACGATTTAGTGTGCATATGTCAAGTTCACCAGCCAGTTAAAGTGATCATTCTAAAATGATCATTGGTACTCATTGAGTAAATGCTTATAAATAAAGCATAATGCATGGCATCACGTAGTTTGGGATAGATTGGATTACTTGGACGCTTTGTCGTATCTAGTTCTTTCTCAAATTTTGTCACAGTATAGAAAATTGAACTAACTTAATGTGGGCAATTGATTCATGTCACCCCGACCTATAAATAAAAAGTTATCGAAGATATTGGGCAAACATTTCAAGTTGATCACCCAGTTAAAATGAACATTCTAAACTTATCGTTGGTGATCATTGGGTAAAAGCTTATAAATGAAGAATAATGCATGGCATCACGCAGTTTGGGATTGACTGGATTACTTGGACGCTTTGTCGTATCTATTTCTTGTACACTTTGTCGTATCTATTTTGGTCTCAAATTTTGTTGCACTATAGAATATTGAACTAGCTTAATATGGGCATTGGATTCGTGTCGTTCTGAGATACAAATCAAAATTTAGGGATGATTTAGTGTAGAGATGTTAAGTTGATCGGCTAGTTAAAATGATAATTCTAAACTGATAATTGGTGCACATTGAGTAAAGGCTTATAAATGAAAAATAATGCAAGGCATCACGCATTTTGGGATAGAATAGATTACTTGGATGCTTTTTTGTATCTATTTCTGTCTCAAATATTGTCATAGTATAGAAAATTGAGCAAGCTTAACGTAAGCATTGGATTCGTGTCATTTTGAGCTCTAAATCAAAAGTTACGGAGGATTTAGTGCAGACATGTTAAGTTGATCAGCCAGTGAAAGTGATCATTCTAAACTGATCATTGGTGCTGATTGAGTAAATGCTTATAAATGAAGCATAATGCATAGCATCACACATTTTTGGATAGATTGGATTACTTGGACGCTTTGTCGTATTTATTTTTGTCTCAAATTTTGTTACACTATAGAAAATTGAGCTAGATTAATGTGGGCATTGGATTCGTTTGTTTCTGAGCTCTAAATCAAAAGTTACAGACGATTTATTGCAGACATGTCAAGTTGATAGGCGAGTTAAAATGATCATTCTAAACTGATCATTGGTGCTCATTAAGTAAAGGCTTCTAAATGAGGCATAGAGCATGGCATCATGCTGTTTGTGATAGATAGGATTACTTTCACGCTTTGTTGTATCAAGTTCCGTCTCAAATTTTGTCACAATATAGAAAATTGAACAAGCTTAATTTGGGCAATTGATTCGTGTCATTTTGACCTATAAACAAAACATTATGGACAATATAGAGCATACATGTCAAGTTGATCGGCCATTTAAAATTATCATTCTAAACTGATAATTGGTGATCATTGAGGAAAAGCTTATAAATGAAGAATAAAGCATGGCATCCCGCAGTTTGGGATGGACGGGATTAATTGGACGCTTTGGCGTATCTATTTATGTCTCAAATTTTCTCATAATATAGAAAATTGAGCTAGCTTAATGTGGACATTGGATTCGTGTCATTCTGAGCTACAAATCAAAATTTATGGACGATTTACTGTAGACATGTCAAGTTGATCAACCAGTTTAAGTCATAATTCTAAACTGATAATTGGTGCTCATTGAGTTAAAGCTTATAAATGAAGAATAATGCATGGCATCCCGTAGTATGGGATGGACAGGATTACTTGGACACTTTGTCGTATCTATTTATGTCTCAAATTTTCTCATAATATAGAAAATTGAGCTAGCTTAATGTGGACATTGGATTCGTGTCGTTCTGAGCTCTAAATCAAAAGTTACGTACGATTTCGTACGGACATGTCAAGTTGATTGGCCAGTTAAAGTGATCATTCGAAATTGATCATTGGTGATGATTGAGTAAAGCCTTATAATGAAGTACAATGTTTGGTATCACACAGTTTTGAATAGATTGGATTATTAGGTCCCTTTGTCGTATCTATTTTGGTCTCAAATTTTGTCACAATATAAAAAATTGAGCTACCTTAATGAGGGCATTTAATCCCTGTCATTTTGAGCTCTAAATCAAAAGTTACTTATGATTTAGTTCGGACATGTCAAGTTGATCGGCCCGTTAAAGTGATCATTCTAAATAGATCATTGGTGATGATTGAGTAAAGACTTATAAATTAAGAATAATGCATGACATCACGCAGTTTGGGATAGATTGGATTATCTAGACGCCTTGTCGTATCAATTTCTCTCTCAAATTTTGCCAATATGTAGAAAATTGAGCTTGCTTATCATGGGAATTAGATTCGTGTCATTCTGAGCTCTAAATCAAAAGTTTTGACGATTTAGTGTGGTCATGTCAAGTTGATCGGCCAGTTGATATGATTATTCTAAATTGATCATTTTGCTCATTAAGTAAAGGCTTATAAATAAATCATAATACATGGCATCACGCAATTTGGGATATGTTGGATTACTTGGACGCTTTTTCGTATGTAGTTCTATCTCAATTTTTTTTTACAATATAAAATATTGAACTAGCTAAATGTGGGCATTGGATTCGTATCATTCGTAGCTACAAATCAAAATTTATGGACGATTTAGTGCAGACATGTCAAGTTGATCGGCAAGTTAAAGTGATAATTCTAAACTGATAATTGGTGCTCATTGAGTAAAAGCTTATAAATGAAGAATAATCCATGGCATCACGCAGTTTGGGATTGACTGGATTAGTCAGACGCTTTGTTGGTGTATTTCTGTCTCTAGTTTTGTCACAATATAGAAAATTGTGGTAGCTTAGTGTAAGCATTAGACTTGTGCCATTCTGAACTCTAAATCAAAAGTTACGGATGATTTAGTGCGGACATGTCAAGTGGATCGGCCAGTGATTGAGTAAACGCTTAGAAATCAAGCATGCTGCATAGCATCACAGAGTTTTGTTAGATTGGATTACTTGGACGCTTTGTAGTATCTGTTTTTGTCTCAAATTTTGTTACCCCATAAAAACATTAGCTAGATTAACGTGGGAATTGGATTCGTGTGTTTCCAAGCTCTAATCAAAAGTTACGGACGATTTAGTATGCATATGTCAAGTTCACCGGCCAGTTAAAGTGATCATTCTAAACTGATCATTGGTGCTCATTGAGTAAATTCTTATAAATGAAGCATAATGCTTGTCATCACGTAGTTTGGGATAAATTAGATTACTTGGACGCTTTTTCGTATCTAGTTTTATCTCAAATTTTGTCATAGTATAGAAAATTGAACTAACGTAATGTGGACAATTGATTCATGTCATTCCGACCTATAAATCAAAACTTATGGAAGATATTGGGAAAACATTTCAAGTTGATCGGCGTGTTAAAATGAACATTTTAAACTGATTGTTTGTGTTTATTGAGTAAAAGCTTATAAATGAAGAATAATGCATGGCATCACGCAGTTTGGAGTTGACTGGATTACATGGACGCTTTGTCGTATCTATTTCTTGGACGCTTTGTCATATCTATTTCGGTCTCAAATTTTGTTACACTATAGAACATTGAACTAGCTGAATGTGAGCATTGGATTTGTATCATTCCGAGCTACAAATCAAAATTTATGGACGATTTAGTGCAAACATGTCAAGTTGATCGGCCGGTTAAAATGATATTTCTAAACTAATAATTGGTGCTCATTGAGTAAAAGCTTATATATGAAGAATAATGCATGGCATCCCCCAGTTTGGGATGGACTGGATTACTTGGCTGCTTTGTCCTATCTATTTATGTCTCAAATTTTCTCATAAAATAGAAAATTGAGCTAGTTTAACGTAAGCATTGGATTCGTGTCATTATGAGCTCTAAATAAAAAGTTATGGATGATTTAGTGCGAACATGTCAAGTTGATCGGACAGTGAAAGTGATACTTCTAAAATGATCATTGGTGCTGAATGAGTAAACGCTTATAAGTGAAGCATAATGCATAGCATCAAACAGTTTTGGATAGATTGGATTACTTGGACGTTTTTGTATCTATTTTGGTCTAAAATTTTGTTACACTATAGATAATAGAGCTAGCTTAACGTGGGCATTAGATTCGTGTGTTTCTGAGCTCTAAATCAAAAGTTACGGACGATTCAGTGTGGACACTTCAAGTTGATTGGCGAGTTAAAATCATCATTCTAAACTGATCATTGGAGCTCATTAAGTAAAGACTTGGATTACTTAATGACATCACTCTGTTTGGGATAGATTGGATTACTTTGACACTTTGTCGTATCTAGTTCTGTTACAAATTTTGTCAAACTATAGAAAATTGAACTAGCTTAAAATGGGCACTGGATTCGTGTCATTCTGAGTTATAAATCAATAGTTATGGGCGATTTAGTGCAGACATGACCAGTTGATCGGGCAGTTAAAATGATGATTCTAAACTGATCATTGGTGCTCATTGAGCTTATAAATGAAAAATAATGCATGACATCACGTATTTTGGGAAGGATTGGATTACGTAGACGCTTTTTCGTAATAATATCTGTCTCAAATTTGTCACAATATAGAAAATTGAGTTAGCTTAACGAGGGCATTTAATTCGTGTTATTCCGAGCTCTAAATTAAAAGTTACGGACGATTTAGTGCGGACATGTCAAGTTGATCGGCCAGTTAAAGTTATCATTCTAAACTGATAATTTGTGTTGATTTAGTAAAGACTTATAAATGAATAATAATGCATGGCATCATACAGTTTGGGATAGATTGGATTACTTGTACGCTTTGTTGTATCTAGTTCTGTCTCAAATTTTGTCACAATATTGAAAATTGAACTAGCTTAATGTGGGCATTAGATTCATGTCATTCTAAGCTATGAATGAAAAGTTATGAATGATATAGTGCATACATTTCAAGTTTATCGTCTAGTTAAAATGATCATTCGGAACACACGTTGGTGCTCATTGAGTAAAAGCTTATAAATGAAGAGTAATGCATGGTATCACGCAGTTTGGGATAGACTTGATTACTTGGACCCTTTTTCGTTTCTATTTCAATCTCAAAGTTTGTCATAATATAGAAAATTGAGCTAGCTTAACGTGGATATTGGATTCGTGTCATTCTGAGCTCTAAATCAAAAGTTACGGATGATTTAGTGCGGGCATGTCAAGTTGATGGGCCAGTTAAAGTGGTCATTCTAAATTGATCATTGGTGCTGATTGAGTAAAGGCTTATAGTGAAGCATATTTCATGGCATCACACAGTTTTCGATTGATTGGATTACTTGGATGCTTTATCGTATCTATTTCTGTCTCAAATTTTGTCACAATATAGAAAATTGAGCCAACTTAATGAGGGCATTTAATTCGTGTCCTTCTGAGCTCTATATCAAATGTTACAAATGATTTAGTGCGGACATGTCAAATTGATCGGCCAATTAAAGTGATCATTGTAAACTGATCATTGGTGCTGATTGAGTAAAGACTTATAAATGAAGAATTATGCATGACATCACGCAGTTCAGGATATATTGGATTATTTGGATGCTTTGTCGTATATATTTCTGTCTCAAATTTTGTGAAAATATAACAAATTGAGCTTGCTTATCATGGGCATTGGATTCGTGTCATTTTGAGCTCTAAATCAAAAGTTAAGATGATTTAGTGTGGTCATGTCAAGTTGATTGGCCATTTGATATGATATTCTAAATTGATCATTGGTGCTCATTCCATAAAACCTTATAAATGAAGAATAATGCATGGCATCACGCAGTTCGGGATTGACTGAATTACTTGGACGCTTTGTCGTATCTATTTCAGTCTCAATTTTGTCACAATATAGAAAATTGAGCTAGTTTAACGTAAGCATTAGATTTGTTCCATTCTGAGCTCTAAATTAAAAGTTATGCATGATGTAGTGGGGACATGTCAAGTTGATCAGCCAGTGAAAGTTATCATTCTAAACTCATTATTGGTTCTGATTGAGTAAAAACTTATAAATGAAGCATACTACATAGCATCACACAGTTTTGTATAGATTGGATTACTTGGATGCTTTGTAGTATCTATTTTTGTCTCAAATTTTGTTATCCTGTAAAAATATTAGCTAGTTTAATGTGGGCATTGGATTCGTGTGTTTTTGAGATCTAAATCAAAAGTTACGGACGATTTAATGCGCATATATCAAGTTCACCGGCCAGTTAAAGTGATCATTCTAAACTTATCATTGGTGCTCATTGAGTAAAGGCTTATAAATTAAGCATAATGCATGGCATCACGTAGTTTAAGATAGATTAGATTACTTGGACGTGTTGTCGTATCTAGTTCTATCTCAAATTTTGTCAAAATATATAAAATTGAACTAGCTTAATGTGGGAATTGATTCATGTCATTCTAACCTTTAAATCAAAAGTTATGGACGATATTGGGAAAACATGTTAAGTTGATCGCCCAGTTAAAATGAACATTTTAAACTGATCGTTGGTGTTAATTGAGGAAAAGCTTATAAATGACGAATAATGCCTGGCATCACGCAGTTTGGGATTGACTGAATTACTTGGACGCTTTGTCGTATCTATTACTTGGAGGCTTTTTCGTATCTATTTCTGTCTCAAATTTTGTTACACTATAGAACATTGAGCTAGCTTAACGTGGGCATTGGATTCGTGTGTTTCTGAGCTCTAAATCAAACATTACGGACGATTTAGTGTAGACATGTCAAGTTGATCGGCGTGTTAAAATGATCATTCTAAACTGATCATTGGTGCTCGTTAAGTAAAGGCTTATAAATGAGGCATAAAGCATGGTATCACGCAGTTTGGGATAGATTGGACGACTTGGACAATTTGTCGTATCTAGTTTTGTTTCAAATTTTGTCAAAACATAGAAAATTCAACTAGCTTAATGTAGGCATTCGATTCGTGTCATTCTGAGCTATAAATCAAAAGTTATGGACAATTTGGTGCATCCATGTCAAGTTGACCAGGCAGTTGAAATGATCATTATAAACTGATCGTTGGTGCTCATTGAGTAATAACTTATAAATGAAGAATAATTCATGGCATCACGCAGTTTGGGATTGACTGGAATACTTGGACGCTTTGTCTAATCTATTTCTGTTTCAAATTTTGTCACAATATCGAAAATTGAGCTAGCTTCATGAGGGAATTTAATTCGTGTTATTTTGAGCACTAAATCAAAAGTTATGGACCATTTAGTGTGGACATGTCAAGTTGATCAGCCTGTTAAAGTTATCATTCTAAACTGATCATTGGTGCTGATTAAGTAAATTATTATAAATGAATCAAAATGCATGGCATCACGCAGTTTGGGATAGATTAGATTACTTGGACGTTTTTTCATATCTAGTTCTTTCTCAAATTTTGTCATAATATAGAAAATTGAACTAGCTTAGTGTAGGTATTGGATTCGTGACCAGAGCTAAAATCAAAATTTATGGACAATTTAGTGCAGACAAGGCCAGTTGATCGGCTAGTTAAAATGATCATTATAAACTGATCATTGGTGCTCATTGAGTAAACTCTTACAAATGAAAAATAATGCATGGCATCATGCAGTTTGGGATGGACTGGATTACTTGAACGCTTTGTCGTCTCTAGTTCTGTCTCAAATTTTGTCACAATATAGAAAATTTAACAAGCTTAATGTGGACAATTTATTGTTGTCATTCTGAGCTATAAATCAAAAGTTATGGACAATATATTGCAGACATGTCAAGTTGATCAGCTAGTTAAAATGATCACTGATCATTGGTGATCATTGAGTAAAAACTTATAAATAAAAAATAATGCATGGCATCACACAGTTTGGGATAGATTCGATTACTTGGATGCTTTGTCGTATCTTTTTCTGTCTCAAATTTTGTCATAATATAGAAAATTGAGCTAGCTTAAGGTGGGCATTGGATTCGTGTCATTATGAACTCTAAATCAAAAGTTACGGACGATTTAGTGCGAAGATGTCAAGTTGGTCGGCGAGTTCAAATGATCATTCTAAATTGATCATTGGTCCTCATTAAGTAAAGGCTTATAAATGAGGCATATAGCATGGCATCACGCAGTTTGGGATAGATTGGATTACTAAGACGTTTTGTCGTATCTAGTTCTTCTTCAAATCTTGTCACAATATAGAAAATTGAACTAGCTAAATGTGGACATTGGATTCGTGTCATTCTAAGCTATAAATCAAAACTTATACATGGACGATTTAGTATAGACATTACAAGTTGTTCGGCCAGTTAAAATGATTATTCTAAAGTGATCACTGGTGCTCATTGAGTAAAATCTTATAAATGAAAAATAATGCATGGCATCACGTAGTTGTGATAGATTGGATTACTTGGATGCATTTTCGTATCTATTTCTGTCTCAAATTTTGTCATTATATAGAAAATTGAGCTAGTTTAACATGGGCATTGGATTCATATAATTTGAGGTATAACTCAAAAGTTATGGACGATTTAGAGCATACATGTCAAGTTGATCGGCCAGTTAAAGTGATCATTCTAAACTGATCATTGGTGATAATTAAGTAAAGGCTTATGAATGAAGAATAATGCATGGCATCCCACAGTTTTGGATAGATTGGATTACTTGAATGCTTTGTCGTATCTATTTTTGTCTCAAATTTTGTTACAATATAGAAAATTTAGCTATGTTAAAGTGGGCATTGGATTCGTGAAATTCTAAGCTATAAATCAAAAGTTATAGACGATTTAGTGCGGACATGTCAAGTTGAGTGACCAGTTAAAGTGATCATTCTAAATAGACCATTGGTGCTCACTAAGTGAAGGATCATAAATGAAGCATAAAGCATGGCATCAAGTATTTTGGATAGATTGGATTACTTGGACACTTTATCTTCTCTATTTCTCTCTCAAATTTTGTCAAAATATAGAAAACTGAGCTTGCTTAACATATGAATTAGATTCATGTCATTCTGAGCTCTAAATCAAAAGTTAGAGACAATTTAGTGTGGAAATGTCAAGTTGATCGGAGAGTTGAAGTGATCATTCTAAACTGATTTTTGGTGCTCATTGAGTAGAGGCTTATAAATGAAGCATAATGCATGGCATCACGCAGTTTGGGATACATTTTATTACTTGGACTCTTTTTTGTATCTAGTTCTGTCTCAAATTTTGCCACAATATAGAAAATTGAACTAGGTTAATGTGGGCATTGGATTCGTGTCATTCTAAGCTACAAATCAAAAGTTATGGACGATTTAGTGCAGACATGTCAAATTGATCGGCCAGTTAAAATGATCATTATAAACTCATCATTGGTGCTCATTGAGTAAACGCTTATAAATGAATAATAATGCATGGTATCACGCAGTTTTGGATGGACTGGATTACTAGAACGATTTATCGTATCTATTTATTTTTTAAATTTTGTCACAATATAGAAAATTGAGCTAGCTTATCGTGGGCATTGGATTTGTGACATTCTGAGCTCTAAATAAAAAGTCACCAACGATTTAGTGCACACATGTGAATTTGATCAGCCAGTTAAAGAGACCATTCTAAACTGATCATTGGTGCTCAATGAGTAAAGGCTTATAAATGAAGCATAATGCATGGCATCACATAGTTTTGGATAGATTGGATTACTTTGACGCTTTGTCGTATCTAGTTCTATCTCAAATTTGTCACAATATATAAAATTGCATTAGCTTAATTTGGGAAATTGGATTTGTCTCATTCTAAGCTACAAATCAAAAGTTATGGACGATTTAGCGCAGACATGTCAAATTGATCGGCGAGTTCAAATGATCATTATAAACAGATCATTGGTGCTCATCGTGTAAACGATTATAAATGAAAAGTAATGCATGGCATCACGCAGTTTGGGACGGAGTTGATTACTTGAACGCTTTCTCGTATCTATTTATTTCTTAAAAATTTTCACAATATAGAAAATTGAGCTAACTTAACATGGGCATTGGATTTGTGTCATTCTGAGCTCTAAATCAAAAGGTACAAATGATTTAGTGCGGACATGTCAAGTTGATCGGCCTGTTAAAGTAATCATTCTAAACTTATCGTTGGTGCTCATTATGTAAAGGGTTATAAATGAAGCATAATGCGTGACATCACACAGTTTTGGATAGATTGGATTACTCAGATGCTTTGTCGTATCTATTTCTGTATAAAATTTTATTACAATATAGAAAATTGACCTAGCTTAACGTGGGTATTGGATTCGTGTCATTCTGAGCTCTAAATAAAAAGTTACGAACGATTTAGTGGGGACATGTCAAGTTTAGTGGCCAGTGAAAGTGATCATTCTAAATAGATCATTGGTGCTCATTAAGTAAAGGCTTATAAATGAAGCATAAAACATGTGATGAGGGCATCAGATCGTATGGCCAGCCAAGAGATCAATCTGGCCACCGGGCCTACGACCAGCCGGGCTGGACCGATCATTTTTTCCGCGACGTGGATGACACCGCCGGCCCAATTGGTGATGCCACCGGCTCCGGGATCAACTTGGCCTGCTTCAATGACAATACGGCCAGCACCTCGCACAGTCCAGCCGGTACAGCCGATCCAGCCGATTGCACCACCATTTCATCATCTACACCAAGAGACTCGGACCAGATAAGCTACCAGCTTCAAGACATGCATCTAGATGAAGTTTCTACACCAGTGGTGCCACCCAGGAGCAATGACAAGGAGCAGAACAAGGACGGTCTTCCACAAGTTCAGCTTGTGGGTCGACAAGCTCCTAGAGGATGATCGACAAAGAACATTGGGCCAAGAGTGCAAAGAAGAGTCCAAAGGCTTCTCAACAATGCAAGGGACTTCAGAGACTTGGGCTTTAGTAGCAAGAGAGGTCAAGGCCCAACTATTCCTAACCCTACTCCAAGTCGAAGACTAGGAGCAAGGCGCATGCATGCCACAAGGTCGGCCACCTTCCATTTCTTGGCCGATAGGTAAGAATGGTAAGTTTTCAATTTATATACTTGGCTTTTTCTGTTTTGTAGGGTAGGATTTAGAATGTTTACATTTTGAGTGAAAGACAATTTAGGTAGAAATCCTTCTTCGGTTATTCACTTTTGTAATTTTTTCATTTGTGCACTTTTGTAAGTTTTCCATTTTTCTTTGAGTCGACCCTAGAAGGTCAAGCTGTCGAGCATATTGATAAGGCTCCTTCCAGCATTGTAGTTCGACAACCTTTTTGATATTAATAAAGATCGAATTTTCTTTCTACAAGTTTTTCTCTCAAGAGACTTGTGCTCTTAGAACCTAGTCGAGACCAGCCCTCCAAGCCCTAAGTTTGTGATTTATCATGAGGTTCATCACTCCTCATGTGGTTCACTTCACCCTTCCATCCATTACCAAACAGAAAACCCCCATCCAGAAGCCTAACGTTGAGTTTCTCACCTAGTCTTCTCCACACAGCCCACGCGCGTACAGCCTTGAATCGAGGCTTGTATCAGCATGGCATCAAGTAGTTTTGATAGATTAGATTTCTAGGACGCTTTGTCCTCTCTATTTCTGTCTCAAATTTTGTCAAAATATAGAAAATTGAGCTTGCTTAACGTGGCCATTGGATTTGTGTTATTCTAAGCTATAAATCAAAAGTTATGGACATGTCAAGTTGATCGGCCAGTTAATATGGATGACACCGCCGGCCCAATTGGTGATGCCACCGACTCCGGGATCAACTTGGCCTGCTCCGATGACAATACGGCCAGCACCTCGCACAGTCCAGCCGGTACAGCCGATCCAGCCGATTGCACCACCATTTCATCATCTACACAAAGAGACTCGGACCAGATAAGCTACCAGCTTCAAGACATGCATCTAGATGAAGTTTCTACACCAGTGGTGCCACCCAGGAGCAATGACAAGGAGCAGAACAAGGACGCTCTTCCACAAGTTCAGCTTGTGGGTCGACAAGCTCCTAGAGGATGATCGACAAAGAACATTGGGCCAAGAGTGCAAAGAAGAGTCCAAAGGTTTCTCAACAATGCAGGGGACTTCAGAGATTTGGGCTTTAGTAGCAAGAGAGGTCAAGGCCCAACGATTCCTAACCCTACTCCAAGTCGAAGACTAGGAGCAAGGCGCGTGCATGCCACAAGGTCGGCCACCTTCCATTTCTTGGGCGATAGGTAAGAATGGTAAGTTTTTAATTTATATATTTGGCTTTTTCTGTTTTGTAGGGTAGGATTTAGAATGTTTACATTTTGAGTGAAAGACAATTTAGGTAGAAATCCTTCTTCGGTTATTCATTTTTGTAATTTTTTCATTTGTGCACTTTTGTAAGTTTTCCATTTTTCTTTGAGTCGACGCTAGAAGGTCAAGCTGTCGAGCATATTAATAAGGCTCCTTCCAGCATTGTAGTTTGACAACCTTTTTGATATTAATAAAGATCGAATTTTCTTTCTACAAGTTTTTCTCTCAAGAGACTTGTGCGCTTAGAACCTAGTCGAGACCAGCCCTCCAAGCTCTAAGTTTGTGATTTATCATGAGGTTCATCACTCCTCGTGTGGTTCACTTCACCCTTCCATCCATTACCAAACAGAAAACCCCCATCCAGAAGCCTAACGTTGAGTTTCTCACCTAATCTTCTCCACACAGCCCACACGCGTACAGCCTTGAATCGAGGCTTGTATCAGCATGGCATCAAGTAGTTTTGATAGATTAGATTTCTAGGACGCTTTGTCCTCTCTATTTCTCTCTCAAATGTTGTCAAAATATAGAAAATTGAGCTTGCTTAACGTGGCCATTGGATTTGTGTTATTCTAAGCTATAAATCAAAAGTTATGGACATGTCAAGTTGATCGGCCAGTTAATATGGATGACACCGCCGGCCCAATTGGTGATGCCACCGGCTCCGGGATCAACTTGGCCTGCTCCGATGACAATACGGCCAGCACCTCGCACAGTCCAGCCGGTACAGCCGATCCAGCCGATTGCACCACCATTTCATCATCTACACAAAGAGACTCGGACCAGATAAGCTACCAGCTTCAAGACATGCATCTAGATGAAGTTTCTACACCAGTGGTGCCACCCAGGAGCAATGACAAGGAGCAGAACAAGGACGCTCTTCCACAAGTTCAGCTTGTGGGTCGACAAGCTCCGAGAGGATGATCGACAAAGAACATTGGGCCAAGAGTGCAAAGAAGAGTCCAAAGGTTTCTCAACAACGCAGGGGACTTCAGAGATTTGGGCTTTAGTAGCAAGAGAGGTCAAGGCCCAACGATTCCTAACCCTACTCCAAGTCGAAGACTAGGAGCAAGGCGCGTGCATGCCACAAGGTCGGCCACCTTCCATTTCTTGGCTGATAGGTAAGAATGGTAAGTTTTTAATTTATATACTTGGCTTTTTCTGTTTTGTAGGGTAGGATTTAGAATGTTTACATTTTGAGTGAAAGACAATTTAGGTAGAAAGCCTTCTTCGGTTATTCACTTTTGTAATTTTTTCATTTGTGCACTTTTGTAAGTTTTCCATTTTTCTTTGAGTCGACCCTAGAAGGTCAAGCTGTCGAGCATATTAATAAGGCTCCTTCCAGCATTGTAGTTTGACAACCTTTTTGATATTAATAAAGATCGAATTTTCTTTCTACAAGTTTTTCTCTCAAGAGACTTGTGCGCTTAGAACCTAGTCGAGACCAGCCCTCCAAGCTCTAAGTTTGTGATTTATCATGAGGTTCATCACTCCTCGTGTGGTTCACTTCACCCTTCCATCCATTACCAAACAGAAAACCCCCATCTAGAAGCCTAACGTTGAGTTTCTCACCTAATCTTCTCCACACAGCCCACCCGCGTACAGCCTTGAATCGAGGCTTGTATCAGCATGGCATCAAGTAGTTTTGATAGATTAGATTTCTAGGACGCTTTGTCCTCTCTATTTCTGTCTCAAATGTTGTCAAAATATAGAAAATTGAGCTTGCTTAACGTGGCCATTGGATTTGTGTTATTCTAAGCTATAAATCAAAAGTTATGGAAATGTCAAGTTGATCGGCCAGTTAATATGGATGACACCGCCGGCCCAATTGGTGATGCCACCGGCTCCGGGATCAACTTGGCCTGCTCCGATGACAATACGGCCAGCACCTCACACAGTCCAGCCGGTACAGCCGATCCAGCCGATTGCACCACCATTTCATCATCTACACAAAGAGACTGGGACCAGATAAGCTACCAGCTTCAAGACATGCATCTAGATGAAGTTTCTACACCAGTGGTGCCACCCAGGAGCAATGACAAGGAGCAGAACAAGGACGCTTTGTCCTCTCTATTTCTGTCTCAAATTTTGTCAAAATATAGAAAATTGAGCTTGCTTAACGTGGCCATTGGATTTGTGTTATTCTAAGCTATAAATCAAAAGTTGTAGACATGTCACAATGTCATGTTAAGTTGTGGATGATATAGTGCAGATATGTCAAGTTGATCGACCAATTAAAATGATCATTCTAAACTGATCGTTGGTGCTCATTGAGTAAAAGCTTATAAATGAAGAATAATGCATGGCATCATGCAGTTTGGGAGGAATGGATAACTTAGACGCTTTGTTGAATCTATTTCAGTTTCAAATTTTGTAACAATATAAAAATTTGGAGCTAGCTTAAAGTCGGCATTCGATTCGTGTCATTCTGAGCTCTAAATCAAAAGTTACGGACGATTTAGTGTGGACATGTCAAGTTGATCGGCCTGTTAAAGTGATCATTCTAAAATGATAATTGGTGCTCATTGAGTAAAGGCTTCTAAATGGAGCATTATGCATGGCATCACATATTTTTGGATAGAATGAATTACTTGGGCGCTTTGTCATATCTATTTCGGTATCAAATTTGTTACACCATAGAAAATTGAACTAGCTTAATATAGGCATTGGAATCATGTCATTCGGAGGTATAAATCAAAAGTAATAGATGATTTAGTGCAGACATTACAAGTTGATCGCTCTGCTAAAATGATCATTCTAAACTGATCATTGGTGCTCATTGAGGAAACGCATATAAATCAAAAATAATGCATGGCATAATGCAGTTTGAGATTGATTAGATTACTTGAATGCTTTGTCAGATCTATTTTTGTCTCAAAATTCATAACAATATAGAAAATTGAGCTAGCTTAACGTGGACATTGGATTCGTCTCATTCTGAGCTCTAAATCAAAAGTTACGGACGATTTAGTGTGGACATATCAAGTTGATCGGCCAGTTAAAGTGATAGTTCTAAACTGATCATTCGTGCTCATTGTGTAAAGGGTTATAAATGAAGCATAATGCATGACATCACACAGTTTTGTATATATTGGATTACTTGGACGCTTTGTCGTATCTATTTCTGTCTCAAATTTTATTACAGTATTGAAAATTGACCTAGGTTAACGTGGGCATTGGATTCTTGTCATTCTTAGCTCTAAATCAAAAGTTACGGACGATTTAGTGCAGACATGTCAAGTGGAGTGGCCAGTGAAAGTGATCATTCTAAATAGATCATTGGTGATTATTAAGTAAAGACTTATAAATGAAGCATAAAGCATGGCATCAAGTAGTTTTGATAGATTGGATTTCTAGGACGCTTTGTCGTCTCTATTTCTATCTCAAATTTTGTCAAAATATTGAAAATTGAGCTTGCTTAACGTGGCCATTGTTTGTGTTATTCTAAGCTCTAAATCAAAAGTTACGGATGATTTAGTGCGGACATGTCAAGTTGATCGGCCAGTTAATATGATTATTCTAAACTGATCATTGGTGCTCATTGAGTAAAAGATTACAAATTAATAATAATGCATGACATCACGTAGTTTGGGATGGTTCTTTTTACTTGGACGCTTTGTCGTATCGATTTCCGTCTAAAATTTTGTCCCAATATAGAAAACTTAACTAGTTTAATGTGGGCATTGGAGTCGTATCACTCTGAGCTAAAAATCAAAAGTTAATGACGATTTAGTGAAGACATGTCCAGTTGATCAGCCAGTTAAAGTGATCATTCTAAACTGATCATTGTTGCTCATTGAGTAAAAGATTATAAATGAAAAATAATGCATGGCATCGCGCAATTGGGGATGGATTAGATTACTTGAATGCTTTGTCCGATCTATTTTTGTCTCAAAATTTGTAACAATATAGAAAATTGAGCTAGCTTAACGTGGGCATTGGATTCGTCTCATTTTGAGCTCTAAATCAAAAGTTACGAACGATTCAGTACGGACATATCAAGTTGATTGGCCAGTTAAAGTGACAATTCAAAATTGATCATTCGTGCTCATTATATAGAGGGTTATAAATGAAGCATAATGCATGACATCACACAGTTTTGTATAGATTGGATTACTTGGACGTTTTGTCGTATTTATTTCTGTCTCAAATTTTATTACAATATTGAAAATTGACCTAGCTTAACGTGGGCATTGGATTCGTGTAATTTTTAGCTCTAAATCAAAAGTTACGGACGATTTAGTGCGGACATGTCAAGTGGAGTGGCCAGTGAAAGTGATCATTCTAAATAGATCATTGGTGCATATTAAGTAAAGACTTATAAATGAAGCATAAAGCATGACATCAAGTAGTTTTAATAGATTGGATTTCTAGGACGCTTTGTCATCTCTATTTCTATCTCAAATTTTGTCAAAATATAGAAAATTGAGCTTGCTTAATGTGGTCATTGGATTTGTGTTATTCTAAGCTCTAAATCAAAAGTTACCGATGATTTAGTGTGGACATGTCAAGTTGATCGGCCAGTTAATACGATTATTCTAAACTGATCATTGGTGCTCATTGAGTAAAAGATTACAAATGAATAATAATGCATGACATCAAGCAGTTTGGGATGGTTTGTATTACTTGGATGCTTTGTCGTATCGATTTCCGTCTAAAATTTTGTCACAATATAGAAAACTTAACTAGTTTAATGTGGGCATTGGAGTCGTATCATTCTAACCTCAAAACTAAAAGTTATGGACGATTTAGTGAAGACATGTCAAGTTGATCGGCTAGTTAAAATGATCATTCTTAACTGATCATTGGTGCTGATTGAGTAAAAGGTTATAAATGAAAAATAATGCATGGCATCACGTAATTTAGGATGGATTAGATTACTTGAATGCTTTGTCGGATCTATTTTTGTCTTTAAATTTGTAACAATATAGAAAATTGAGCAAGCTTAACGTGGGCATTGGATTCGTCTCATTTTGAGCTCTAAATCAAAAGTTACGGACGATTCTGTGGGGACATGTCATGTTGATCGGCCAGTTAAAGTGATAATTCAAAAATGATCATTCGTGCTCATTATGTAACGGGTTATAAATGAAGCATAATGCATGACATCACACAGTTTTGTATAGATTGGATTATTTGGACGTTTTGTCGTATCTATATCTGTCTCAAATTTTATTACAATATTGAAAATTGACCTAGGTTAACGTGGGCATTGGATTCGTGTCATTCTTAGCTCTAAATCAAAAGGTACGGACGATTTAGTGCGGACATGTCAAGTGGAGTGGCCAGTGAAAGTGATCATTCTAAATAGATCATTGGTGCATATTAAGTAAACACTTATATATGAAGCATAAAGCATGGCATCAAGTAGTTTTGATAGATTGGATTTCTAGGATGCTTTGTCGTCTCTATTTCTATCTCAAATTTTGTCAAAATATAGAAAATTGAGTTTGCTTAACGTGGCCATTGGATTTGTGTTATTTTAAGCTCTAAATCAAAAGTTACGGATGATTTAGTGTGGACATGTCAAGTTGATCGTCCAGTTAATATGATTATTCTAAACTGATCATTGGTGCTCATTGAGTAAAAGATTACAAATGAATAATAATGCATGACATCACGCAGTTTGGGATGGTTTGTATTACTTGGATGCTTTGTCGTATCGATTTCTGTTTCAAATTTTGTCAAAATATAGAAAACTTAACTAGTTTAATGTGGGCATTGGAGTCGTATCATTCTAACCTCAAAACTAAAAGTTATGGACGATTTAGTGAAGACATGTAAAGTTGATCGGCTAGTTAAAATGATCATTCTTAACTGATCATTGGTGCTGATTGAGTAAAAGGTTATAAATGAAAAATAATGCATGGCATCACGTAATTTAGGATGGATTAGATTACTTGAATGCTTTGTCGGATCTATTTTTGTCTCAAAATTTGTAACAATATAGAAAATTGAGCAAGCTTAACGTGGGCATTGGATTTGTCTCATTTTGAGCTCTAAATCAAAAGTTACGGACGATTCTGTGGGGACATGTCATGTTGATCGGCCAGTTAAAGTGATAATTCAAAAATGATCATTCGTGCTCATTATGTAACGGGTTATAAATGAAGCATAATGCATGACATCACACAGTTTTGTATAGATTGGATTATTTGGACGTTTTGTCGTATCTATTTCTGTCTCAAATTTTATTACAATATTGAAATTTGACCTAGGTTAACGTGGACATTGGATTCGTGTCATTCTTAGCTCTAAATCAAAAGGTACGGACGATTTAGTGTGGACATGTCAAGTGGAGTGGCCAGTGAAAGTGATCATTCTAAATAGATCATTGGTGCATATTAAGTAAACACTTATAAATGAAGCATAAAGCATGGCATCAAGTAGTTTTGATAGATTGGATTTCTAGGACGCTTTGTCGTCTCTATTTCTATCTCAAATTTTGTCAAAATATAGAAAATTGAGCTTGCTTAACGTGGCCATTGGATTTGTGTTATTTTAAGCTCTAAATCAAAAGTTACGGATGATTTAGTGTGGACATGTCATGTTGATCGGCCAGTTAATACGATTATTCTAAACTGATCATTGGTGCCCATTGAGTAAAAGATTACAAATGAATAATAATGCATGACATCACGCAGTTTGGGATGGTTTGTATTACTTGGATGCTTTGTCGTATCGATTTCCGTCTAAAATTTTGTCACAATATAGAAAACTTAACTAGTTTAATGTGGGCATTGGAGTCGTATCATTCTAGCCTCAAAATTAAATGTGATCATTCTAAACTGATCATTGGTGCTCATTGAGTAAAGGCTAATAAATGAAGCATAATGCATGGCATCCTAAAGTTTTGTATGGATTGGATTACTTGGATGCTTCGTTTTATTTAGTTTTGTTTCAAATTTTGTCACAATATAGAAAATCGAGCTAGCTTAAAGTGGGCATTGGATTCGTGTCATTCGGAGATGTAAATCAAAAGTTACGGATGATTTAGTGTGGACATGTAAAGTTGATTGGCCAGTTAAAGTGATCATTCTAAACTGATCATTGGTGCTCATTGAGTCAAGGATTATAAATGAGGCATAATGCATGGCATCACAAAAGTTTTGTAAAGATTGGATTACTTGGCTGCTTTGTTGTATCTAATTTTGTTTCAAATTTTGTCACAATATAGAAAATTGAACTAGTTTAATATGGGCATTGGATTCGTGTCATTCCGAGCTATAATTCAAATGTTACACACGATTTAGTGAGGACATGTCAAGTTGATCGTCCAGTTAAAGTGATCATTCTAATCTGAGCATTGGTGCTCAATGAGTAAAGACTTATAAAAGAAGCATAATGCATGGAATCACGCAGTTTGGGTTATATTGGATTACTTGGACGCTTTGTCGTATCTACTTTTGTTTCAAATTTTGTCATAATATAAAAATTGAGCTAGCTTAATGTGGGCATTGGATTCGTGTCATTTTGAGCTATAAATCAAAACTTATGGACGATTTAGTGGGGACATGTCAAGTTGATCGATCAGTTAAAATGATCATTCTAAAATGATTATTGGTGCTTATTGAGTAAAAGTTTATAAATGAAGAATAATGCATGGCATCACGCAGTTTGGGATATATTGGATTACTTGGACGCTTTATCGTATCTATTTCTGTCTCAAGTTTTGTCACAATATAGAAAATTGAGTTAGCTTAACGTGGGCATTGGATACGTGTGTTTGTGAGCTCTAAATTAAATGTTAAGGACAATTTAGTGCGGGCATGTCAAGTTGATTAGCCGGTTAAAGTGATTCTTGTAAACTGATCATTGGTTCTCATTGAGTAAAGGCTTATACATGAAGCATAATGCATGGCATCATACAGTTTTTGATAGATTGGATTACTTGACCGCTTTGTCAGATCTATTTTTGTCTCAAATTCTGTGACATTATACAAAATTGAGCTAGCTTAACGTGGGCATTGCATTCGTGTTATTCTGAGCTCTAAATCAAAAGTTACGGACGATATAGTGTAGACATGTCAAGTTGAGAGGCCAGTTAAAGTGATCATACTAAACCGATCTTTGGTGTTCATTAAATAAAGGCTTATAAATGAAGCATAAAACATGACATCAAGTAGTTTGGATAGATTGGATTACTTGGACGTTTTCTCATCTCTATTTTTGTCTCAATTTTTGTCTCAATTTTTGTCAAAATATAGAAAATTGAGCTAGATTAATGTGGGCATTGGATTCATGTCATTCTGAGCTGTAAATCAAAAGTTACGGACGATTTAGTGTGGGCAAGTCACGTTGAGTGGCCAGTTCAAGTGGTCAATTTATACAGATCATTGGTACTCATTAAGTAAAGGTTTAAAAATGAAGCATAGAGCATGTCAACAAGTAATTTGGATAGATTGGATTACTTGGACGCTTTGTGGTATCTATTTCCAACTCAAATTTTGTCACAATATAAAAAATTGAGCTAACTTAACTAGGACAATGGATTCGTGTCATTCTGAGCTCTAAATCAGAAATTACAGACGATTTAGTGTGGACATGTCAAGCTGCTCGGCCAATTAAAGTGAGCTTTATAAAGTGATCATTGGTGCACATTGAGTAAAGGATTATAAATGAAGCATAATTCATGGCATTACGCAGTTTGGGTTATATTGGATTACTTGGACGCTTGTCGTATCTAGTTCTGTTTCAAATTTTTTTGTCAAAATATAGAAAATTGAACTAGATTAATGTGGGCATTGGATTCGTGTCATTCTGAGCTATAAATCAAAAGTTATGGACGATATAGTGCATAAATGTCAAGTTGATCAGCCAGTTAAAAAGATCATTATATACTGATCATTGGTGCTCATTGAGTAAAAGCTTATAAATGAAGCATAAGGCATGACAGCAAGTAGTTTGGATAGATTGGATTACTTGGACGCATTGTCGTCTCTATTTCTGTTTTAAATTTGTCACAATATTGAAAATTGAACTAGATGAACATGGAGATTGGATTCGTGTCATTCTGATCTCTAAATCAGAAATTACGGATGATTTAGTGAGTAAATGTTAAGTTGATCGGCCACTTAAAGGGATCATTTTATACTGATCATTGGTGCTCATAGTGTAAAAGCTTATAAATGAAGCATAATGGATTCCATCACGCAGTTTGGGTTATATTGGATTACTTGGATGCTTCTTCGTTTCTAGTTCTATTTCAAATTTTCTCACAATATAGAATATTGAACTAGCTTAATGTGGGCATTGGATTCGTGTCACTCTGAGCTATAAATCAAAAGTTATGGACGATATAGTGCACACATGTCAAGTTAATCCACCAGTTAAAATGTTCATTCTAAATTGATCCTTGGTGTTCATTGAGTAAAGCTTATAAATAAACCATTAAGCATGGACGCAAAAAGTTTGGATAGATTGGATTACTTGTATGCTTTTTCATATCTATCTCTGTCTCAAATTTTGTCACAATATAGAAACTTGAGCTAGCTTAACGTGGGCATGTCATTCGTATCATTCTGAGCCCTAAATCAAAAGTTATGGATGATTTAGTGCGGACATGTCAAGTTGATCGGCCAGTTAAACTGATCATTCTAAATTGATCATTTGTGCTCATTGAGTAAAGGCTTATAAATGAAGCATAATGCATGCCATCACATAATTTGGGATAGATTAGATTACTTGGACGCTTTCTCGTATCTAGTTCTGTTTCAAAATTTGTCACAATATAGAAAATTGAACTAGCTTAATGTGAGCATTGGATTCGTGTCATTCTGAGCTGTAAATCAAAAGTTATGGACGATTTTAGCGCAGACATGACAAGTGAATCGGCCAGTTAAAATGATCATTCTAGTGGTGCTCATTAAGTAAGAGCTTAAAAGTGAAAAATAATTAATGGCATCACGCAGTTTGGGATTGATTGGTTTACTTGGATGCTTTGTCGTATCTATTTCTGTATCAAATTTCTCACAATTATGGAATTGTGCTAGCTTAACATGGGCATTGGATTCGTGTAGTTTTGAGCTCTAAATCAAAAATTACAGACGATTTATTGCGAACATGTCAAGTTGAGTGGCCAGTTAAACAGATGATTAATGCTCATTAAGTAAAGGCTTATACATAAAGCATAAAGCATGGCAGCAAGTAGTTTGAATAGATTGGATTACTTAGACGCTTTGTAGTCTCTATTTCTATCTCAAACTCTGTCAAAATATAAAAAATTGAGCTAGCTTTACGTGGGCATTGGATTCGTGTCATGCTGAGCTCAAAAACAAAAGTTATGGACAATTTAGTACGGACATGTCAAGTTGATCGGTCAGTTAAAGTGATCATTCTAAACTGATCATAGGTGCTCATTGAATAAAGGATTATAAAGGAAGCATAATGCATGACATCACACAATTTGTGTTATATTGGATTACCTAGATGCCTTTTCGTATCTAGTTTTGTTTCAAATTTTGTCACGATATAGAAAACTTAACTAGTTTAATGTGGGCATTGGAGTCGTATCATTCTAACCTCAAAACTAAAAGTTATGGAAGATTTAGTGAAGACATGTCAAGTTGATCGGCTAGTTAAAATGATCATTCTTAACTGATCATTGGTGCTGATTGAGTAAAAGGTTATAAATGAAAAATAATGCATGGCATCACGTAATTTAGGATGGATTAGATTACTTGAATGCTTTGTCGGATCTATTTTTGTCTCAAAATTTGTAACAATATAGAAAATTGAGCAAGCTTAACGTGGGCATTGGATTCGTCTCATTTTGAGCTCTAAATCAAACGTTACGGACGATTCTGTGGGGACATGTCATGTTGATCGGCCAGTTAAAGTGATAATTCAAAAATGATCATTCGTGCTCATTATGTAACGGGTTATAAATGAAGCATAATGCATGACATCACACAGTTTTGTATAGATTGGATTATTTGGACGTTTTGTCGTATCTATTTCTGTCTCAAATTTTATTACAATATTGAAATTTGACCTAGGTTAACGTGGACATTGGATTCGTGTCATTCTTAGCTCTAAATCAAAAGGTACGGACGATTTAGTGCGGACATGTCAAGTGGAGTGGCCAGTGAAAGTGATCATTCTAAATAGATCATTGGTGCATATTAAGTAAACACTTATAAATGAAGCATAAAGCATGGCATCAAGTAGTTTTGATAGATTGGATTTCTAGGACGCTTTGTCGTCTCTATTTCTATCTCAAATTTTGTCAAAATATAGAAAATTGAGCTTGCTTAACGTGGCCATTGGATTTGTGTTATTTTAAGCTCTAAATCAAAAGTTACGGATGATTTAGTGTGGACATATCAAGTTGATCGGCCAGTTAATACGATTATTCTAAACTGATCATTGGTGCTCATTGAGTAAAAGATTACAAATGAATAATAATGCATGACATCACGCAGTTTGGGATGGTTTGTATTACTTGGATGCTTTGTCGTATCGATTTCCGTCTAAAATTTTTGTCACAATATAGAAAACTTAACTAGTTTTATATGGGCATTGGAGTCGTATCATTCTAGCCTCAAAATTAAAAGTGATCATTCTAAACTGATCATTGGTGCTCATTGAGTAAAGGCTTATAAATGAAGCATAATGCATGGCATCCTAAAGTTTTGTATGGATTGGATTACTTGGATGCTTCGTTTTATCTAGTTTTGTTTCAAATTTTGTCACAATATAGAATATTGAGCTAGCTTAAAGTGGGCATTGGATTCGTGTCATTCGGAGATGTAAATCAAAAGTTACGGATGATTTAGTGTGGACATGTAAAGTTGATTGGCCAGTTAAAGTGATCATTCTAAATTGATCATTGGTGCTCATTGAGTCAAGGATTATAAATGAAGCATAATGCCTGGCATCACAAAATTTTTGTAAAGATTGGATTACTTGGATGCTTTGTTGTATCTAATTTTGTTTCAAATTTTGTCACAATATAGAAAATTGAACTAGTTTAATATGGGCATTGGATTCGTGTCATTCCGAGCTATAAATCAAATGTTACACACGATTTAGTGAGGACATGTCAAGTTGATCGTCCAGTTAAAGTGATCATTCTAATCTGAGCATTGGTGCTCAATGAGTAAAGACTTATAAAAGAAGCATAATGCATGGAATCACGCAGTTTGGGTTATATTGGATTACTTGGACGCTTTGTCGTATCTACTTTTGTTTCAAATTTTGTCATAATATAAAAATTGAGCTAGCTTAATGTGGGCATTGGATTCGTGTCATTTTGAGCTATAAATCAAAAGTTATGGACGATTTAGTGGGGACATGTCAAGTTGATCGATCAGTTAAAATGATCATTCTAAAATGATTATTGGTGCTTATTGAGTAAAAGTTTATAAATGAAGAATAATGCATGGCATCACGCAGTTTGGGATATATTGGATTACTTGGACGCTTTATCGTATCTATTTCTGTCTCAAGTTTTGTCACAATATAGAAAATTGAGTTAGCTTAACGTGGGCATTGGATACGTGTGTTTGTGAGCTCTAAATTAAATGTTAAGGACAATTTAGTGCGGGCATGTCAAGTTGATTAGCCGGTTAAAGTGATTCTTGTAAACTGATCATTGGTTCTCATTGAGTAAAGGCTTATACATGAAGCATAATGCATGGCATCATACAGTTTTTGATAGATTGGATTACTTGACCGCTTTGTCAGATCTATTTTTGTCTCAAATTCTGTGACATTATACAAAATTGAGCTAGCTTAACGTGGGCATTGCATTCGTGTTATTCTGAGCTCTAAATCAAAAGTTACGGACGATTTAGTGTAGACATGTCAAGTTGAGAGGCCAGTTAAAGTGATCATACTAAACCGATCTTTGGTGTTCATTAAATAAAGGCTTATAAATGAAGCATAAAACATGACATCAAGTAGTTTGGATAGATTGGATTACTTGGACGTTTTCTCATCTCTATTTTTGTCTCAATTTTTGTCTCAATTTTTGTCAAAATATAGAAAATTGAGCTAGATTAATGTGGGCATTGGATTCATGTCATTCTGAGCTGTAAATCAAAAGTTACGGACGATTTAGTGTGGGCAAGTCACGTTGAGTGGCCAGTTCAAGTGGTCAATTTATACAGATCATTGGTACTCATTAAGTAAAGGTTTATAAATGAAGCATAGAGCATGTCAACAAGTAGTTTGGATAGATTGGATTACTTGGACGCTTTGTGGTATCTATTTCCATCTCAAATTTTGTCACAATATAAAAAATTGAGCTAGCTTAACTAGGACAATGGATTCGTGTCATTCTGAGCTCTAAATCAGAAATTACAGACGATTTAGTGTGGACATGTCAAGCTGCTCGGCCAATTAAAGTGAGCTTTATAAACTGATCATTGGTGCACATTGAGTAAAGGATTATAAATGAAGCATAATTCATGGCATTACGCAGTTTGGGTTATATTAGATTTCTTGGACGCTTGTCGTATCTAGTTCTGTTTCAAATTTTTTGTCAAAATATAGAAAATTGAACTAGATTAATGTGGGCATTGGATTCGTGTCATTCTGAGCTATAAATCAAAAGTTATGGATGATATAGTGCATAAATGTCAAGTTGATCAGCCAGTTAAAAAGATCATTATATACTGATCATTGGTGCTCATTGAGTAAAAGCTTATAAATGAAGCATAAGGCATGACAGCAAGTAGTTTGGATAGATTGGATTACTTGGACGAATTGTCGTCTCTATTTCTGTTTTAAATTTGTCACAATATTGAAAATTGAACTAGATGAACATGGAGATTGGATTCGTGTCATTCTGATCTCTAAATCAGAAATTACGGATGATTTAGTGAGTAAATGTTAAGTTGATCGGCCACTTAAAGGGATCATTTTATACTGATCATTGGTGCTCATAGTGTAAAAGCTTATAAATGAAGCATAATGGATTCCATCACGCAGTTTGGGTTATATTGGATTACTTGGATGCTTCTTCGTTTCTAGTTCTATTTCTAATTTTGTCACAATATAGAATATTGAACTAGCTTAATGTGGGCATTGGATTCGTGTCACTCTGAGCTATAAATCAAAAGTTATGGACGATATAGTGCACACATGTCAAGTTAATCCACCAGTTAAAATGTTCATTCTAAATTGATCCTTGGTGTTCATTGAGTAAAGCTTATAAATAAACCATTAAGCATGGATGCAAAAAGTTTGGATAGATTGGATTACTTGGATGCTTTTTCATATCTATCTCTGTCTCAAATTTTGTCACAATATAGAAACTTGAGCTAGCTTAACGTGGGCATGTCATTCGTATCATTCTGAGCCCTAAATCAAAAGTTATGGATGATTTAGTGCGGACATGTCAAGTTGATCGGCAAGTTAAACTGATCATTCTAAATTGATCATTTGTGCTCATTGAGTAAAGGCTTATAAATGAAGCATAATGCATGCCATCACATAATTTGGGATAGATTAGATTACTTGGACGCTTTCTCGTATCTAGTTCTGTTTCAAAATTTGTCACAATATAGAAAATTGAACTAGCTTAATGTGAGCATTGGATTTGTGTCATTCTGAGCTGTAAATCAAAAGTTATGGACGATTTTAGTGCAGACATGACAAGTGAATCGGCCAGTTAAAATGATCATTCTAGTGGTGCTCATTAAGTAAGAGCTTATAAGTGAAAAATAATTCATGGCATCACGCAGTTTGGGATTGATTGGATTACTTGGATGCTTTGTCGTATCTATTTCTGTATCAAATTTCTCACAATTATGGAATTGTGCTAGCTTAACATGGGCATTGGATTCGTGTAGTTTTGAGCTCTAAATCAAAAATTACAGACGATTTATTGCGAACATGTCAAGTTGAGTGGCCAGTTAAACAGATGATTAATGCTCATTAAGTAAAGGCTTATACATAAAGCATAAAGCATGGCAGCAAGTAGTTTGAATAGATTGGATTACTTAGACGCTTTGTAGTCTCTATTTCTATCTCAAACTCTGTCAAAAAATAAAAAATTGAGCTAGCTTTACGTGGGCATTGGATTCGTGTCATGCTGAGCTCTAAAACAAAAGTTATGGACAATTTAGTACGGACATGTCAAGTTGATCGGTCAGTTAAAGTGATCATTCTAAACTGATCATAGGTGCTCATTGAATAAAGGATTATAAAGGAAGCATAATGCATGACATCACGCAATTTGTGTTATATTGGATTACCTAGATGCTTTTTCGTATCTAGTTCTGTTTCAAATTTTGTCACGATATAGAAAACTTAACTAGTTTAATGTGGGCATTGGAGTCGTATCATTCTAACCTCAAAACTAAAAGTTATGGACGATTTAGTGAAGACATGTCAAGTTGATCGGCTAGTTAAAATGATCATTCTTAACTGATCATTGGTGCTGATTGAGTAAAAGGTTATAAATGAAAAATAATGCATGGCATCACGTAATTTAGGATGGATTAGATTACTTGAATGCTTTGTCGGATCTATTTTTGTCTCAAAATTTGTAACAATATAGAAAATTGAGCAAGCTTAACGTGGGCATTGGATTTGTCTCATTTTGAGCTCTAAATCAAAAGTTACGGACGATTCTGTGGGGACATGTCATGTTGATCGGCCAGTTAAAGTGATAATTCAAAAATGATCATTCGTGCTCATTATGTAACGGGTTATAAATGAAGCATAATGCATGACATCACACAGTTTTGTATAGATTGGATTATTTGGACATTTTGTCGTATCTATTTCTGTCTCAAATTTTATTACAATATTGAAATTTGACCTAGGTTAACGTGGACATTGGATTCGTGTCATTCTTAGCTCTAAATCAAAAGGTACGGACGATTTAGTGCGGACATGTCAAGTGGAGTGGCCAGTGAAAGTGATCATTCTAAATAGATCATTGGTGCATATTAAGTAAACACTTATAAATGAAGCATAAAGCATGGCATCAAGTAGTTTTGATAGATTGGATTTCTAGGACGCTTTGTCGTCTCTATTTCTATCTCAAATTTTGTCAAAATATAGAAAATTGAGCTTGCTTAACGTGGCCATTGGATTTGTGTTATTTTAAGCTCTAAATCAAAAGTTACGGATGATTTAGTGTGGACATGTCAAGTTGATCGGCCAGTTAATACGATTATTCTAAACTGATCATTGGTGCTCATTGAGTAAAAGATTACAAATGAATAATAATGCATGACATCACGCAGTTTGGGATGGTTTGTATTACTTGGATGCTTTGTCGTATCGATTTCCGTCTAAAATTTTGTCACAATATAGAAAACTTAACTAGTTTAATGTGGGCATTGGAGTCGTATCATTCTAGCCTCAAAATTAAAAGTGATCATTCTAAACTGATCATTGGTGCTCATTGAGTAAAGGCTTATAAATGAAGCATAATGCATGGTATCCTAAAGTTTTGTATGGATTGGATTACTTGGATGCTTCGTTTTATCTAGTTTTGTTTCAAATTTTGTCACAATATAGAAAATTGAGCTAGCTTAAAGTGGGCATTGGATTCGTGTCATTCGGAGATGTAAATCAAAAGTTACGGATGATTTAGTGTGGACATGTAAAGTTGATTGGCCAGTTAAAGTGATCATTCTAAACTGATCATTGGTGCTCATTGAGTCAAGGATTATAAATGAAGCATAATGCATGGCATCACAAAAGTTTTGTAAAGATTGGATTACTTGGATGCTTTGTTGTATCTAATTTTGTTTCAAATTTTGTCACAATATAGAAAATTGAACTAGTTTAATATGGGCATTGGATTCGTGTCATTCCGAGCTATAAATCAAATGTTACACACGATTTAGTGAGGACATGTCAAGTTGATCGTCCAGTTAAAGTGATCATTCTAATCTGAGCATTGGTGCTCAATGAGTAAAGACTTATAAAAGAAGCAAAATGCATGGAATCACGCAGTTTGGGTTATATTGGATTACTTGGACGCTTTGTCGTATCTACTTTTGTTTCAAATTTTGTCATAATATAAAAATTGAGCTAGCTTAATGTGGGCATTGGATTCGTGTCATTTTGAGCTATAAATCAAAAGTTATGGACGATTTAGTGGGGACATGTCAAGTTGATCGACCAGTTAAAATGATCATTCTAAAATGATTATTGGTGCTTATTGAGTAAAAGTTTATAAATGAAGAATAATGCATGGCATCACGCAGTTTGGGATATATTGGATTACTTGGACGCTTTATCGTATCTATTTCTGTCTCAAGTTTTGTCACAATATAGAAAATTGAGTTAGCTTAACGTGGGCATTGGATACGTGTGTTTGTGAGCTCTAAATTAAATGTTAAAGACAATTTAGTGCGGGCATGTCAAGTTGATTAGCCGGTTAAAGTGATTCTTGTAAACTGATCATTGGTTCTCATTGAGTAAAGGCTTATACATGAAGCATAATGCATGGCATCATACAGTTTTTGATAGATTGGATTACTTGACCGCTTTGTCAGATCTATTTTTGTCTCAAATTCTGTGACATTATACAAAATTGAGCTAGCTTAACGTGGGCATTGCATTCGTGTTATTCTGAGCTCTAAATCAAAAGTTACGGACAATTTAGTGTAGACATGTCAAGTTGAGAGGCCAGTTAAAGTGATCATACTAAACCGATCTTTGGTGTTCATTAAATAAAGGCTTATAAATGAAGCATAAAACATGACATCAAGTAGTTTGGATAGATTGGATTACTTGGACGTTTTCTCATCTCTATTTTTGTCTCAATTTTTGTCTCCATTTTTGTCAAAATATAGAAATTGAGCTAGATTAATGTGGGCATTGGATTCATGTCATTCTGAGCTGTAAATCAAAAGTTACGGACGATTTAGTGTGGGCAAGTCACGTGTAGTGGCCAGTTCAAGTGGTCAATTTATACAGATCATTGGTACTCATTAAGTAAAGGTTTATAAATGAAGCATAGAGCATGTCAACAAGTAATTTGGATAGATTGGATTACTTGGACGCTTTGTGGTATCTATTTCCAACTCAAATTTTGTCACAATATAAAAAATTGAGCTAACTTAACTAGGACAATGGATTCGTGTCATTCTAAGCTCTAAATCAGAAATTACAGACAATTTAGTGTGGACATGTCAAGCTGCTCGGCCAATTAAAGTGAGCTTTATAAAGTGATCATTGGTGCACATTGAGTAAAGGAATATAAATGAAGCATAATTCATGGCATTACGCAGTTTGGGTTATATTGGATTACTTGGACGCTTGTCGTATCTAGTTCTGTTTCAAATTTTTTTGTCAAAATATAGAAAATTGAACTAGATTAATGTGGGCATTGGATTCGTGTCATTCTGAGCTATAAATCAAAAGTTATGGACGATATAGTGCATAAATGTCAAGTTGATTAGCCAGTTAAAAAGATCATTATATACTGATCATTGGTGCTCATTGAGTAAAAGCTTATAAATGAAGCATAAGGCATGACAGCAAGTAGTTTGGATAGATTGGATTACTTGGACGCATTGTCGTCTCTATTTCTGTTTTAAATTTGTCACAATATTGAAAATTGAACTAGATGAACATGGAGATTGGATTCGTGTCATTCTGATCTCTAAATCAGAAATTACGGATGATTTAGTGAGTAAATGTTAAGTTGATCGGCCACTTAAAGGGATCATTTTATACTGATCATTGGTGCTCATTGAGTCAAGGATTATAAATGAAGCATAATGCATGGCATCACAAAAGTTTTGTAAACATTGGATTACTTGGATGCTTTGTTGTATCTAATTTTGTTTCAAATTTTGTCACAATATAGAAAATTGAACTAGTTTAATATGGGCATTGGATTCGTGTCATTCCGAGCTATAAATCAAATGTTACACACGATTTAGTGAGGACATGTCAAGTTGATCGTCCAGTTAAAGTGATCATTCTAATCTGAGCATTGGTGCTCAATGAGTAAAGACATATAAAAGAAGCATAATGCATGGAATCACGCAGTTTGGGTTATATTGGATTACTTGGACGCTTTGTCGTATCTACTTTTGTTTCAAATTTTGTCATAATATAAAAATTGATCTAGCTTAATGTGGGCATTGGATTCGTGTCATTTTGAACTATAAATCAAAAGTTATGGACGATT
Organism: Pugionium cornutum; assembly: GCA_018901935.1. Classification (NCBI taxonomy): domain Eukaryota; kingdom Viridiplantae; phylum Streptophyta; class Magnoliopsida; order Brassicales; family Brassicaceae; genus Pugionium; species Pugionium cornutum. Next base: position 24,523,290 of record CM032160.1, read on the forward strand.
TAGTGGGGACATGTCAAGTTGATCGACCAGTTAAAATGATCATTCTAAAATGATTATTGGTGCTTATTGAGTAAAAGTTTATAAATGAAGAATAATGCATGGCATCACGCAGTTTGGGATATATTGGATTACTTGGACGCTTTATCGTATCTATTTCTGTCTCAAGTTTTGTCACAATATAGAAAATTGAGTTAGCTTAACGTGGGCATTGGATACGTGTGTTTGTAAGCTCTAAATTAAATGTTAAGGACAATTTAGTGCGGGCATGTCAAGTTGATTAGCCGGTTAAAGTGATTCTTGTAAACTGATCATTGGTTCTCATTGAGTAAAGGCTTATACATGAAGCATAATGCATGGCATCATACAGTTTTTGATAGATTGGATTACTTGACCGCTTTGTCAGATCTATTTTTGTCTCAAATTCTGTGACATTATACAAAATTGAGCTAGCTTAACGTGGGCATTGCATTCGTGTTATTCTGAGCTCTAAATCAAAAGTTACGGACGATTTAGTGCAGACATGTCAAGTTGAGAGGCCAGTTAAAGTGATCATACTAAACCGATCTTTGGTGTTCATTAAATAAAGGCTTATAAATGAAGCATAAAACATGACATCAAGTAGTTTGGATAGATTGGATTACTTGGACGTTTTCTCATCTCTATTTTTGTCTCAATTTTTGTCTCAATTTTTGTCAAAATATAGAAAATTGAGCTAGATTAATGTGTGCATTGGATTCATGTCATTCTGAGCTCTAAATCAAAAGTTACGGACGATTTAGTGTGGGCAAGTCACGTTGAGTGGCCAGTTCAAGTTGTCAATTTATACAGATTATTGGTACTCATTAAGTAAAGGTTTATAAATGAAGCATAGAGCATGTCAACAAGTAGTTTGGATAGATTGGATTACTTGGACGCTTTGTGGTATCTATTTCCATCTCAAATTTTGTCACAATATAAAAAATTGAGCTAACTTAACTAGGACAATGGATTCGTGTCATTCTGAGCTCTAAATCAGAAATTACATGTGATTTAGTGTGGACAAGTCAAGCTGCTCGGCCATTTAAAGTGACCTTTATAAACTGATCATTGGTGCACATTGAGTAAAGGATTATAAATGAAGCATAATTCATGGCATTACGCAGTTTGGGTTATATTGGATTACTTGGACGCTTGTCGTATCTAGTTCTGTTTCAAATTTTTTGTCAAAATATAGAAAATTGAACTAGATTAATGTGGGCATTGGATTCGTGTCATTCTGAGCTATAAATCAAAAGTTATGGACGATATAGTGCATAAATGTCAAGTTGATCAGCCAGTTAAAAAGATCATTATATACTGATCATTGGTGCTCATTGAGTAAAAGCTTATAAATGAAGCATAAGGCATGACAGCAAGTAGTTTGGATAGATTGGATTACTTGGACGCATTGTCGTCTCTATTTCTGTTTTAAATTTGTCACAATATTGAAAATTGAACTAGATGAACATGGAGATTGGATTCGTGTCATTCTGATATCTAAATCAGAAATTATGGATGATTTAGTGAGTAAATGTTAAGTTGATCGGCCACTTAAAGGGATCATTTTATACTGATCATTGGTGCTCATAGTGTAAAAGCTTATAAATGAAGCATAATGGATTCCATCACGCAGTTTGGGTTATATTGGATTACTTGGATGCTTCTTCGTTTCTAGTTCTATTTCAAATTTTGTCACAATATGGAATATTGAACTAGCTTAATGTGGGCATTGGATTCGTGTCACTCTGAGCTATAAATCAAAAGTTATGGACGATATAGTGCACACATGTCAAGTTAATCCACCAGTTAAAATGTTCATTCTAAATTGATCCTTGGTGTTCATTGAGTAAAGCTTATAAATAAACCATTAAGCATGGACGCAAAAAGTTTGGATAGATTGGATTACTTGGATGCTTTTTCATATCTATCTCTGTCTCAAATTTTGTCACAATATAGAAACTTGAGCTAGCTTAACGTGGGCATGTCATTCGTATTATTCTGAGCCCTAAATCAAAAGTTATGGATGATTTAGTGCGGACATGTCAAGTTGATCGGCCAGTTAAACTGATCATTCTAAATTGATCATTTGTGCTCATTGAGTAAAGGCTTATAAATGAAGCATAATGCATGCCATCACATAATTTGGGATAGATTAGATTACTTGAACGCTTTCTCGTATCTAGTTCTGTTTCAAAATTTGTCACAATATAGAAAATTGAACTAGCTTAATGTGAGCATTGGATTCGTGTCATTCTGAGCTGTAAATCAAAAGTTATGGACGATTTTAGCGCAGACATGACAAGTGAATCGGCCAGTTAAAATGATCATTCTAGTGGTGCTCATTAAGTAAGAGCTTATAAGTGAAAAATAATTAATGGCATCACGCAGTTTGGGATTGATTGGATTACTTGGATGCTTTGTCGTATCTATTTCTGTATCAAATTTCTCACAATTATGGAATTGTGCTAGCTTAACATGGGCATTGGATTCGTGTAGTTTTGAGCTCTAAATCAAAAATTACAGACGATTTATTGCGAACATGTCAAGTTGAGTGGCCAGTTAAACAGATGATTAATGCTCATTAAGTAAAGGCTTATACATAAAGCATAAAGCATGGCAGCAAGTAGTTTGAATAGATTGGATTACTTAGACGCTTTGTAGTCTCTATTTCTATCTCAAACTCTGTCAAAATATAAAAAATTGAGCTAGCTTTACGTGGGCATTGGATTCGTGTCATGCTGAGCTCAAAAACAAAAGTTATGGACAATTTAGTACGGACATGTCAAGTTGATCGGTCAGTTAAAGTGATCATTCTAAACTGATCATAGGTGCTCATTGAATAAAGGCTTATAAAGGTAGCATAATGCATGGCATCACGCAATTTGTGTTATATTGGAGTACCTAGTTGCTTTGTCGTATCTAGTTCTGTTTCAAATTTTGTCACAATGTAGAAAATTAAATTAGTTTAGTGAGGGCATTAGATTCGTATCATTCTGAGGTATAAATCAAAAGTTATGGACGATGTAGTGCAAACATGTCAAGTTGATCGGTCAATTAAAATGATCATTATAAGCTGATCATTGGTGCTCATTGAATAAAGACTTATAAATGAAGAATAATGCATGGCATCACGCAGTTTGGGATGGTCTGGATTACTTGGACGCTTTGTCGTATCTATTTCTGTCTCAATTTTTGTCACAATATAGAAATTTGAGCTAACTTAACATGTGATACAAGCATGGAAAGCACACAAGAGGAGAAGCTCATGGCTAGGAATGAACCAGTGAAACATGAAGAAACTTTTCCACTACGAGCTCGACCAATAACCCGAGCCAAGGCCAAGAAACTCAAAGAGGCAATCAGCAGCATGCTCAACAAGGAGAATGCACAACAAATTCACTTGGGCTTGGATGGAGAAGTGCCTAAAAGCACTATGATTTTAGTACAAGCTCAAGACAGCATACAAATGGGTATGTGATCCATTTGTACTCTTTTTCCCTTATCCAAGTTTTCTCCCATTGGGTTTTCTTGGTAAGGTTTTTAATGAGGCAAATGAATCACATTACAACCAGCCCAATTTGTTGTTTAAAATCAAAAGGATTTCAATTCAAAATGATCAAAATTGGCGTCATCAAAGGGGGGGGGGGAAGTGTCTACATTCATAGTCAAAATAAGAGTTAATGAAGTCAAGGTCTTTGGTCAAGTCTTCCCTTGTAAATTCAACCATTTTAATGATGTAGGCTCCTCCTATTTTTGTCTCCTAACAGTATAAATAGGGGCTTTCAGTTGTAAAATTCATCATTCAACTTTTCAAATAAAAATAGCTTAATTTCTTAAGCTTGAGAGTGATTCTCTTCTTAATCTTATTGTTGGTGTGTACTGTCCTTCAGTCAATATTTAGTAGTCTTAGTGTGTAATATCTAAGCTACTATCTTAGGTAAATCAGTAGTCCTTCCACAGCTATTGTGTGATCTTTCAATCCACAACCTTTGAAAATATTGAATTTTGATTCATTCTTTTGCAAACCCTATCTAAACCGCATCTATAAGTGCATTCCTTGGGAGGTTTGCATAATTTGGTATCAGAGCACACTTTTGATCTGTTATCCCTATCCGTCATCTCTATATCTCTCCATTTCCATCTGCTTAGATTGCATCAGCATTCGTGTCATTGTGAGCTCTAAATCAAAAGTTACCGAAGATTTAGTGCGGACATGTCAAATTGATTGGCCAGTTAAAGTAATCATTCTAACCTGATCATTGGTGCTCATTGAGTAAAGGCTTATAAATGAAGCATAGTGCATGGCATCACACAGTGTTGGATAGATTGGATTACTTGAACGCATTTTTCATATCTATTTATGTCTAAAATTTTGTTAAAATTTAGAAAATTGAGCTAGCTTAACGTGGGCATTGGATTCGTGTGTTTCTGAGCTCTAAATCGAAAGTCGCACATGATTTATTGCAGACATGTCAAGTTGATCGGCCTGTTAAAGTGATCATTCAAAACTGATCATTGGTACTCATTAAGTAAAGTCTTATGAATGAAGCATAAAGCATGGCATCACGCAGTTTAATGCACACATGTCAAGTTGATCGGCCAGTTAAAATGATGATTCTAAACTGATCATTGGTGCTCATAGAGTAAAAACTTATAAATGAAAGATAATGCATGGCATTACACAATTTGGGATGGATTGGATTATTTGGATGCTTTGTCAAATCTATTTCCATCTCAAATTTTGTCATAAGAAAGAAAACTGACCTACCGTAACGTGGGAATTACATTCGTGTCATTTTGAGCTCTAAATCAAAAATTACAGACAATTTAGTGCAGACATGTCAAGTTGATCGGCCAGTTAAAGTTATCATTCTAAACTGATCGTGGTGCTCATTAAGTGAAGGCCTATAAATAAAGCATAATGCATGGCACCATACAGTTTTGGATAGATTGGATTATTTGGACGTTTTGTCGTACCTAGTTCTTTCTCAAATTTTGTCAGAATATAGAATTTGAACAAGCTTAATGTGGGCATTGGATTTGTGTCATTCTGACCTATAAATCAAATGTTATGGACGATTTAGTGCAGACATGTCAAGTTGATTGGCCAGTTAAAATGATCATTCTTAACTGATCAATGGTGTTCATTGGTTAAAAGGTTATAAATGAAGCATAAAGCATGGCATCACAAATTTAGGCATAGATTGGATTAGATGGATGTTTTGTCATATCTATTTCGGCCTCAAACTTGTCACAATATAGAAAATTGAACTAGCTTAACGTGGGCATTTGATCAGTGTCATTCTTAGCAATAAATAAAAAGTTATGGACGATTTAGTGCAAACATGTTAGTTGATCGGCCAGTTAAAATAATCATTCTAAATTGATCATTGCTGCTCATTGAGTAAAGGCTTATAAATGAATAATAATGCATGTCATCACACAGTTTGGGATGGAATAGATTACTTTGATGGTTTCTCTTATCTATTTATGTGTCAAATTTTGTCACAGTATAGAAGCTGAGCTAGCTAAACGTTTGCATTAAATCGTGTCATCCTGAGCTCTAAATAAAAGTTACGTACGATTTAGTGCAGAAATGTCAAGTTTATTGGCCAATTTTCTGATGTCATGCATTATGCTTGATTTATAAGCCTTTATTCAATGAGCATGAAATAGCTTGATTTGGACATTAGATTCGTATCATTCTGCGCTATAAATAAAAAATTATGGACGATTTAGTGCAGACATGACAAGTTGATCGGATAGTTAAAATGATCATTTTAAAATGATCATTGGTGGTCACTGAGTAAAAGCTTATAAATGAAATTTGTTTTGTCGTAATATGATTTAGTGCAAACATGACAAATTGATCGGCATGTCAAGTTGATCGGCCAGTTAATATGATTAATCTGAACTTACCATTGGTGCTCATTGAGTAAAGGCTTATAAATGAAACAAAATGCATGGCATCACGGAGTTTGGGATATATTGGATTACTTGGGTGTTTTATCGTATCTAGTTCTGTCTCAAACTTTGTCACAATATAGAAAATTGAACTAGCTTAATGTGGGCATTGGATTTGTGTCGTTCTGAGCTATAAATAAAAAGTTATGGACGATTTTGTGCTGACATGTCAAGTTGAATGGCCAGGTAAACTGTTCATTCTAAACTGATCATTGGTGCTCATTGACTAAACGTTTATTAATGAAGAATAATGCATGGCATCACGGAGTTTATGATGGATTGGATTACTTGGATGCTTTGTCGTATCTTGTTCTGTCTTAAATTTTGTCACAATATTGAAAATCTAACTAGCTTAACATGGGCATTGGATTTGTGTCGTTCTGAGCTATAAATAATAAGTTATGGACGATTTAGTGCAGAGTTATCAAATTGATCGGCCAGTAAAAATGATCATTCTTAACTGATCATTGGTGCTCATTGAGTAAATGCTTATAAATGAAGAATAATGAATGGCATCACGTAGTTTGGGATAGATTGGATTACTTGGACGCTTTCTTGTATCTAGTTTTGTCTCAAATTTGTCACAATATAGAAAATTTAACTAGCTTAACGTAGGCATTGGATTCTTGTTGTTATGAGCTATAAATCAAAAGTTATAGACAATTTAATATCACATGTCAAGTTGATCGACCAGTTAAAATGATCATTCTAAACTGATCATTGGTGCTCATTGAGTAAAGGCTTATAAATGAAGAAAAATGCATTGCATCACGCAGTTTGGGATGCACTGGATTACTTGGATGGTTTTTCGTATCTATTTATGTTTCAAATTTTGTCACAATATAAAAAATTGAGCTAGCTTGACGTGGGCATTGGATTCTTGTCACTCTGAGATCTAAATCAAAAGTTACGGACGATTTAATACGGATATGTCAAGTTGATCGGCCAGTTAAAGTGATCAATCTAAGCTCATCATGATTGGTGCTAATTGAGTAAAGGCTATAAATGAAGTATAATGCATGGCATCATGCAGTTTGGGATAGTAGGATGTCTTGGACGCTTTGTCGTATCTAGTTCTGTTTCAAATTTTGTCACAATATAGAACTTGAATTAGTTTAATGTGGGCATTGGATTTGTGTCATTTTGAGCTATAAATCAAATGTTATGGAGGATTTAGTGCAGACATGTCAAGTTGATCGGCGAGTTAAAATGATCATTCTTAACTGATCAATGGTTTTCATTGGGTAAAAGGTTATAAATGAAGCATAAAGCATGGCATCACGAGGTTTGGGATAGATTGCATAAAATGGATGTTTTGTCGTATCTAGTTCGGCCTCAAACTTGTCACAATATAGAAAATTGAACTAGCTTAATGTGGACATTTGATCAGTGCCCTTCCTAGTTATAAATAAAAAGTTATAGACGATTTAGTGCAAACATGTTAGTTGATCGGCCAGTTAAAATGATCATTCTAAACTGATCATTGCTGTTCATTGAGTAAAGGCTTATAAATGAATAATAATGCATGGCATCACACAGTTTGGGATGGAATAGATTACTTTGGTGGTTTCTCTTATCTATTTATGTGTCAAATTTTGTCACAGTATAGAAAGCTGAGCTAGCTTAACGTTTGCATTGGATCGTGTCATCTTGAGCTCTAAATAAAAAGTTACGTACGATTTAGTGCAGAAATGTCAAATTTATTGGCCAATTTTCTACATTGTGAGAAAATTTGTAACAGAACTAGATGCGAAAAAGCGTCCAAAAAATCCAATCTACCCCAAACTGCGTGATGTCATGCGTCATGCTTGATTTATAAGCCTTTATTCAATGAGCATGAAATAGCTTGATGTGGACATTAGATTCGTATCATTCTGAGCTATAAATAAAAAATTATGGACGATATAGTGCATACATGACAAGTTGATCGGATAGTTAAAATGATCATTTTAAAATGATCATTGGTGCTCACTGAGTAAAAGCTTATAAATGAAATTTGTTTTCTCGTAATATGATTTAGTGCAAACATGACAAGTTGATTGGCATGTCAAGTTGATCAGCCAGTTCATATGATTAATCTGAACTTATCATTGGTCCTCATTGAGTAAAGGCTTATAAATGAAACAAAATGCATGGCATCACGGAGTTTGGGATATATTGGATTACTTGGATGTTTTGTCGTATCTAGTTTTGTCTCAAACTTTATCACAGTATAGAAAATTCAACTAGCTTAATGTGGACATTGGATTCGTGTCGTTCTGAGCTATAAATAAAAAGTTATGGATGATTTCGTGCCGACATGTCAAGTTGATCGGCCAGTTAAACTGTTCATTCTAAACTGATCATTGGTGCTCATTGACTAATGGTTTATAAATGAAGAATAATGCATGGCATCATGCAGTTTAGGATGAATTGGATTACTTGGACGATTTGTCCTATCTTGTTCTGTCTCAAATTTCGTCACAATATTGAAAATTGAACTAGCTTAACATGGCCATTGGATTTGTGTCGTTCTCAGCTATAAATAATATGTTATGGACGATTTAGTGAAGAGTTATCAAGTTGGTCGGCCAGTAAAAATGATCATTCTAACCTGATCATTGGTGCTCATTGAGTAAATGCTTATAAATGAAGAATAATGAATGGCATCACGTAGTTTGGGATATATTGGATTACTTGGACGCTTTGTTGTATCTAGTTTTGTCTCAAATTTTGTCACAATATAGAAAATTTAACTAGCTTAACGTGGCATTGGATTCGTGTCATTATGTGCTATAATTCAAAAGTTATGGACAATTTAATATCACATGTCAAGTTGATCGGCCAGTTAAAATGATCATTCTAAACTGATCATATTTGCTCATTGAGTAAAGGCTTATAAATGAAGAATAATGCATTGCATCACGCAGTTTGGGATGGACTGGATTACTTGGATGGTTTTTCGTATCTTTTTATGTCTCAAATTTTGTCACAATATAAAACATTGAGGTAGCTTGACGTGGGCATTGGATTCTTGTCACTCTAAGATCTAAATCAAAAGTTATGGACGATTTAATGCGGATATGTCAAATTGATCGGCCAGTTAAAGTGATCAATCTAAGCTGATCATGATTGGTGCTAATTGAGTAAAGGCTATAAATGAAGTATAATGCATGGCATCATGCAGTTTGGGATAGTAGGATGTCTTCGACGCTTTGTCGTATCTAGTTCTGTTTCAAATTTTTTAAAAATATATAAAATTGAACTAGCTTTACGTGAGCATTGGATTTTTGTCATTTTGAGCTCTAAATCAAAAGTTACGAACGATTTAGTGCGGGCATGACTAGTTGATCGGCTAGTTAAAGTGATCTATCTAAACTGATCATTGGTCCTCATTGATTAAAGGCTTATAAATGGAGCATAATGCACGGCATCACGCAGTTTGGAATAGATTGGATTACTTGGATGCTGTTTCGTATCTTGTTCTCGCTCAAATATTATCGCAATATAGAAAATTGAAATGCTTAATGTGTGTATTGGATTCGTGTTATTCGCAGCGATAAATCAAAAGTTATGAAAAATTTATTACAGACATGTCAAGTTGATCGATCAGTTAAAATGATCATTTTAAACTGATCGTTGGTGCTCGTTCCGTAAAACCTTATAAATGAAGAATAATGCATGGCATCACGCAGTTTGGGATGGATTGGATTAGTTGGACGCTTTGTCGTATCTATTAATGTCTCAATTTTCTCACAATATAGAAAATAGCGCTAGCTTATCGTGGGCATTGGATTCGTGTCATTCCGAGCTCTAAGCCAACACTTACGGACGATTTAGGGCACACATGTCTAGTTGATTGGCCATTTAAAGTGATCATTTGAAACTGGTCACTGGTGCTCATTAAATAAAGGTTTATAAATGAAGCATAAAGCATGGCATTACGTAGTTTGGGATAGATTGGATTACTTGGGAGCTTTGTCGTATCTAGTTTTGTTTCATATTTCGTCACAATATAGAAAATTGAACTAGCTTAATGTGGGCATTGGATTCGTGTCATTCTCTACTATAAACAAAAAGTTATGGATGATTTAGCGCACACATGTCAAGTTGATCGGCCAGTTAAAATGATCATTCTAAACTGATCATTGGTGCTCATTGAGTAAAAGCTTATAAATAAAAAATAATGCATGACATCACACAGATTGGGGTGGATTGGATTACTTGGACGCTTTGTCGAATCTATTTCTACCTCAAAATTTGTCACAATATAGAAATTTGAGCTAGCTTAACGTGGACATTGGATTCGTGTCACGCTGAGCTCTAAATCAAAAGTTACGGACGATTTAGTGCGGACATGTCAAGTTGATCGGCTAGTTAAAGTGATAATTCTATACTGATCATCGGTGCTCATTAAATAAAGGCTTATAAATGAAGTATAAAGCATGGCAACACGCAGTTTGGGATAGATTGGATTACTTTGATGCCTTGTCGTATCTAGTTCTGTTTCAAATTTTGTCATAAAATAGAAAATTGAATTAGCTTGACGTGAGCATTGGATTTGTGTCATTTCTGAGCTCTAAATCAAAATTACCGAAGATTTTGTACGGACATGTCAAGTTTATCGGCTAGTTAAAGTGATCATTCTAAACTGATCATTGGTGCTCATTGAGTAAATGCTTATAATGCAAGGCATCACGTAGTTTGGGATAGATATGATTACTTGGACGCTTTGTCATATCTTGTTCTATCTCAAATATTTTCACAATATAGAAAATTAAACTAGCATAATGTGGGAATTTATTCGTGTCATTCTGAGCTATAAATCGAAAGCTATGGACGATATAGTGCAGCCATGTCAATTTAATCGACTAGTTAAAATGATCATTTTAAACTGATCCTTGGTAATCATTGAGTAAACGCTTATAAATGAAAAATAATGCATGACATCACGCAGTTTGGGATGGATTGAATTACTTGGATGATTTTTCGTATCTATTTCTATCTCAAATTTTTTCCACAATATAGAAAATTGAGCTAGATTAAAGTGGGCATTGGATTCGTGTCATTCTGAGCTATCAATCAAAAGTTACGGACGATTTACTGCAAACATGTCAAGTTGGTCGGCTAGTTAAAGTGATCATTCTAAATTGGTCATTGGTGCTCATTGAGTAAAGGCTTATAAATGAAGCATAATTCATGGTATCGCACAATTTTGGATAAATTGGATTACTTGGACGCTTGGTCGTCTCTTTTTCTATCTCAAATTTTTTCAAAAATATAGAAACTTGAGCTAGATTAACGTGGGCATTGGATTCGTTTCATTCAGAGTTATAAATCAAAAGTTACGGACGATTTAGTGGGGACATGTCAAGTTGATGGCTAGTTAAAGGGATCATTCTAAACTGATCATTGGTGATTATTGAGTAAAAGCTTTTAAATGAACCATAATGCATGGCATCACACAGTTTCGGTTATCTATGATTACTTGGACGTTTTGTTGTATCTAGTTTTCTTTCATATTTTGTCACAATATAGAAAATTGAACTTGCTTAATGTGGGCATTGGATTCTTGTCATTCTCAGCTATAAATCCAAAGTCATGGACGATTTAGTGCAGACACGTCAAGTTGATCGATTAGTTAAAATGATCATTCCAAACTGATCGTTGGTGCTTGTTGAAAAAGGCTTATAAAAGAAGAATAATGCATTGCATCACGCAGTTCAGGATGTACTGAATTACTTGGATGCCTTGTTGAATCAATTTCTGTTTCAAATTTTGTCACAATATAGAAAATTGAGCTAGCTTAATGTGGGAATTGGATTCGTGTCATCCTGAAATCTAAATCTAAAGTTGCGGAGAATTTAGTGCGTACATGTCAGGTTGATCGGCCATTTAAAGTGATCATTCTAAACTTGTCATTGGTGCTCATTATGCTTCATTTTTAAGCCTTTACTCAATGAGCACCAATTATCAGTTTCAAAACCTTGATATATTTCTCAAAACCCGTGGAGTAACACATATGAGATTTTAACTAATATATGTGAAAAGAATATTATTTGACGTTTTCAAAACAGTTTTATTGAAAGATCTTATGCTAAAGTTTTGAAATATAAATATTTTCAAAACGGGTTTTTTTATATTTTCAAAGTTTTGAAATATGCTTTTGACTATTTTATTCAAATCTTGGATATATGTGAGTAGTGTACGGCTGATTTTTCGTCCATAAATATCTTGTTTGGCACAGAAACAAATATCGCAAATCGATATTGCATTATTTTCATATTGTTTAACTTTAATTGTTATAAATGTTGATCTAATGGCTCTAGTCTACTAATAACTGTTTTATTCAAAAATCTTATGTTGAAAAAATATTTTTTTGATGTTTTCAAAACAGTTACCCTTGTCGAATGAATTATCTTTTATTTTGTCCCGAAAAACCGAAATCTCATAGGTGTTAGTGCACGAGTTTTAAAAAATATGTCAAAAGTTTTGAAATATGCTTTTAACTATTTTATTCAAATCTTGGATATGTGTGAGTAGTGTACAGGTGATTGTTTTGTCCATAAATATCTTCATTGGCACAGAAACAAATATCGCAAATGGATATTGTTTTATTTATCAAATTGTTTAACTTTAACTGTTATAAATGTTGATCTAGTGGCTCTAGTTTACTAATAACTGTTTTATTCAAAGATCTAATGGCACTGGATTCGTGTCAGTTTGAGCTCTAAATCAAAAGTTACAAACGATTTAGTGCAGACATGCAAGTTGATCGGCAAGTTAAGTGATCATTCTAAACTAATCATTGGTGCTCCTCGAGTAAAGGCTTATAAATGAATCATAATGCATGGCATCATGCAGTTTGGGATAGATTGGATTACTTGGAGGTTTTTTCATTGCGATTTTGGTTTCAAATTTTGTCACAATATAGAAAATTTAGCTAGCTTAACGTGGACGTTGGATTTAAAACATCCCTCGTACGCGTCAAGATAACAGAGCCCAAAAAGGAAAGTTGCCATAAAGCCCGACTATCTTTTGGGACATATGCGTTTAAATCTGGAACCATCTCTCATTGGATAGATTGGATTACTTGGACGCTTTTTCCTACCTATTTCTGTCTCAAATTTTTCCAAACCATATAAAATTGAGCTAGCTTAACATGGGCATTGCATTCGTGTCATTTTGAGCTCTAAATAAAAAAATTAAAGATAATTTAGTGTGGTCATATCAAGTTGATTGGTCAGTTAAAATGATCATTGGTGTTCATTAAGTAAAGGCTTATAAATGAAGCCTAAGGCATGACCTCACAGAGTTTGTGATAGATTGGCTTACTTGGACCCTTTGTCATCTCTACTTGTTTCTTAAATATTTTCAAAAGATAGAAATTTATCTAGCTTAACGTGGGCATTGGATTCGTGTCATTCTAAGCTCTAAATCAAAAGTTACGGATGATTTAGTGCGTACATGTTAATTTGATCGGATAGTTAAAATGATCATTCTAAAGTTATCACTGGTGCTGATTAAGTAAAGGCTTATAAATGAAGCATAAAGCATGACATCACGTAGTTTTGGATAGATTTGATTACTTGGACGCTATTTTGAAAAACTATATAAAATTGAACTAGCTTAACGGTGGCATTGCATTCGTGTCATTTGAGCTCTAAATCAAAAATTATACATGATTTAGTGCGGACATGTCAAGTTGTTTGGTCAGTTAAAACGATCATTCTAAAATGATCATTGCTGTTCATTAAGTGAAGGCTTATAAATGAAGCCTCTGACATTGCATCATATAGTTTGTGATAGATTGGATTACTTGGACCCTTTGTTGTCTCCACTTCTATCTCAGTTTTTTTTTTAAATATAGAAAATTTATCTATTTTAATGTGGGCATTGGATTCGTGTCATTCTCAGCTCAAAAAAAAAGTTACGGACGATTTAGTGCAGACATGTCAAGTTGATCGGCCAGTTAATATGATTGTTCTAAGCTGGTCATTACTGCTATTTGAGTAAAAGGTTATAAATGAACCATAATGCATTGCATCACAAAGTTTTTGGATAGATTGGATTACTTGGAAGCTTTGTCGAGTCTATTTCTATTTCAAATTTTGTTACATTATAGAAACTATAGCTAGCTTAATGTGGGCATTGAATTCGTGTAATTCTAAGCTCTAAATCAAAAATGATCAATCTAAAATGGTTATTGGGGCTCAATAAGTAAAGGCTTGTAAATGAAGCCTAAGGCATGGCATCATGCAATTTAGTATAGATTGGATTACTTGGACGCTTTGTCGTATCTAGTTCTGTCTCAAATTTTGTCAAAATATAGAAAATTTATCTAGCTTAACGTGGGAATTGGATTCATGTCATTCTGAGCTCAAAATCAAAAGTGACGGACGATTTAGTGCGGACATGTCAAGTTGAACGGCCAGTTAATATAATTATTCTTAACTGATCAATGGTGTTCACTGAGTAAAGGCTTATAGATGAAGCATAATGCATGGCATCACATAGTTTTGGAAAGATTGGATTACTTAGATGCTTTATCTTGTCTATTTCTGTCTCAAAATTTGTTACAGTATTGAATAGTAACCTACTAAACGTGGGAATTGGATTCATGTCATTTTGAGCTCTAAATCAAAAGTTACAGATGATTCTAAACTGATCATTGGTGCTCATTAAGTAGAGGCTCATATATCATGCATAATACGTGCGACAAGCAGTTTGGATAGATTTGATTACTTGGACGCTTTGTCGTCTCTATTTTGTCTTAAATTTTGTCAAGATATAGAAAATTGAGCTAGTTTAACATGGGTATTGGATTCGTGTCAGTTTGAGCTCTAAATCAAAAGTTAGAAACGATTTAGTGCGCACATGTCAAGTTGATCGTCCAGTTAAAGTGATCATTCTAAACTAATCATTGGTGCTCATTAGGTAAAGGCTTATAAATGAAGCATAATGCTCGGCATCCCGCAGTTTTGCATAGATTCGATTACTTGAACGCTTTATCGTATCTATTTTTGTCTCAAATTTTGTTACAATATAGAAAATCGAGCTATCTTAACGTGGTCATTGGATTCGTGTGTTTCTGAGCTCTAAATCAAAAGTTACAGACGATTTAGTGCGGACATGTCAAGTTTATCAGCAGTTAAAGTAATCATTCTAACTAAATGAAGCATAATGCATGGCATCAAGCAGTTTGGATAGATTGGATTACTTCGACGCTTTGTCGTCTCTATTTCTATCTAAAGTTTTGTTTAAATATATAATATTAAGCTAGATTAACGTGGGTATTGAATTCATGTCATTCTAAGCTATAAATCAAAAGTTATGGATGATTTAGTGCGGAGATATCAAGTTGATCGGCCAGTTAACGTGATAATTCTAAATTGATCAATGGTGCTCATTGAGTAAGGGCTTAAAAATGAAGCATAATGCACGGCATCACACAGTCTTGGATAGATTAGATTACTTGGACACTTTGTCATATCTCGTTCTGTCTCCAATTTTTGCACAATATAGAAAATTGAACTAGCTTAATGAGGGCATTAGAATCGTGTCTTTCGAAACTGTAATTCAAAATTTACGAACGATTTAGTGCGGTCATGTCAAGTGTAGTGGACAGTTAAAGTGATTATTCTAAACTCATCATTGGTGCTCATTAAGTAAAGGCTTAAAAATGAAGCATAACGCATGGCATCAAACAGTTTCGATAGATTAGATTACTTGGATATTTTTAAAATTGTGCTAGCTTAACGTGGACATTGGATTCATGTCATTCTAAGCTCTAAATCAAAACTTACGGATGATTTAGTGCGTACATGTTAATTTCATCGGATAGTTAAAGTGATCATTCTGAAGTGATCATTCGTGCTGATTAAGAAAAGGCTTATAAACGAAGCATAAAGCATGACATCACGCAGTTTGGGATAGATTTGATTACTTCGACGCTTTGTCGTCTCTATTTCTGTCTCAAATTTTGACAAACTATATAAAATTGAGCTAGCTTAACGTTGGCATTGCATTCATATCATTTTGAGCTTTAAATCAAAAATTATAGATGATTTAGTGCGGACATGTCAAGTTGATCGGCCAGTTAAAGGGATCATTCTAAATTGATCAATGGTGCTCATTGAGTAAAGGTTTAAAAATGAAGCATAATGCATGGCATCACACAGTCTTGGATAGATTAGATTACTTGGACGCTTTGTCATATCTTGTTCTGTCTCCAATTTTTGGACAATATAGAAAATTGAACTAGCTTAATGTGGGCATTAGAATCGTGTCATTCGGAGCTGTAAATCAAAAGTTACGAACGATTTAGCGCGGTCATGTCAAGTGTAATGGCCAGTTAAAGTGATTATTCTAAACTCATCATTGGTGCTCATTAAGTAAAGGCTTATAAATGAAGCATAATGCATGGCATCAAGCAGTTTCGATAGATTTGATTACTTGGACAATTTTTAGTCTATATTTCTATTCAAATTTTGTCAAAATATAGAAATTTGTGCTAGCCTAACGTGGGCATTGTATTCATGTCATTCTAAGCTCTAAATCAAAAGTTACGAATGATTGAGTGCGTACATGTTAATTTGATTGGATAGTTAAAGTGATCATTCTAAAGTGATCATTTGTGCTGATTAAGTCAAGGCGTATAAATGAAGCATAAAGCATGACATCACGCAATTTGGGATAGATTTGATTACTTGGATGCTTTGTCCTCTCTATTTCTGTCTCAAATTTTGACAAACTATATAAAATTGAGCTAGGTTAATGTTGGCATTGCATTCATGTCATTTTGAACTCTAAATCAAAAATTATAGATGATTTGGTGCGGACATGTCAAGTTGATTGGTCAGTTAAAATGATCATTCTAAAATGATCATTGGTATTCATTAAATAAAGGCTTATAAATGAAGTCTAAGGCATGGCATCACACAGTTTGTGATCGATTGGATTACATAGACCCTTTGTTGTCTCCACTTCTATCTCAGTTTTTTTCAAAATATAGAAAATTTATCTATTTTAACATGGGCATTGGATTTGTGTCATTCTCAGCACTAAAACAAAAGTTACAGACGATTTGGTGCAGACATGTCAAGTTGATCGGCCAGTTAATATGATTGTTCTGAACTGGTCATTACGGCTCATTGAGTAAAGGGTTATAAATGAACCATAATGCATTGTATCACAAGGTTTTTGGATAGATTAGATTACTTGGAAGCTTTGTCGTGCCTATTTCTGTTTCAAATTTTGTTACAATATAGAAAATTGAGCTAGCTTAAAGTGGGAATTGGATTCGTGTAATTCTAAGCTCTAAATCAAAAGTAACAGATGATTTAGTGCTGACATGTCAAGTTGCTCAGCCATTTAAAGTTATCATTATAAAGTGATCATTGGTGCTCATTAAGAAAAGGCTTATAAATGACGGATAATACATGACATCAATCAGTTTGGATAGATTTGATTACTTGGATGCTTTTTCGTCTCTATTTCTATCTCAATTTTTGTCAAAATATAGAAAATTGAGCAAGCTTAACATGGGCATTGGATTCGTGTCAGTTTGAGCTCTAAATCAAACGTTACAAACGATTTAGTGTGGACATGTCAAGTTGATCGGCCAGTTAAGTGATCATTCTAAACTGATCATTGGTGCTCATTGAGTAAAGGTTTATAAATGAATCATAATGCATGGCATCACGCAGTTTGGGATAGATTGGATTACTTGGAGGTTTTTTCATTGCAATTTTGGTCTCAAATTTTGTCACAATATAGAAAATTGAGCTACCTTAACGTGCACGTTGGATTTAAAGCATCCCTTGTACGCGTCAAGGTAACAGAGCCCAAAAAGGAAAGTCGCCATAAAGCCCCACTTTCTTTTGGGACATATGCATTTAAATCTGGAACCATCTCTCTTTGGATAGATTAAATTACTTGGACGCTTTTTCCTATCTATCTCTGTCTCAAATTTTGTCAAACCATATAAAATTGAGCTAGCTTAATGTGGGCATTGCATTCGTGTTATTTTGAGCTCTAAATCAAAAATTATAGACGATTTAGTGCGGACATGTCAAGTTGATTGGTGAGTTAAAATGATCATTCTAAAATGATCATTGGTTTTCATTAAGTAAAGGCTTATAAATGAAGTCTAAGGCATGGCCTCACACAATTTGTGATAGATTGGATTACTTGGAACCTTTGTCGTCTCTACTTCTGTCTCAAATTTTTTTCAAAATATAGAAAATTTTTCTAGCTTAACGTGGGTATTGGATTCGTGTCATTCGGAGCTCAAAAACAAAAGTTACGAATGATTTAGTCCAGACATGTTAAGTTGATCGGCCAGTTAATATGATTATTCTAAACTGATCATTCTTGCTCATTGACTAAAGGGTTATAAATGAACCATAATGCATGTCATCACACAGTTTTTGGATAGATGGGATTACTTGGAATCTTGGTCGTGTCTATTTTTGTCTCAAATTTTGTTACAATATAGAAAATTGAGCTGGCTTAACGTGGGCATCGGATTCATGTAATTCTAAGCTCTAAATCAAGTGTAACAGACGATTTAGTGTGGACATGTCAAGTTGCTCGGCCATTTAAAGTTATCATTCTAAACTGATCATTGGTGCTCATTAAGAAAAGGCTTATAAATGACCCTTAATACATGACATCAAGTAGTTTGGATTGTTTTGATTACTTGGCTGATTTGTCGTCTCTATTTTTGTCTCAAATTTTGTCAAAATTTAGAAAATTGAGCTAGCTTAACATGGGCATTGGATTCATGTCAGTTTGAGCTCTAAATCAAATGTTACAAACGATTTAGTGAGGGCATGTCAAATGGATCGGCCAGTTAAGTGATCCTTCTAAACTGCTCATTAGTGCTCATTAAGTATAGGCTTATAAATGAAGCTTAATGCATGGCATCACACAATTTTGGATAGATTGGATTACTTGGACGCTTTATCGTATCTATTTCTGTCTCAAATTTTGTTACAATATAGAAAATTGAGCTAGGTTAACGTGGGCATTGGATTCGTGTGTTTATGATCTCTAAATCAAAAGTTACAGACGGTTTAGTGCAGAAATGTTAAGTTGATCGGCCTGTTAAAATGATCAATCTAAAATGGTTATTGGTGCTCAATAAGTAAAGGCTTATAAATGAAGCCTAAGGCATGGCATCATGCAATTTAGGATAGATTGGATTACTTGGACGCTTTGTCGTTTCTAGTTCTGTCTCAAATTTTGTCAAAATATAGGAAATTTATCTACCTTAATGTGGGCATTGGATTCGTGTCATTCTTAGCTCAAAATCAAAAGTTACGGACGATTTAGTGCGGACATGTCAAGTTTATCGGCCTGTTAATATGATTATTCTAAAATGATCAATGGTGTTCACTGACTAAAGGTTTATAAATGACGCGTAATGCATGGAATCACATAGTTTTGGAAAGATTGGATTACTTAGACGCCTTATCTTGTCTATTTTTGTCTCAAAATTTGTTACAGTATTGAAAATTAAGCTACTTAATGTGGGAATTGGATTCGTGTCATTCTGAGCTCTAAATCAAAAGTTACGGATGATTTATTGCGTACATGTCAAGTTGAGTGGCCATTTAAAGTGATCATTCTAATTTAATCATTGGTGCTCTTTAAGCAAAAGCTTATAAATGAAGCATAAGGCATGGCATCACGCAGGTTGTGATAGATTGGATTACTTGGACGCTTTGTCGTCTCTACTTATGTCTCAAATTTTTTCAAAACATAGAATGTTTATCTAGCTTAACATGGGCATTAGATTCGTCTCATTCTCAGCTCGAAATCAAAAGTTACGGACGATTTAGTGCACACATGTCAAGTTAATCGGCCAGTTAATATGATTATTCGAAACTGAGCATTGATTCTCATTGAGTAAAGGATTATAAGTGAAGCATAATGCATGGCATCACACAGTTTTTAGATAGATTGGATTACTTGGAAGCTTTGTCGTGTATATTTCTGTCTCAAATTTTGTTACAATATAGAAAATTGAGCTAGCTTAACGTGGGCATTAGATTCGCGTAATTCTAAGCTCTAAATCAAAAGTTACAGACGATTTAGTGTGGACATGTCAAGTTGCTCGAGTATTTAAATTGATTACTCTAAACTGATCATTGGTGCGCATTGAGTAAAATCTTATAAACGACGCATAATACATGACATCAAGCAGTTTGGATAGATTTGATTACTTGGATGCTTTGTCGTCTCTTTTTCTGTCTCAAATTTTGTCAAAATATAGAAAATTGAGCTAGCTTAACATGGGCATTGGATTCGTGTCAGTTTGAGCTCTTAATCAAAAGTTAGATACGATTTAGTGCGGACATGTCAAGTTGATTGGCAAGTTAAAGTGATCATTCTTAAGTGATCATTGGTGCTCATTGGGTAAAGGCTTATAAATGACGAATAATTCTTGGCATCACACAGTTTTGGATAGATAGGATTACTTGGACGCTTTATCGTATCTATTTATTTCTCAAATTTTGTTACAATATAGAAACTTTAGCTATCGTAATGTGGGCATTGGATTCATGTGTTTCTAAGCTCTAAATAAAAACGTTACAGACAATTTAGTGCGGAGCTGTCAAGTTGAACGGCCAGTTAAAGTGATCATTCTAAATAAATGAAGCTTAATGCATGGCATCAAACAGTTTGGATAGATTGGATTACTTGGATGATTTTGGTCTCTATTTTTGTCTCAAATTTTGTCAAAATATAGAAAATTGAGCTATCATTTTAAGCTCAAAATCAAAAGTTACGGATGATTTAGTGCGTACATGTCAAGTTCATCGGATAGGTAAAGTGATCATTCTAAACTGATCATTGGTACTGATTAATTAAAGGCTTATAAATGCAGCATAAAGCATGACATCACGTAGTTTGGGATAGATTTGATTACTTGGATGCTTTGTCGTCTCTATTTCTATCTCAAATTTTGTCAAACCATATAAAATTGAGCTAGCTTAACGTGGGCATTGCATTTGTGTCATTTTGCGCTCTAAATAAAAAATTATTGACGGTTTAGTGCGGATATTTCAAGTTGATTGGTCAGCTAAATTGGTTAGTGGTGTTCATTAAGTAAAAGGCTTATAAATGAACCCTAAGGCATGGCATCACACAGTTTGTGATAGATTGGATTACTTGGACCCTTTTTCGTCTCTACTTCTGTCTCAAATTTTTTCAAAATATAGAAAATTTATCTAGTTTAACGTGGGTATTTGATTCGTGTCATTCTCAGCTCAAAAACAAAAGTTACGGACGATTTAGTGCTTACATGTAAAGTTGATATGATTTTTCTAAACTGATCATTGCTGCTCATTGAGTAAAGGGTTATAAACGAACCATAGTGCATGGCATCACATAGTTTTGGATAGATTGGATTACTTGGAAGCTTTGACATGTCTATTTGTGTCTCAAATTTTTTAATAATATAAAAAATTGAGCTAGATTAACGTGGCCATTGGATTCATATAATTCTAAGCTCTAAATCAAAAGTAACATACGATTTAGTCTTGACATGTCAAGTTGCTCGGCCTTTTTATAGTTATTATTCTAAACTGATCATTGATGCTCATTAAAAAAAGGCTTATAAATGACTCATAATACATGACATCAAGTAGTTTCGATAGTTTTGATTACTTGGATGCTTTGTCGTCTATATTCCTGTCTCAAATTTTGTCAAAATATAGAAAATTGAGCTAGTTTAACATGGGCATTGGATTCATGTCACTTTGAGCTCAAAATCAAAAGTTACAAACGATTTGTTGCGCACATGTCAAGTTGATCGACAAGTTAAGTGATCATTCTAAACTGCTCATTGGTGCTCATTAAGTAAAGGCTTATAAATGGAGCATAATGCATGGCTTCACACAGTTTTGGATATATTGGATTACTTGGAGGCTTTATCGTATCTATTTGTGTCTCAAATTTTGTTACAATATAGAAAATTGAGCTAGATTAATGTGGGCATTGGATTCGTTTGTTTCTGATCTCTAAATAAAAAAAGTTATAGACGATTTAGTGCGGAAATGTCAAGTTGAATGGCCAGTTAAAGTGATAAATCTAAAATGGTTAATGGTGCTCAATAAGTAAAGGCTAATTAATGAAGCCTAAGGCATGGCATCATGCAATTTAGGATAGATTGGATTACTTGGACGCTTTATCGTCTCTAGTTCTGTCTCAAATTTTGGCAAAATATAGAAAATTTATCTAGCTTAACGTGGGCATTGGATTCGTGTTATTCTGAGCTGAAACTCAAAAGTTACTAATGATTAAGTGCAGACATGTCAAGTTGATCGGCCAGTTAATATGATTATGCAAAACTGATCAATGGTGTTCATTGAGTAAAGGCTCATAAATGAAGCATAATACATGGCATCACATAGTTTTGGAAAATTCGATTACTTAGACGCTTTATCTTGTCTATTTCTGTCTCAAATTTTGTTACAATATTGAAAATTAAGCTACTTAACGTGGGAATTGGATTCGTGTCATTCTGTGCTCTAAATCAAAAGTTACGGATGATTTAGTGCAGACATGTCATGTTGAGTGGCCATTTAAAGTGATCATTCTAAATTGATCATTGGTGCTCATTAAGTAAAGGCTTATCAATGAAGCGTAATGCATGGCATCAAATAGTTTGGATAGATTGGATTACTTGGATGGTTTGTCGCATCTATTTCTGTAAATTTTGTAAGCTAGCATAACATGGGCATTGGATTCGTGTCATTCCAAGCTCTATATCAAAAGTTGCGGATGATTTATTGCGGACATGTGAAGATGATTGGCCAGTTAAAGTGATCATTCTAAATTGATCATTGGTGCTCATTAAGTAAAAGGCTTATAAATGAAGCATAATGCATGACATCACACAGTTTTGAATATATTGGATTACTTGAACGTTTTGTCGTCTCTACTTATATCTCAAATTTTGTCAAATTTTAGAAAATTTATCCAACGTAACGTTGGCACTAGACTCATGTCATTTTGAGCTCAAAATCAAAAGTTACGGATGATTTATTACGAACATGTCAAGTTGACCGGCCAGTTAATATGATTATTCTAAAATGATCATTGGTGCTCATTAAGTAAAAGCTTGTAAGTGAAGCATAATACATGGCATCAAGGAGTTTAATAGATTGGATTACTTGGACGCTCTGTTGTATCTATTTCTGTCTCAAATTTTGTTACAATATAGAAATTTGAGCTACCTTAACGTGGGCATTGGATTCGTGTCATTCCGAGCTCTAAATCAAAAGTTACAGAGGATTTCGTGCATATATGTCAAGTTGATCAGTCAGTTAAAGTGATCATTCTAAACCGATCATTGGTGCTCATTAAGTAAACGATTATAAATAAAGCATAATGCATGGCATCAAGGAGGCTTTGTCATCTCTATTTCTCTCTCAAATTTTGTCAAACTATGGAAAATTGAGCTAGCTTAAGGTGGACATTGGATTCGTGTCATTCTGAGCTCTAAATCAAAAGTTATAGACAATTTAGTGCAGACATGTCAAGTTGATCGGCCAGTTAATATGATTATTCTAAACTGATCATTGGTGCTCATTGAATAACGGCTAATAAATGAAGCATAATGCATGACATCACATAGTTTGAGATAGATTGGATTACTTCGATGCTTTGTCATCTCTACTTTTGTCTCAAATTTTGTCAAATTTTAGAAAATTGACCTAGGTTAAAGTGGCCATTGGATTCGTGTCATTATGAGCTCAAAATCAAAAGTTACGGACGATTTATTGCGGACATGTCAAGTTGATCAGCCATTTAATATGATTATTCTAAAATGATCATTGGTGCTCATTAAGTAAGGGCTTATAAATGAAACATAATGCATGGCATCAAGGAGTTTGGATAGATTGGATTACTTGGGGGCTTTGTCGTCTCTATATCTCTCTCAAATTTTGTAAAATATAGAAAATTGAGCTAGTTTAACATGGGCATTGGATTCGTGTCATTCTGAGCTCTAAATCAAAAGTTATAGTCGATTTAGTGCGGACATGTCAATTTGGTCGGCCATTTAATATGATTATTCTTAATTGATAATTGGTGCTCATTGAGTAACGACATATAAATGAAGCATAATGCATGACATCACGTAGTTTGAGATAGATTGGATTATTTGGATGCTTTTTCATCTCTACTTTTGTCTGAAATTTTGTCAAATTTTAGAAAATTTATCTATCTTAACTTGGGCACTGGACTCGTGTCATTCTGAGCTCAAAATCAAAAGTTACAGATGATTTATTGCGGACATGTTAAGTTGATCGGCCAGTTAATGTGATTATTCTAAAATGATCAATAGTGCTCATTAAGTAAAAGCTTGTAAATGAAGCATAATACATGACATCAAGGAGTTTAGATAGATTGGATTACTTGGACACTTTGTTGTCTTTATTTATGACTCAGATTTGGTCAAAATATTGAAAATTTAGCTACCTTAACGTGGGCATTGCATTCGTGTTATTCTAAGCTCTAAATCAAAAGTTTGAGACGATTTAGTGGGGACATGTCAAGTTGATCGGCCAGTTAATTTGATTATTGTAAACTATCATTGGTGCTCATTGAGTAAAGGCTTATAAATGAAACATAATGCATCACATCACGCAGTTTGGGATCGATTGGATTACTTCGACACTTTGTCGTCTCTACTTTTGTATCAAATTTTGTCAAAATATAGAAATAATATCTAGCTTAACGTGGGCACTTGAATTGTGTCATTATGAGCTCAAAATCAAAAATTATGGACGATTTAGTGCGTACATGTCAAGTTGATCGGCTAGTTAAAGGGATCATTCTAAACTGATCATTTGTGCTCATTGAGTACATGCTTATAAATGAAGCATAATGCATGGCATCACACAGTTTGGATAGATTGAATTACTTGGAAGCTTTCTCATATCTAGTTCTGTCTCAAATTTTGTCACAATATAGAAAATTGAGCTAGCTTAACGTGGGCATTGGATTCATATCATTCTGTGCTCTAAATCAAAAGTTATTGACGATTTAGTGCATACATGTCAAGGTTATCGGCCAATTAAAGTGATCATTCTAAAGTGATCAGTGGTGCTCATTATATATAGGCTTCTAAATGAAGCATAATGCATGGCATCAAGCAGTCTGGATATATTGAATTACTTGGATGCTTTGTCGTATCTATTTTTGTCTCAAATTTTATAAAAATATAGAAATTTGAGCTAGTTTAACGTGGGCTTTGGATTCCTGTCATTTGGAGCTCTAAATAAAAAGTTACGCACGATTTAGTGCGGACATATCAAGTTGATCGGGCAGTTAAAGTAATCATTTTAAACTGATTATTAGTGCTTATTAAGTAAAGGCTTATAAATGAAGCACAACTCATCGCATCACGCAGTTCGTGATAGATTTGATTACTTGGATGCCTTATCGTATCTAGTTCTGTCTCATATTTTTTCACAATATAGAAATTTGAACTAGCTTAATGTGGGCATTGGATTCGACTCATTCTGAGTTATAAATCAAAGGTTACGGATGATTGAGTGCAGACATGTCAAGGTTATCGACCAGTTGAAGTGATCATTCTGAACTGATCATTGGTGCTAATTTTGTAAAGTCTAATAAATGAAGCATGATACATGGCATTAAGTAGTTTGGATAGATTGGATTACTTCGGCGCTTTGTCGTATCTATTTCTATCTCAAATTAAGGCAAAATATAGAAAATTGAGCTAGTTTAATGTGGGCATTGGATTCATGTCATTCTAAGCTCTTAATCAAAAGTTACAGACGATTTAGTGCAGACATGTCAAGTTGATCGGCCAGTTAAAGTGATCATTCTCAACTGATCATTGGTGCTCATTGAGTAAAGGCTTATAAATGAGGCGTAATTTTCTATCTCAAATTAAGGCAAAATATAGAAAATTGAGCTAGTTTAATGTGGGCATTGGATTCATGTCATTCTAAGCTCTTAATCAAAAGTTACAGACGATTTAGTGCATACATGTCAAGTTGATCGGCCAGTTAAAGTGATCATTCTCAACTGGTCATTGGTGCTCATTGAGTAAAGGCTTATAAATGAGGCGTAATGCATAGCATCACACAGTTTGGATAGAATAGATTACTTGGACGCTATGTCGTATCTATTTCTATCTCAAATTTTGTTACAATATAGAAAATTGATCTAGCTTAATGTGGGCATTGGATTCCTGTGTTTCTTAGTTCTAAATCAAAGTTGTGGACGATTTAGTGCGGACATGTCAAGTTAATCGGCCAGTTAAAGTAATCATTCTAAACCGATATTTGGAGCTCATTGAGTAAAGACTTATAAATGAAGCACAAGGCATGGCATAACGCAGTTTGGGATATATTGAATTACTTGGGTGGTTTCTCGTATCTATTTCTGTGTACAATTAATTAATATTATAAAAAATTTAGGTAGCTTAATGTGGGCATTGGATTCGTGTCATTCTGAGCTCTAAATCAAAAGTTACAAATGATTTAGTGCGCAAATGTCAAGTTGATCGGCCAGCTAAAGTGATCATTATAAACTATTCATTGGTGCTAATTGAGTATAGGCTTATAAATGAGGAATAATGCATGACATCACACAGCTTTGGATAGATTTGATTACGTGGGCGCTTTGTCATATCTATTTCAGTCTAAAATTTTGTCACAATATAAAAATATGAGCTAGCTTAACGTGGATTTAGTGCAAAAATATGAGCTATCATTCTGAGCTCTAAATCAACAGTTACTGATGATTTAGTGCGGAGATGTCAAGTTGATCGGCCAGTTAAAGTGGTCATTCTAAACTGATCACCGGTGCTCATTAAGTAAAGGCTTATAAATGGAGCATAATGCATGGCATCTAGCAGTTTGGATAGGTTGGATTACTTTGGTGCTTTGTCATATCTATTTCTATCTCAAATTAAGTGACAATATAGAGAACTGAGCTAGCTTAACGTGGGCATTGGATTCGTGTGTTTCAGAGCTCAAAATCAAAGGTTTCACACGATTTAGTGCGGACATGTCAAGTTGATCGGCCAGTTAAATTGATAATTCTAAATTGATCATTGGTGCTCATTAAGTAAAGGCTTATAGTGAAGCATAAAGCATGTCATCACGCACTTTGGGATAGATTTGATTACTTGGACGCTTTTTTGTCTCTATATCTGTCTTAACTTTTGTCAAAATATAGAAAATTGAGATAGCTTAACGTGGGCATTGGATTCATGTGTTTCTGAGCTCTAAATAAAAATTTAAGGACCATAAAGTGCGGAGATGTCAAGTTGATCGGCTAGTTGAAGTAATCATTCTAAACAGATCATTGGTGATCGTTGAGTAAAGACTTATAAATGAAGCACAAGGCATGGCATAATGCAGTTTGGGATAGATTATATTACTTGCACGCTTTATCTTATCTAGTTATGTCTCATATTTTTTTCACAATATTGAAATTTGAACTAGCTTAATGTGGGCATTGGATTCATGTCATTCTGAGTTATAAATCAAAAGTTACGTACGATTTAGTGCGAAAATGTCAAGGTAATCGGCCAGTTAAAGTTATCATTCTAAGCTGATCACTGGTGCTCATTAAGTAAAGGCTTACAAATGAAGCATAATACATGGCGTCAAGTATTTTGGATAGATGGGATTACTTGGACGCTTTGTCGTCTCTATTTCAGTCTCAGGTTTTGTCAAAGTATAATAAATTGAGCTAGCTTAACGTGGCCATTGGATTTGTCATTCTGAGCTCAAAATCGAAAGTTACGGATGATTTAGTGCAGACATGTCAAATTGATCGGTCAGTTAATATGATTATTCTAAACTGATCATTGGTTGACATTGAGTAAAGCCTTATAAATGAAGCAAAATGCATGGCATCACACAGTTTGGATAGATTAAATTATTTGGACGCTTTTCATATCTAGTAATGTCTCAAAGTTTGTCACAATATAAAAAATTAAGCTAGCTTAACGTGGGCATTGGATTCGTGTTATTCTGAGCTCTAAATCAAAAGTTAAAAACGATTTAGTGCGGACATGTCAAGTTCAGGTGATCATTCTAAACTGATCATTGGTGCTCATTGAGTAAAGGCTCATAAATGAAGCATAAGGCATGGCATCACACTGTTTCGGATAGATTGGATTACTTGGATGCATTGTCGTATCTAGTTCTGTCTCAAATTTCTTCATAATATAGAAAATCGAACTAGCTTAATGTGGGCATTGGATTCGTGTCATTCTAAGCTATAAAAAAAGTTATGGACGATGTATTGTAGGCATAACAAGTGTATCGGCTAGTTAAAATGATTATTCTAAACTTATCATTGGTGATCATTTAGTAAAAGCTTATAAATGAAAAATAATGCATGGCATCACTTAGTTTGGGATGGATTAGATTACTTTGACGATTTTTGGTATCTATTTCTGTCTAAAATTTTGTGACAATATAGAAAATTGAGCTAGCTTAATGTGGGCTTTGGATTCTTGTGTTTCTGAGCTCTAAATCAAAACTTACGAACGATTCAGTGCGAACAATTCAAGTTGATCGTACAGTTAAAGTGATACAAGCCTCGATTCAAGGCTAATATGTGTGTGGCTGTTTGGAGAAGGTTAGGTGAGAAACTCGACCTTAGACTTCTTGGATAGGGATTTTGGGTTGGTATTCGATGGAGGGGTGAGGTGAACCACACAAGGGGTGATGAACCTCGTGATAAATCACAAACTTAGAGCTAGGAGGGCTGGTCTCAACTAGATTCTAAGCGCACAAGATTCTTAGAGAGAAAACTTGTTGGAAGAAAGTTCTACTTTATTAATATCATTACGGACGATTTAGTGCGGATATGTCAAGTTGATTGGCAGTTAAAGTGATCATTCTAAACTGATCATTGGTGCTCATTCAGTAAACGTTTATAAATGAAGCATAATGCATGGTATCAAGTAGTTTGGATAGATTGGATTACTTGGACGCTTTGTCGTCTCTATTTCGATCTCTAATTTTTTTCAAAATATAGAAAATTGGCCTAGCTTAACGTGGACATTGTATTCGTCTCCTTCTGAGCTCTAAATCAAAAGTTACGCACGATTTAGTGCATACATGTCGAGTTGATCGGCCAGTTAAAGTGATCATTCTAAACTGATCATTTGTTCTCATTGAGTAAACGCTTATAAATGAAGCATATGGCATGGCATCACGTAATTTAAGAGAGAATGGATTACTTGGACGCTTTGTTGTATATAGTTCGGTCTCAAATTTGGTCACAATATAGAAAGTTGAACTAGCTTAATGTGGGAGTTGGATTCGTGTCATTCTATTGTATAAACCAAAAGTTATGGAAGATTTAGTGCAGACATGACAAGTTGATCGGCCAGTTAAAATGATCATTGTAAATTGATCAATGGTGCTCATTTAGTAAAAGCTTATAAATGAAAAACAATGCATGGCGTCACACAGTTTGGGATAGATTGGATTACTTAGACGTTTTGAGGAGTCTATTTTTGTCTCAAATTTTGTAATAATATAGAAAATTGAGCTAGCCTAACGTGGGCATTGGATTCGTGTCATTTTGAGCTCTAAATCAAAAGTTACGGACGATTTAGTGCGGAAATTTCAAGTTAATTAACCAGTTAAAGTAATCATTCTAAACTAATCATTGGTGCTCATTAAGTAAAGGCTTATAAATGAAGCATAATGCATGGTATCATGTAGTTTGGATAGATTGGATTAGTTGTACGCTTTGTCATTTTTATTTCGGTCTGTAGGTTTTTCAAAATATAGAAAATTGAGCTAGCTTAACGTTCACATTGTATTTGTGTCCTTCCAAGCTATAAATCAAAAGTTATGGACGATTTAGTGCAGACATGACAAGTTGATCGCCAGTTAAAATGATCAATATAAACTGATCATTGGTGCTCATTTAGTAAAAGCTTATAAATGAAAAATAATGCTTGACAACACACAGTTTGGGATGGATTGTATTACTTCGACCATTTGTCATATCTATTTCTGTCTCAAATTTTTTAATAATATTGAAAATTGAGCTAGCTTAACGTGGACATTGGATTCGTGTCATTCTGAGCTCTAAATCAAAAGTTACGGACGATTTAGTGCAAACATGTCAAGTTGATTGGCAGTTAAAGTGATCATTCTAAACTGATCACTGGTGCTCTATAAGTAAAGGCTTATAAATGAAGCATAATCCATGGTATAAAATAGTTTGGATAGATTGGGTTAGTTGTACGTTTTGTCATCTCTATTTCGGTCTCTAATTTTTTCAAAATATAGAAAATTGAGCTAGCTTAACGTGGACATTGTATTAGTGTCCTTCCGAGCTGTAAATAAAGATACAGAGGATTTAGTGCGGACATGTCAAGTTGATTGGCCAGTTAAAGTGATCATTCTAAACTGATCATTGGTGCTCATTGAGTAAAGTCTTGTAAATGAAGCATAAGGCATGGCATCATGCAGTTTGGGATAGATTGGATTACTTCGACTCTTTGTCGTATCTAGTTTTGTCTCAAATTTGGTCACAATATAGAAAATTAAACTAGCTTAATGTGGGGATTGGATTCGTGTCATTCTAAGCTATAAATAAAAAGTTATGTACGATTTAGTGCAAACATGACAAATTGATGAGCCAGTTAAAATGATCATTATAAACTGATCGTTGGTGCTCATTTAGTAAAAGCTTATAAATGAAAAATAATGCATTGCATCACGCAGTTTGGCATGGATTGGATTACTTGGATGGTTTGTCGTATCTATTTCTATCTCAAATTTTGTCCCAATATAGAAAATTGCACTAGCTTATCGTAGGCATTGGATTCGTGTCATTCTAAGCTCTAAATCAAAAGTGAATTCAAATTTAGAGTGGAAATTTCAAATTGATTGGCCAGTTAAAGTGATAATTCTAAACTGATCATTGGTGCTCATTAAGAAAAGGCTTATAAATGAAGCATAACGCATGGCATCAAGGAGTTTGGATACATTGGATTACATGGATGATTTGTCGTCTCTATTTCTATCTCAAATTTTGTTAAAATATAGAAAATTGAGCTTGATTAACGTGGGCATTGGATTCGTGTGTTTTTGAGCTCTAAATCGAAAGTTACACACGATTTTGTACGGATATGTCAAGTTGATTGGCCACTAAAAGTGATCATTCTAAACTGATCATTGGTGGTCATTAGGTAAAGGCTTATAAATGAAGCAGAAAGCATGGCATCACATTGTTTGGGATAGATTGGATTACTTGGATGCTTTGTGTCTCTATATCTGTCTCGAATTTTGTCAAAATATAGAAAATTGTGCTAGCTTAACTTGAGCATTGGATTCATGTGATTTTGAGCTCCAAATCAAAAGTTATGGACTATTTATTGCGGCATGTCAAGTTGATCTGCCAGTTAAAGTGATCATTCTAAACTGATCATTGGTGCTCATTGAGTAAATGCTTATAAATGAAGCCTAAGGCATGACATCACGCAGTTTGAGATAGATTGGATTACTTGGATGCTTTGTCGTATCTAGTTCTATCTCAAATTTTCTCACAATATAGAAAATTGAACTAGCTTAATGTGGGCATTGAATTCTTGTCATTTTAAGCTATAAATCAAAAGTTAGGGACGATTTAGAGCAGGCATGGCAAGTTGATTGGCCAGTTAAAATGATCATTATAAACTGATCATTGGTGCTCATTTAGTATAAGCTTATAAAAGAAAAATAATGCATGCATCACGAAGTTTGGGATGGATTGGATTTCTTGGACGCTTTGTTGTATCTATTTCTGTCTCAAATTTTGTCATACTATAGAAAATTGAGCTAGCTTGACGTGGGAATTGGATTCGTGTCATTCTGAACTCTAAATCAAAAGTTACAGACGATTTAGAGCGTACATGTCAAGTTGATTGGCAAGTTAAAGTGATCATTCTAAACTGTTCATTGGTGCTCATGAAGTAAAGGCTTATAAATGAAGCATAATGCTTGGTATCAAGTAGTTTGGATTGAGTGGATTACTTGGATGCTTTGTCATCTCTGTTTCGGTTTCTATTTTTTCAAAATATAGAAAATTGAACTAGCTTAACGTAGACATTGTATTCGTGTCCTTCGGAGCTCTAAATCAAAAGTTAGGAACGATTTAATGCGTACTTGTCAAGGTTGTTGGCCAATTAAGGTGATCATTCTAAACTGACCATTGGTTCTCATTGAGTAGAGGCTTATAAATGAAGCATAATGCATGTCATCAAGGAGTTTTGATAGATTGGATTACTTGGATGCTTTGTCGTCTCTATTTCGTCTCAAATTTTATCAAAATATAGAAAATTGAGCTAGTAAAACGTATGCATTGGACTCGTGTAATTCTGAGCTCTAAATCAAAAGTTATAGACGATTTAGTGCGGACATGTGTCAAGTTGATCGGCCAGATAATATGATTATTCTAAACTTATCATTGGTGCTCATTGAGTAAAACCTTATAAATGAAGCACAATACATGGCATCCTGCTGTTTGGGATAGATTCGATTACTTGGATGCTTTGTCGTCTCTACTTCCGTCTCAAATTTTATCAAAATATAGAAAATTTATCTAGTTTAACGTGGGCACTCTATTCGTATCATTCTGAGTTGAAAATCAAAAGTTATAGACAATTTATTTTGGACATGTCAAGTTGATCGGCCAGTTAATATGATTATTCTAAACTGACCATTGGTGCTCATTGAGTAAAGGCTTATAAATGAAACATAATGCATGGCATCACACAGTTTTGGACAGACTGGATTACTTGGATGCTTTGTCCTGTCTAATTTTGTCTCAAATTTTGTTACAATATCGAAAATTTACCTAGCTTAACGTGGGAATTGGATTCGTGTCAATCTGATCTCTAAAACAAAAGTTACGAAAGATTTAGTGCAGACATGTCAAGTTAAGTGGCCAGTTAAAATGATAATTTAAACTCATAACTGGTGTTTCTTAAGCTAAAGCTTATAAATGAAGCATATTGCATGGCATCAAGCAGTATGGATAGATTGGATTACTGACGATTTGTCGTCTCTATTTCTGTTTCAAATTTTGTTATAATATAGAAAATTGAGGTAGCTTAACGTGGGCATTGGATTCTTGTCATCTTGAGATCTAAATTAAAAGTTATGAACTATTTAGTGCGGATATGTCCAGTTGATCGACGATTTAAAGTGATCATTCCAAACTGATCATTAGTGCTCATTGAGTAAAGACTTATCAATGAAGCATAATGCATGACATCACACAGTTTTGGATAGATTGGATTACTTGGACGCTTTATCGTATCTATTTCTATCTCAAATTTTGTTAAAATATAGAAAATCGAGCTTGATTAACGTGGCCATTGGATTCTTGTGTTTCTGAGCTCTGAATCGAAAGTTAAACATGATTTAGTGCGGATATGTCAAGTTGATCGGCCACTTAAAGTGATCATTCTAAACTGATCATTGGTGCTCATTAGGTAAAGGCTTATAAATGAAGCATAAAGCATGGCATACCATAGTTTGGGATATATTGGATTACTTGGATGCTTTGTGTCTCTATATCTGTCTCGAATTTTGTCAAAATATAGAAAATTTTGCTAGCTTAACTTGAGAATCTAATTCATGTCATTCTGAGCTCTAAATCAAAAGTTATGGACTATTTATTGCGGCAAGTCAAGTTGATCTGCAAGTTAAAGTGATCATTCTAAACTGATCGTTGGTGCTCATTGAGTAAATGCTTATAAATGAAGCCTAAGGCATGATATCACGTAGTTTGAGATAGATTGGATTACTTGGACGCTTTGTCATATCTAGTTCTATCTCAAATTTTGTCACAATATAAAAAATTGAACTAGCTTAATGTGGGCATTGAATTCATGTCATTTTAAGCTATAAATCAAAAGTTATGGACGATGTAGAGCAGGCATGGCAAGTTGATCGGACAGTTAAAATGATCATTCTAAACTGATCATTGGTGCTCATTTAGTAAAAGCGTATAAATGAAAAATAATGCATGGCATCACGAAGTTTGGGATGGATTGGATTACTTGGACGTTTTGTTGTATCTATTTCTGTCTCCAATTTTGTCACAATATTGAAAATTTTTTATTTGGACATGTCAAGTTGATCGGCTAGGTAAAGTGATCTTTCTAAAATGATCATTGGTTCTCATTGAGTAAAAGCTTATAAATGAAGCATATGACACGGCATCACGCAGTTTGGGATATATTGGATTGCTTGTATGCTTTGTTGTATCTAGTTATGTTTCAAATTTTGTCACAATATAGAAAATTGATATAGCCTAATGTGGGCATTAGATTCATGTGATTCTAAGCTATAAATCAAAAGTTACGGACGATTTAGTACAGACTTATCAAGTTGATCGGCTAGTTAAAATGAATATTCTTAACTGATCATTGATGCTCATTTAGTAAAAGCTTATAAATGAAAAATAATGCGTAGCATCACGCAGTTTGGGAGAGATTGGATTACTTGGATGCTTTGTCGTTTCAATTTTTGTCTCAAATTTTATCAAAATATAAAAAAATGAATGTATGCATTGGATTCGTATTATTCAGAGCTCTAGATCAAAAGTTACAGAGGATTTAGTGCGGACATGTGTCAAGTTGATCGGGCAGTTAATATGATTATTCTAAACTAATCATTGCTGCTCATTGAGTAAAAGCTTATGAGTGATACGAGCATGGAATGCACACAAAAGGAGAAGCTCATGGCTAGGAATGAACCAGTGGAACATGATGAAGCTCTTGCACTACCAGCTGGACCATTAACCCGAGTCAAGGGCAAGAAACTCAAAGAGGCAATCAACAACATGCTCAACAAGGAGAATGCACAAAAAATCACTTGAGCTTGAATGGAGAAGTGCCTAAAAGCCCTCTGATTTTAGTACAAGCTCAATAAAGCATACAAATGGTTATGTGATCCATTTGTACTCTTTTCCCTTATCCAAGTTTTCTCCCATTGGGTTTTCTTGGTAAGGTTTTTAATGAGGCAAATGAATCACATTACAACCAGCCCAATTTTTTGTTTAAAATCAATAGGAGTTCACTTAAAAATGTTCAAAATTGGCGTCATCAAAGGGGGGTGCGGGGGAAGTGTCTACGTTCATAGTTAAAATAAGAGTTAATGATGTCAAGGTCTTTTGTCAAGGTCTTTGGTCAAGTCTTCCCTTGTAAATTCAACCATTTTAATGCTGTAGCCTCCTCCTATTTATGTCCCCTTACAGTATAAATAGGGGCTTTCAGTTGTAAACTTGATCATTTAACTTTTCAAATAAAAACAGCTTCATTTCTTAAGTTTGAAGTGATTCTCTTCTTAATCTGATTGTTGGTGTGTAATATCCTTCAGCCAACATTTAGTAGACTTAGTGTGTAATATCTAAGCTACTATCTTAGGTAAATCAGTAGTCTTTCTGCAGCTACTGTGTGACCCTTCAAAGAAGTGCTCTGATACCAAATGATGCGAACCTCCAAGGAATGCACTTCTGGATGCGGTTGAGATAGGCTTTGCAACAGAATGAATCGAAATTAAAGGTAATGGTCCGGCTGGTAGTGCAAGAGGTTCTTCATATTCCACTGGTTCATTCCTAGCCACGAGCTTCTCCTTTTTTGTTCTTTCCATGCTTGTATCAATGAGTGTAGCA
This sequence comes from Pugionium cornutum, assembly GCA_018901935.1. Lineage (NCBI taxonomy): Eukaryota > Viridiplantae > Streptophyta > Magnoliopsida > Brassicales > Brassicaceae > Pugionium > Pugionium cornutum. The sequence goes on from CM032160.1 coordinate 24,558,948, forward strand.
CAATGCATGGCATCACGCTGTTTTGGATAGATTGGATTACTTGGACACATTTTCTTCTCTACTTCCATCTCAAATTTTGTCAAAACATAGAAAATTTATCTAGCTTAACGGGGGCACCGTATTCATGTCATCCTAAGCTCAAAATCAAAAGTTATGGATGATTTAATGTGGGCATGACAAGTTGATCGGCCAGTTAATATGATTATTCTAAACTGATCATTGGTGCTCATTGAGTAAAGGCTTAAAATTGAAGCATAATGCATGAAATCACACAGTTTTGGATAGATTGGATAACTTGGACGCTTGGTCATGTCAATTTTTGTGTCAAATTTCGCTACAATATAAAAAATTGAGCTAGCTTAACTTGGGCATTGGATTCGTGTCATTCTGAGCTCAAAACCGAAAGTTACGGACGATTTAGTGCGGACATGTCAAGTTGATCGGCAAATTAATATAATTATTCTTAACTGATCATTGGTGCTCATTGAGTAAAGGCTTATAAATGAAGCATAATGCATGACATCACACAATTTTGGATATTTTGGATTAATTGGATGCTTTTTCGTGTGTATTTCTGTCTCATATTTTGTTACAATATAGAAAATTTAGGTAGCTTAACGTGGGCATTGGATTCGTGTCATTCGGAGCTCTAAATCAAAAATTACGTATGATATAGTGCAGACATGTCAAGTTGAGTGCCCAGTTAAAGTGATCATTCTAAACTGAGCATTGGTGTTGATTAAGGTAAGGCTATTACATGAAGCATATTGCATGGCATCAACCAGTTTGGATAGATTAGATTACTTGGACGCTTTCTCATCTCTATTTTTGTCTCAAAGTTTGTCGAAATATAGAAGATTGAGCTAGCTTAACGTGGGGATTGGATTCGTGTCATTCTAAACTCTAAATCAAAAGTTACGAACAATGTAGTGCGGACATGTCAAGTTGATCGGCCAGATAAAGTGATCATTCAAAACTTATCATTGTTTCTCATTGAGAAAAGGCTTATAAATGAAGCATAATGCATGGCATTACAGAGTTTGGGATAGATTGGATTACTTGGACGGTTTATCGTATCTAGTTCTGCTTTAAATTTTGTCACAATATAGAAAATGGAACTAGTTTAATGTAGACATTGGAATCGTGTCATTCTAAGCTATAAATCAAAAGTTATGGACGATTTGGTGCATACATGACAAGTTGATCGGCCAGTTAAAATGATCATTCTAAACTAATCATTGGTGCTCATTTAGTAAAAGATTATAAATGAAAAATAATGCATGGCATCATGCAGTTCGTGACGGATTGGATTATTTGGACGCTTTTTCGTATCAATTTTGGTCTCAATATTTTTCTAAATATAGAAAATCGAGCTAGCTTAATGTGGTCCTTGGATTCGTTACATTCTGAGCTATGAATCAAAAGTTATGAACAATTTAGTGCATACATGATAAGTTGATCGGCGAGTTAAAATAATCATTATAAACTGATCATTGGTGCTCATTTAGAAAAACCTTATAAATGAAAAATAATGCATGGCCTCACACAGTTTGGGATGGAATGGATTACTTGAATGTTTTGTCGTCTCCATTCCTGTCTGAAATTTTGTCATAATATAGAAAATTGAGCTAGCTTAACATGGGCATTAGATTTGTGTGATTCCAAGCTATAAATCAAAAGTTATGGACGATTTAGTGCAGACATGTCAAGTTGATCGGCCAGTTAAAATGAATATTCTTAACTGATCATTGGTGCTCATTTAGTAAAAGTTTATAAATGAAAAATAATGCATAGCATCACACAATTTGGGATGGATTGGAGTACTTGGGTGCTTTGTCATTTCTATTTCTGTCTCAAATTTTGCAAAATATAGAAAATTGAGCTAGCTTAACGTATGCATTGGATTCGTATCATTCGGAGCTCTAAATCAAAAAATACAGACGATTAGGTGCAGACATGTGTCAAGTTGATCAACCAGTTACTATGATTATTCTAAACTAATCATTGGTGCTCATTGAGTGAAAGCTTATGAGTGTAGCACAATGCATGGCATTACGCAGTTGGGGATAGATTGGATTATTTGGACGCATTTTCTTCTCTACTTCCGTCTCAAATTTTTTCAGAACATAGAAAATTTATCTAGCTTAACGGGGGCACATTATTCATGTCATTATGAGCTAAAAAGCAAAAGTTAAGAATGATTTAATGCAGGCATGACAAGTTGATCGGCTAGTTAATACGATTATTCTAAACTGATCATTGGGGCTCATTGAGTAAAGGCTTATAATTGAAGCATAATGCATGACATCACACAGTTTTGGATAGATTGGATAACTTGGACGCTTTGTCATGTTATTTTTGTTTCAAATTTTGTTACAATATAAAAAATTGCGCTAGCTTTACTTGGGCATTGGATTCGTGTCATTCTGAGCTCAAAACCGAAAGTTACGGATGATTTAGTGCGGACATGTCAAGTTGATCGGCAAATTAATATAATTATTCTTAACTGATCATTGGTGCTCATTGAGTAAAGGCTTATAAATGAAGCATAATGCATGACATCACACAATTTTGGATATTTTGGATTAATTGGATGCTTTTTCATGTGTATTTCTGTCTCATATTTTGTTTCAATATAGAAAATTCAGGTAGCTTAACGTGGGCATTGGATTCGTGTCATTCGGAGCACTAAATCAAAAATTACGTATGAATTAGTGCATACATGTCAAGTTGAGTGGTCAGTTAAAGTGATCATTCTAAACTGATCATTGGTGTTGATTAAGCTAAGGCTATTAAAAGAAGCATATTGTATGGCATCAAGCAGTTTGGATAGATTAGATTACTTGGATGCTTTCTCGTCTCTATTTTGTTTCAAATTTTGTCAAAATATAGAAAATTGAGCTAGCTTAACGTGGGAATTGGATTCGTGTCATTCTAAATCCTAAATCAAAATTTACGGATGATGTTGTGCGGACATGTCAAGGTGATCGGCCAGTTAACGTGATCATTCTAAACTTATCATTGTGTCTCCTTGAGTAAAGGCTTATAAATGAAGCATAATGCATGACATCACAGAGTTTGGGATAGATTGGATTACTTGGACAGTTTGTTTTATCTAGTTCTGCTTTAAATTTTGTCACAATATAGAAAATGGAACTAGTTTAATGTAGGCACTGGAATCGTGTCATTCTAAGCTATAAATCATAAGTTATGGACGATTTGGTGCATACATGACAAGTTGATCGGCCAGTTAAAATGATCATTCTAAACTAATCATTGGTGCTCATTTAGAAAAACCTTATAAATGAAAAATAATGCATGGCCTCACACAGTTTGAGATGGAATGGATTACTTGAATGTTTTGTCGTCTCCATTCCTGTCTGAAATTTTGTCATAATATAGAAAATTGAGCTAGCTTAACATGGGCATTAGATTTGTGTGATTCCAAGCTATAAATCAAAAGTTATGGACGATTTAGTGCAGACATGTCAAGTTGATCGGCCAGTTAAAATGAATATTCTTAACTGATCATTGGTGCTCATTTAGTAAAAGTTTATAAATGAAAAATAATGCATAGCATCACACAATTTGGGATGGATTGGAGTACTTGGATGCTTTGTCATTTCTATTTCTGTCTCAAATTTTGTCAAAATATAGAAAATTGAGCTAGCTTAACGTATGCATTGGATTCGTATCATTCGGAGCTCTAAATCAAAAAATACAGACGATTAGGTGCAGACATGTGTCAAGTTGATCAACCAGTTACTATGATTATTCTAAACTAATCATTGGTGCTCATTGAGTGAAAGCTTATGAGTGTAGCACAATGCATGGCATTACGCAGTTGGGGATAGATTGGATTATTTGGACGCATTTTCTTCTCTACTTCCGTCTCAAATTTTTTCAAAACATAGAAAATTTATCTAGCTTAACGGGGGCACATTATTCATGTCATTATGAGCTAAAAATCAAAAGTTACGAATGATTTAATGCAGGCATGACAAGTTGATCGGCTAGTTAATACGATTATTCTAAACTGATCATTGGGGCTCATTGAGTAAAGGCTTATAATTGAAGCATAATGCATGACATCACACAGTTTTGTAAATTCAACCATTTTAATGCTGTAGCCTCCTCCTATTTATGTCCCCTTACAGTATAAATAGGGGCTTTCAGTTGTAAACTTGATCATTTAACTTTTCAAATTAAAACAGCTTCATTTCTTAAGTTTGAAGTGATTCTCTTCTTAATCTGATTGTTGGTGTGTAATATCCTTCAGCCAACATTTAGTAGACTTAGTGTGTAATATCTAAGCTACTATCTTAGGTAAATCAGTAGTCTTTCTGCAGCTACTGTGTGACCCTTCAAAGAAGTGCTCTGATACCAAATGATGCGAACCTCCAAGGAATGCACTTCTGGATGCGGTTGAGATAGGCTTTGCAACAGAATGAATCGAAATTAAAGGTAATGGTCCGGCTGGTAGTGCAAGAGGTTCTTCATATTCCACTGGTTCATTCCTAGCCACGAGCTTCTCCTTTTTTGTTCTTTCCATGCTTGTATCAATGAGTGTAGCACAATGCATGGCATCACGCTGTTTTGGATAGATTGGATTACTTGGACACATTTTCTTCTCTACTTCCATCTCAAATTTTGTCAAAACATAGAAAATTTATCTAGCTTAACGGGGGCACCGTATTCATGTCATCCTAAGCTCAAAATCAAAAGTTATGGATGATTTAATGTGGGCATGACAAGTTGATCGGCCAGTTAATATGATTATTCTAAACTGATCATTGGTGCTCATTGAGTAAAGGCTTAAAATTGAAGCATAATGCATGAAATCACACAGTTTTGGATAGATTGGATAACTTGGACGCTTGGTCATGTCAATTTTTGTGTCAAATTTCGCTACAATATAAAAAATTGAGCTAGCTTAACTTGGGCATTGGATTCGTGTCATTCTGAGCTCAAAACCGAAAGTTACGGACGATTTAGTGCGGACATGTCAAGTTGATCGGCAAATTAATATAATTATTCTTAACTGATCATTGGTGCTCATTGAGTAAAGGCTTATAAATGAAGCATAATGCATGACATCACACAATTTTGGATATTTTGGATTAATTGGATGCTTTTTCGTGTGTATTTCTGTCTCATATTTTGTTACAATATAGAAAATTTAGGTAGCTTAACGTGGGCATTGGATTCATGTCATTCGGAGCTCTAAATCAAAAATTACGTATGATATAGTGCAGACATGTCAAGTTGAGTGCCCAGTTAAAGTGATCATTCTAAACTGAGCATTGGTGTTGATTAAGGTAAGGCTATTACATGAAGCATATTGCATGGCATCAACCAGTTTGGATAGATTAGATTACTTGGACGCTTTCTCATCTCTATTTTTGTCTCAAAGTTTGTCGAAATATAGAAGATTGAGCTAGCTTAACGTGGGGATTGGATTCGTGTCATTCTAAACTCTAAATCAAAAGTTACGAACAATGTAGTGCGGACATGTCAAGTTGATCGGCCAGATAAAGTGATCATTCAAAACTTATCATTGTTTCTCATTGAGAAAAGGCTTATAAATGAAGCATAATGCATGACATTACAGAGTTTGGGATAGATTGGATTACTTGGACGGTTTATCGTATCTAGTTCTGCTTTAAATTTTGTCACAATATAGAAAATGGAACTAGTTTAATGTAGACATTGGAATCGTGTCATTCTAAGCTATAAATCAAAAGTTATGGACGATTTGGTGCATACATGACAAGTTGATCGGCCAGTTAAAATGATCATTCTAAACTAATCATTGGTGCTCATTTAGTAAAAGATTATAAATGAAAAATAATGCATGGCATCATGCAGTTCGTGACGGATTGGATTATTTGGACGCTTTTTCGTATCAATTTTGGTCTCAATATTTGTCTAAATATAGAAAATCGAGCTAGCTTAATGTGGTCCTTGGATTCGTTACATTCTGAGCTATGAATCAAAAGTTATGAACAATTTAGTGCATACATGATAAGTTGATCGGCGAGTTAAAATAATCATTATAAACTGATCATTGGTGCTCATTTAGAAAAACCTTATAAATGAAAAATAATGCATGGCCTCACACAGTTTGGGATGGAATGGATTACTTGAATGTTTTGTCGTCTCCATTCCTGTCTGAAATTTTGTCATAATATAGAAAATTGAGCTAGCTTAACATGGGCATTAGATTTGTGTGATTCCAAGCTATAAATCAAAAGTTATGGACGATTTAGTGCAGACATGTCAAGTTGATCGGCCAGTTAAAATGAATATTCTTAACTGATCATTGGTGCTCATTTAGTAAAAGTTTATAAATGAAAAATAATGCATAGCATCACACAATTTGGGATGGATTGTAGTACTTGGATGCTTTGTCATTTCTATTTCTGTCTCAAATTTTGCAAAATATAGAAAATTGAGCTAGCTTAACGTATGCATTGGATTCGTATCATTCGGAGCTCTAAATCAAAAAATACAGACGATTAGGTGCAGACATGTGTCAAGTTGATCAACCAGTTACTATGATTATTCTAAACTAATCATTGGTGCTCATTGAGTGAAAGCTTATGAGTGTAGCACAATGCATGGCATTACGCAGTTGGGGATAGATTGGATTATTTGGACGCATTTTCTTCTCTACTTCCGTCTCAAATTTTTTCAAAACATAGAAAATTTCTCTAGCTTAACGGGGGCACATTATTCATGTCATTATGAGCTAAAAATCAAAAGTTAAGAATGATTTAATGCAGGCATGACAAGTTGATCGGCTAGTTAATACGATTATTCTAAACTGATCATTGGGGCTCATTGAGTAAAGGCTTATAATTGAAGCATAATGCATGACATCACACAGTTTTGGATAGATTGGATAACTTGGACGCTTTGTCATGTTATTTTTGTTTCAAATTTTGTTACAATATAAAAAATTGCGCTAGCTTTACTTGGGCATTGGATTCGTGTCATTCTGAGCTCAAAACCGAAAGTTACGGATGATTTAGTGCGGACATGTCAAGTTGATCGGCAAATTAATATAATTATTCTTAACTGATCATTGGTGCTCATTGAGTAAAGGCTTATAAATGAAGCATAATGCATGACATCACACAATTTTGGATATTTTGGATTAATTGGATGCTTTTTCATGTGTATTTCTGTCTCATATTTTGTTTCAATATAGAAAATTCAGGTAGCTTAACGTGTTCATTGGATTCGTGTCATTCGGAGCACTAAATCAAAAATTACGTATGAATTAGTGCATACATGTCAAGTTGAGTGGTCAGTTAAAGTGATCATTCTAAACTGATCATTGGTGTTGATTAAGCTAAGGCTATTAAAAGAAGCATATTGTATGGCATCAAGCAGTTTGGATAGATTAGATTACTTGGATGCTTTCTCGTCTCTATTTTGTTTCAAATTTTGTCAAAATATAGAAAATTGAGCTAGCTTAACATGGGAATTGGATTCGTGTCATTCTAAATCCTAAATCAAAATTTACGGATGATGTTGTGCGGACATGTCAAGGTGATCGGCCAGTTAACGTGATCATTCTAAACTTATCATTGTGTCTCCTTGAGTAAAGGCTTATAAATGAAGCATAATGCATGACATCACAGAGTTTGGGATAGATTGGATTACTTGGACAGTTTGTTTTATCTAGTTCTGCTTTAAATTTTGTCACAATATAGAAAATGGAACTAGTTTAATGTAGGCACTGGAATCGTGTCATTCTAAGCTATAAATCATAAGTTATGGACGATTTGGCATACATGACAAGTTGATCGCCAGTTAAAATGATCATTCTAAACTAATCATTGGTGCTCATTTAGAAAAACCTTATAAATGAAAAAATGCATGGCCTCACACAGTTTGAGATGGAATGGATTACTTGAATGTTTTGTCTCCATTCCTGTCTGAAATTTTGTCATAATATAGAAAATTGAGCTAGCTTAACATGGGCATTAGATTGTGTGATTCAAGCTATAAATCAAAAGTTATGGACGATTTAGTGCAGACATGTCAAGTTGATCGGCCAGTTAAAATGAATATTCTTAACTGATCATTGGTGCTCATTTAGTAAAAGTTTATAAATGAAAAATAATGCATAGCATCACACAATTTGGGATGGATTGTAGTACTTGGATGCTTTGTCATTTCTATTTCTGTCTCAAATTTTGCAAAATATAGAAAATTGAGCTAGCTTAACGTATGCATTGGATTCGTATCATTCGGAGCTCTAAATCAAAAAATACAGACGATTAGGTGCAGACATGTGTCAAGTTGATCAACCAGTTACTATGATTATTCTAAACTAATCATTGGTGCTCATTGAGTGAAAGCTTATGAGTGTAGCACAATGCATGGCATTACGCAGTTGGGGATAGATTGGATTATTTGGACGCATTTTCTTCTCTACTTCCGTCTCAAATTTTTTCAAAACATAGAAAATTTATCTAGCTTAACGGGGGCACATTATTCATGTCATTATGAGCTAAAAATCAAAAGTTACGAATGATTTAATGCAGGCATGACAAGTTGATCGGCTAGTTAATACGATTATTCTAAACTGATCATTGGGGCTCATTGAGTAAAGGCTTATAATTGAAGCATAATGCATGACATCACACAGTTTTGTAAATTCAACCATTTTAATGCTGTAGCCTCCTCCTATTTATGTCCCCTTACAGTATAAATAGGGGCTTTCAGTTGTAAACTTGATCATTTAACTTTTCAAATAAAAACAGCTTCATTTCTTAAGTTTGAAGTGATTCTCTTCTTAATCTGATTGTTGGTGTGTAATATCCTTCAGCCAACATTTAGTAGACTTAGTGTGCAATATCTAAGCTACTATCTTAGGTAAATCAGTAGTCTTTCTGCAGCTACTGTGTGACCCTTCAAAGAAGTGCTCTGATACCAAATGATGCGAACCTCCAAGGAATGCACTTCTGGATGCGGTTGAGATAGGCTTTGCAACAGAATGAATCGAAATTAAAGGTAATGGTCCGGCTGGTAGTGCAAGAGGTTCTTCATATTCCACTGGTTCATTCCTAGCCACGAGCTTCTCCTTTTTTGTTCTTTCCATGCTTGTATCAATGAGTGTAGCACAATGCATGGCATCACGCTGTTTTGGATAGATTGGATTACTTGGACACATTTTCTTCTCTACTTCCATCTCAAATTTTGTCAAAACATAGAAAATTTATCTAGCTTAACGGGGGCACCGTATTCATGTCATCCTAAGCTCAAAATCAAAAGTTATGGATGATTTAATGTGGGCATGACAAGTTGATCGGCCAGTTAATATGATTATTCTAAACTGATCATTGGTGCTCATTGAGTAAAGGCTTAAAATTGAAGCATAATGCATGAAATCACACAGTTTTGGATAGATTGGATAACTTGGACGCTTGGTCATGTCAATTTTTGTGTCAAATTTCGCTACAATATAAAAAATTGAGCTAGCTTAACTTGGGCATTGGATTCGTGTCATTCTGAGCTCAAAACCGAAAGTTACGGACGATTTAGTGCGGACATGTCAAGTTGATCGGCAAATTAATATAATTATTCTTAACTGATCATTGGTGCTCATTGAGTAAAGGCTTATAAATGAAGCATAATGCATGACATCACACAATTTTGGATATTTTGGATTAATTGGATGCTTTTTCGTGTGTATTTCTGTCTCATATTTTGTTACAATATAGAAAATTTAGGTAGCTTAACGTGGGCATTGGATTCGTGTCATTCGGAGCTCTAAATCAAAAATTACGTATGATATAGTGCAGACATGTCAAGTTGAGTGCCCAGTTAAAGTGATCATTCTAAACTGAGCATTGGTGTTGATTAAGGTAAGGCTATTACATGAAGCATATTGCATGGCATCAACCAGTTTGGATAGATTAGATTACTTGGACGCTTTCTCATCTCTATTTTTGTCTCAAAGTTTGTCGAAATATAGAAGATTGAGCTAGCTTAACGTGGGGATTGGATTCGTGTCATTCTAAACTCTAAATCAAAAGTTACGAACAATGTAGTGCGGACATGTCAAGTTGATCGGCCAGATAAAGTGATCATTCAAAACTTATCATTGTTTCTCATTGAGAAAAGGCTTATAAATGAAGCATAATGCATGGCATTACAGAGTTTGGGATAGATTGGATTACTTGGACGGTTTATCGTATCTAGTTCTGCTTTAAATTTTGTCACAATATAGAAAATGGAACTAGTTTAATGTAGACATTGGAATCGTGTCATTCTAAGCTATAAATCAAAAGTTATGGACGATTTGGTGCATACATGACAAGTTGATCGGCCAGTTAAAATGATCATTCTAAACTAATCATTGGTGCTCATTTAGTAAAAGATTATAAATGAAAAATAATGCATGGCATCATGCAGTTCGTGACGGATTGGATTATTTGGACGCTTTTTCGTATCAATTTTGGTCTCAATATTTGTCTAAATATAGAAAATCGAGCTAGCTTAATGTGGTCCTTGGATTCGTTACATTCTGAGCTATGAATCAAAAGTTATGAACAATTTAGTGCATACATGATAAGTTGATCGGCGAGTTAAAATAATCATTATAAACTGATCATTGGTGCTCATTTAGAAAAACCTTATAAATGAAAAATAATGCATGGCCTCACACAGTTTGGGATGGAATGGATTACTTGAATGTTTTGTCGTCTCCATTCCTGTCTGAAATTTTGTCATAATATAGAAAATTGAGCTAGCTTAACATGGGCATTAGATTTGTGTGATTCCAAGCTATAAATCAAAAGTTATGGACGATTTAGTGCAGACATGTCAAGTTGATCGGCCAGTTAAAATGAATATTCTTAACTGATCATTGGTGCTCATTTAGTAAAAGTTTATAAATGAAAAATAATGCATAGCATCACACAATTTGGGATGGATTGGAGTACTTGGATGCTTTGTCATTTCTATTTCTGTCTCAAATTTTGCAAAATATAGAAAATTGAGCTAGCTTAACGTATGCATTGGATTCGTATCATTCGGAGCTCTAAATCAAAAAATACAGACGATTAGGTGCAGACATGTGTCAAGTTGATCAACCAGTTACTATGATTATTCTAAACTAATCATTGGTGCTCATTGAGTGAAAGCTTATGAGTGTAGCACAATGCATGGCATTACGCAGTTGGGGATAGATTGGATTATTTGGACGCATTTTCTTCTCTACTTCCGTCTCAAATTTTTTCAAAACATAGAAAATTTATCTAGCGTAACGGGGGCACATTATTCATGTCATTATGAGCTAAAAATCAAAAGTTAAGAATGATTTAATGCAGGCATGACAAGTTGATCGGCTAGTTAATACGATTATTCTAAACTGATCATTGGGGCTCATTGAGTAAAGGCTTATAATTGAAGCATAATGCATGACATCACACAGTTTTGGATAGATTGGATAACTTGGACGCTTTGTCATGTTATTTTTGTTTCAAATTTTGTTACAATATAAAAAATTGCGCTAGCTTTACTTGGGCATTGGATTCGTGTCATTCTGAGCTCAAAACCGAAAGTTACGGATGATTTAGTGCGGACATGTCAAGTTGATCGGCAAATTAATATAATTATTCTTAACTGATCATTGGTGCTCATTGAGTAAAGGCTTATAAATGAAGCATAATGCATGACATCACACAATTTTGGATATTTTGGATTAATTGGATGCTTTTTCATGTGTATTTCTGTCTCATATTTTGTTTCAATATAGAAAATTCAGGTAGCTTAACGTGGGCATTGGATTCGTGTCATTCGGAGCACTAAATCAAAAATTACGTATGAATTAGTGCATACATGTCAAGTTGAGTGGTCAGTTAAAGTGATCATTCTAAACTGATCATTGGTGTTGATTAAGCTAAGGCTATTAAAAGAAGCATATTGTATGGCATCAAGCAGTTTGGATAGATTAGATTACTTGGATGCTTTCTCGTCTCTATTTTGTTTCAAATTTTGTCAAAATATAGAAAATTGAGCTAGCTTAACATGGGAATTGGATTCGTGTCATTCTAAATCCTAAATCAAAATTTACGGATGATGTTGTGCGGACATGTCAAGGTGATCGGCCAGTTAACGTGATCATTCTAAACTTATCATTGTGTCTCCTTGAGTAAAGGCTTATAAATGAAGCATAATGCATGACATCACAGAGTTTGGGATAGATTGGATTACTTGGACAGTTTGTTTTATCTAGTTCTGCTTTAAATTTTGTCACAATATAGAAAATGGAACTAGTTTAATGTAGGCACTGGAATCGTGTCATTCTAAGCTATAAATCATAAGTTATGGACGATTTGGTGCATACATGACAAGTTGATCGGCCAGTTAAAATGATCATTCTAAACTAATCATTGGTGCTCATTTAGAAAAACCTTATAAATGAAAAATAATGCATGGCCTCACACAGTTTGAGATGGAATGGATTACTTGAATGTTTTGTCGTCTCCATTCCTGTCTGAAATTTTGTCATAATATAGAAAATTGAGCTAGCTTAACATGGGCATTAGATTTGTGTGATTCCAAGCTATAAATCAAAAGTTATGGACGATTTAGTGCAGACATGTCAAGTTGATCGGCCAGTTAAAATGAATATTCTTAACTGATCATTGGTGCTCATTTAGTAAAAGTTTATAAATGAAAAATAATGCATAGCATCACACAATTTGGGATGGATTGGAGTACTTGGATGCTTTGTCATTTCTATTTCTGTCTCAAATTTTGTCAAAATATAGAAAATTGAGCTAGCTTAACGTATGCATTGGATTCGTATCATTCGGAGCTCTAAATCAAAAAATACAGACGATTAGGTGCAGACATGTGTCAAGTTGATCAACCAGTTACTATGATTATTCTAAACTAATCATTGGTGCTCATTGAGTGAAAGCTTATGAGTGTAGCACAATGCATGGCATTACGCAGTTGGGGATAGATTGGATTATTTGGACGCATTTTCTTCTCTACTTCCGTCTCAAATTTTTTCAAAACATAGAAAATTTATCTAGCTTAACGGGGGCACATTATTCATGTCATTATGAGCTAAAAATCAAAAGTTACGAATGATTTAATGCAGGCATGACAAGTTGATCGGCTAGTTAATACGATTATTCTAAACTGATCATTGGGGCTCATTGAGTAAAGGCTTATAATTGAAGCATAATGCATGACATCACACAGTTTTGGATAGATTGGATAACTTGGACGCTTTGTCATGTTATTTTTGTTTCAAATTTTGTTACAATATAAAAAATTGCGCTAGCTTTACTTGGGCATTGGATTCGTGTCATTCTGAGCTCAAAACCGAAAGTTACGGATGATTTAGTGCGGACATGTCAAGTTGATCGGCAAATTAATATAATTATTCTCAACTGATCATTGGTGCTCATTGAGTAAAGGCTTATAAATGAAGCATAATGCATGACATCACACAATTTTGGATATTTTGGATTAATTGGATGCTTTTTCATGTGTATTTCTGTCTCATATTTTGTTTCAATATAGAAATTTCAGGTAGCTTAACGTGGGCATTGGATTCGTGTCATTCGGAGCACTAAATCAAAAATTACGTATGAATTAGTGCATACATGTCAAGTTGAGTGGTCAGTTAAAGTGATCATTCTAAACTGATCATTGGTGTTGATTAAGCTAAGGCTATTAAAAGAAGCATATTGTATGGCATCAAGCAGTTTGGATAGATTAGATTACTTGGATGCTTTCTCGTCTCTATTTTGTTTCAAATTTTGTCAAAATATAGAAAATTGAGCTAGCTTAACGTGGGAATTGGATTCGTGTCATTCTAAATCCTAAATCAAAATTTACGGATGATGTTGTGCGGACATGTCAAGGTGATCGGCCAGTTAACGTGATCATTCTAAACTTATCATTGTGTCTCCTTGAGTAAAGGCTTATAAATGAAGCATAATGCATGACATCACAGAGTTTGGGATAGATTGGATTACTTGGACAGTTTGTTTTATCTAGTTCTGCTTTAAATTTTGTCACAATATAGAAAATGGAACTAGTTTAATGTAGGCACTGGAATCGTGTCATTCTAAGCTATAAATCATAAGTTATAGACGATTTGGTGCATACATGACAAGTTGATCGGCCAGTTAAAATGATCATTCTAAACTAATCATTGGTGCTCATTTAGTAAAAGCTTATAAATGAAAAATAATGCATGGCATCACGCAGTTCGTGACGGATTGGATTATTTGGACCCTTTGTCATATCTATTTCGGTCTCAATATTTGTCTAAATATAGAAAATCGAGCTAGCTTAATTTGGGCCTTGGATTCGTGTCATTCTAAGCTATAAATCAAAAGTTATGAACGATTTAGTGCAGACATGATAAGTTGATCGGCCAGGTTAAAATGATCATTATAAACTGATCATTGGTGCTCATTTAGAAAAACCTTATAAATGAAAAATAATGCATGGCCTCACACAGTTTGGGATGGATTGGATTACTTGAATGTTTTGTTGTCTCTATTTCTGTCTGAAATTTTGTCAAAATATAGAAAATTGAGCTAGCTTAACATGGGCATTATTTGTGTGATTCAAAGCTATAAACCAAAGGTTATGGACGATTTAGTACAGACTTGTCAAGTTGATCAGCTAGTTAAAATGAATATTCTTAACTGATCGTTGGTGCTCATTTAGTAATAGTTTATAAATGAAAAATAATGCATAGCATCACATAATTTGGGATGGATTGGATTACTTGGATGCTTTGTCGTTTCTATTTCTGTCTCAAATTTTGTAACAATATAGAAAATTGAGCTAGCTTAACGTATGCATTGGATTCGTGTTATTCAGAGCTCTAAATCAAAAATTACAGACAATTAGGTGCACACATGTGTCAAGTTGATCGGACAGTTAGTATGATTATTCTAAACTAATCATTGCTACTCCTTGATTGAAGCTTATGAGTGTAGCACAATGCATGGCATTACGCAGTTTGGGATAGATTGGATTACTTGGACGCATTTTCTTCTCTACTTCCATCTCAAATTTTGTCAAAACATAGAAAATTTATCTAGCTTAACAGGGGCACATTATTCATGTCATTCTGAGCTAAAAACAAAAGTTACGGATGATTTAAAGCAGGCATGATAAGTTTATCTGCTAGTTAATATGATTATTCTAAACTGATCTTTGGGGCTCATTGAGTAAAGGCTTCTAATTGAAGCATAATGCATGACATCACACAGTTTCGGATAGATTGGATAACTTGGATGCTTTGTCATGTTAATTTTGTCTCAAATTTTGTTACAATATATAAAAATTGAGCTAGCTTAACTTGGGAATTGGATTCGTGTCATTCTGAGCTCAAAATCGAAAGTTACGGACGATTTAGTGCGAACATACCAAGTTGATCGGCAAGTTAATATAACTATTCTTAACTGATCATTGGTGATCATTGAGAAAATGATTATAAATGAAGCATAATGCATGACATCTCACAATTTTGGATATTTTGGATTACTTGGATGATTTGTCGTGTGTATTTCTGTCTCAAATTTTGTTACAATATAGAAAATTGAGCTATCTTAACGTGGGCATTGGATTCGTGTCATTCGGAGCTCTAAATCAAAAGTTACGTATGATTTAGTGCATACATGTCAAGTTGAGTGGCCAATTAAAGTGATCATTGTAAACTGATCATTGGTGTTGATTAAGCTAAGCCTATTAAAAGAAGGATATTGTATGGCATCAAGCAGTTTGGATAGATTAGATTACTTGGACGCTTACTCGTCTCTATTTTTGTCTCAAATTTTGTCAAAATATAGAAAATTGAGCTAGCTTAACGTGGGGATTGGATTCGTGTCATTCTAAACTCTAAATCAAAAGTTACGGACGATTTAATGTGGACATGTCAAGTTGATCGGCCAGTTAAAGTGATCATTCTAAACTGATCATTGATGTTCAATGAGTAAAGGCTTATAAATGAAGCATAATGCATGGCATCACAGAGTTTTGCATAGATTGGATTACTTCGAAGCTTTTTCGCATCTTGTTCCATCTTAAATTTTGTCACAATTTAGAAAATGAAACTAGTTCAATGTAGGCATTGGAATCATGTCATTATAAGCTGTAAATCAAAAGTTATGGACGATTTGGTGCATACATGACAAGTTGATCGGCCAGTAAAAATGATCATTCTAAACTGATCATTGGTGCTCATTTAGTAAAAGCTTATAAATGAAAATAATACATGGCATCACGCAGTTCGTGACGGATTGGATTATTTAGACGCTTTGTCGTATCTATTTTGGTCTCAATATTTTTCATAATATAGAAAATCGAGCTAGCTTAATGTGGGCATTGGATTCATGTCATTTTGAGCTATAAATCAAACGTTGTGGACGATTTAGTGCGTACATGTCAAGTTGATTGGCCAGTTAAAGTGATCATTCTAAACTAATTATCGGTGCTCATTAAGTAAAGCCCTATAAATGAAGCATAAGGCATGGCATCGAGGATTTTGGATAGCATAGCATCACACAATTTGGGATGGATTGGATTACCTGGATGCTTTGTCGTCCCTATTTTTGTCTCAACTTTTGTCAAAATATAGTAAATTGAGCTAGCTTAACATGGGGAATTGATTCATGTCATTCTGAGCTCTAAATCAAAATTTACAGACGATTTAGTGCGGACATGTCAAGTTGATCAGCCAGTTAAAGTGATCATTCTAAACTGATCATTGGTGTTGATTAAGCTAAGCCTATTAAAAGAAGCATATTGTATGGCATCAAGCAGTTTTGATAGATTAGATTACTTGGACGCTTACTCGTCTCTATTTTTGTTTCAAATTTTGTCAAACTATAGAAAATTGAGCTAGCTTAACGTGGGGATTGGATTCGTGTCATTCTAAACTCTAAATCAAAAGTTACAGACGATTTAGTGTGGACATGTCAAGTTGATCGGCTAGTTAAAGTGATCATTCTAAACTGATCATTGATGTTCAATGAGTAAAGGCTTATAAATGAAGCATAATGCATGGCATCACAGAGTTTTGCATAGATTGGATTACTTCGACGCTTTGTCGTATCTTGTACCGTCTTAAATTTTGTCGCAATTTAGAAAATGGAACTAGTTCAATGTAGGCATCGGAATCATGTTATTCTAAGCTGTAAATCAAAAGTTATGGACGATTTGGTGCATACATGACAAGTTGATCAGCCAGTAAAAATGATCATTCTAAACTGATCATTGGTGCTCATTTAGTAAAAGCTTATAAATGAAAATAATACATGGCATCACGCAGTTCGTGACGGATTGGATTATTTGGACGCTTTGTCGTATCTATTTTGGTCTCAATATTTTTCATAATATAGAAAATCGAGCTAGCTTAATGTGGGCATGGGATTCATGTCATTTTGAGCTATAAATCAAACGTTGTGGACGATTTAGTGCGTACATGTCAAGTTGATTGCCAGTTAAAGTGATCATTCTAAACTAATTATCGGTGCTCATTAAGTAAAGCCCTATAAATGAAGCACAAGGCATGGCATCGAGGATTTTGGATAGCATAGCATCACACAATTTGGGATGGATTGGATTACTTGGATGCTTTGTCGTCCCTATTTTTGTCTCAACTTTTGTCAAAATATAGTAAATTGAGCTAGCTTAACATGGGCAATTGATTCGTGTCATTCTGAGCTCTAAATCAAAAGTTACGGACGATTTAGTGCAGACATGTCAAGTTGATCAGACATTTAAAGTGATCATTCTAAACTGATCATTGGTGCTAATTGAGTAAATGCTTATAAATGAATCATAAGGCATGACATCATTCAGTTCGTGATAGATTGGATTACTTGGATGCTTTGTCGTATCTAGTTCTGTCTCAAATTTTGTCACAATATAGAAAATTGAACTAGCTTAATGTAGGCATTGGATTCATATCATTCTAAGGTATAAATCAAAAGTTATGGACGATTTAATGTAGACATGACAAGTTGTTCGGCCAGTAAAAATAATCATTGGTTCTCATTTAGTAAAAGCTCATAAATGAAAAATAATGCATGACATCACACAATTTGGGATAGTTTGGATTACTTGGACGCTTTTTCGTATCTATTTATGCCTCAAATTTTGTCACAATATAGAAAATTGAGCTAGATTAACGTGGGCATTGGATTTGTATCATTATGAGCTCTAAATAAAAAGTTACGGACGATTTAGTGCGACATGTCAAGTTGATTGGCCAGTTAAGGGATCATTCTAAACTGATAAATGGTGCTCACTAAGTGAAGGCTTATAAATGAATCATAATGCATGGTATCAAGGAGTTTGGATAGATTGGATTACTTGGACGATTTGTCGTCTCTGTTTTTGTCTCAAATTTTGTCAAACTATTGAAAATTGAGCTAGCTTAGTATATGCATTGGATTCATGTCATTCTAAGCTCTAAATCTAAAGTTACAAATGATTTAGTGCGGACATGTGTCAAGTTGATCGGCTAGTAAGTATGGTTATATTAAACTGATCATTGGTGCTCGTTGAGTAAAGGCTTATAAATGAAGCACAATGCATGGCATCACTCATTTTGGGATAGATTGGATTACTTGGGCGCTTTGTCGTCATTAATTCCATCTCAGATTTATCAAAATATACAAAAATTAATCTAGATTAAGGTGGGCACTATATTCGTGTCATTGTGAGCTCAAAATCAGAAATTACAGGCGATTTAGTGCAGACATGTCAAGTTGATCAGCCAGTTAATATTATTATTTTAAACTGATCATTGGTGCTCATTGATTAAAGGGTTATAAATGAAGCATAATGCAATACATCACAAAGTTTTCGATAGATTGGATTACTTGCACACTTTGTCGTGCCTATATATGTCCCAAATTTTGTTACAATATAGAAAATTGAGCTAGCTTAACGTGGGAATTGGATTCTTGTTATTCTAACCTCAAAATAAAAAGTTATGAACGATGTAGTGCGAACATGTCAAGTTGATCAGCTAGTTAATATGATTATTCTAAACTCATCATTGGTGCTCATTGAGTAAAGGCTTATAAATGAAGCATATTGCATGACATCACAAAGTTTTGGATAAATTGGATTATTTGGACGCTTTGTCAAGCTATTTCTATCTCAATATTTGTCACAATATAGTAAATTAAGCTAGCTTAGTGTCGGCATTGTATTTGTCTCATTTTGAGCTCTAAATCAAAAGTTACGGACGATTTAGTGCAGACATGTCAAGTTGGTTGGCTAGTTAAAGTGATCATTCTAAACTAATCATTGGTGCTCACTAAGTAAAGGCTTAGAAATGAAGCATAATACATGGCATCAAGTAGTTTGGATAGATTAGATTACTTGGATGCTTTTTCGTATCTATTTCTGTCTCAAATTTTGTCAAAACAAAGAAAATTCAGCTAGTTTAACGTGGACATTGGGTTCGTGTCATACTGAGCTCTAAATCAGAAGTTACGAACAATTTAGTGCGCACATGTCAAGTTGATCGGCCTGTTAAAGTGATCATTCTAAACTGATCATTGCTGCTCATTGAGTAAACGCTTATTAAAGAAGCATAAGGCATGACATCACGCAGTTTGGGATAGATTGGAATACTTGGACGCTTTGTCATATCTAGTTATGTTTCAAATTTTGTCACAATGCAGAAAATTGACCTAGCGTAATGTGGGCTTTGTATTCGTGTCATTTTGAGCTATAAATCAAAAGGTACGGACGATTTAGTAAGGACATGTCAAGTTGATTGGCCAGTGAAAGTGATCATTCTAAACTGATTGTTGGTGCTCATTAAGTAAAGGCTTATAAATGAAGCATATGCATGCCATCAAGGAGTTGGATAGATTGGATTATTTGGAGGCTTTGTCGTCTCTATTTCGCTGTCAAATTTTGTCAAAATATAGAACGATGAGCTAGCTTAACGTATGCATTGGATTTGTGTCATTTTGAGCTCTAAATCAAAGTTACAGACGATTTAGTACGGACATGTGTCAAGTTGATCGGATAGTTAATATGATTATTCTAAACTGATCATTAGTGCTCATTGAGTAAGGGCTTATAAATGAAGCACAATGCATGGCATCACGTAGTTTGGGATATATTGGATTCCTTGGACACATTGTTGTCTCTACTTTCGTCTCAAATTTTATCAAAATATAGAAAATTTATGTCGCTTAACATGGGCACTGTATTCGTGTCATTTTGAGCTCAAAATCAAATGTTTGTGACGATTTAATGTGGACATGTCAAGTTGATCGGCAATTTAATATGACTATTATAAACTTATCATGGGTGCTCATTAAGGAAAGACTAATAAAATGAAGCATAATGCAAGGCATCACACAATTTTGGATAGATTGGATTACTTGGACGCTTTCTCATGTGTATTTCTGTCTCAAATTTTGTTACAATATAGAAAATTGAGCTAGCTTAACGTGGGCATTGGATTCGTATCATTGTGAGCTCAAAATCAAAAGTTACGCACGATTTCTTGCGTACATGTCAAGTTGATCGGCCAGTTAATATGATTATACTAAACTGTTCATCGGTGCTCATTGAGTAAAGTCTTAGAAATGAAGCATAATGCATGACATCACATAGTTTTGCATAGATTGGATTACTTGGATGCTTTGGCGTGTTTATTTCTATCTCCAATTTTGCTACAATGGAGAAAATTGAAATAGATTAACGTGGGCATTGGATTCGTGTCATTCTGAGCTTTAAATCAAAAGTTACAGACGATTTAGTACGGACATGTCAAGTTGAGTGGCTAGTTAAAGTGATCATTCTAAACTGTTCATAGGTGCTCAGTAAGTAAAGGTTTAGAAATGAAGCATAATGCATGGCATCAAGGAGTTTGGATAGATTGGATTAGTTGGATGCTTTGTCCTATCTATTTTAGTCTCAAATTTTATGAAAATATAGAAACCTGAGCTAGCTTAACGTGGGCATTGGATTCGTGTCATTATTCGCTCTAAATAAAAAGTTATGGACGATTTAGTGCGGACATGACAAAGTCATCGAGTAGTTAAAATGACAATTCTAAATTGATATTTGGTGCTCGTTGAGAAAAAGCTTAAAAATGAAAAATAATGCATGGTATCACGTATTTTGGGATGGATTGGATTACTTGGATGCTTTGTCGTCTCTGTTTCTCTCTCAAATTTTATCAAAATATAGAAAATTGAGCTAGCTTAACGTGGGCATTGGATTCGTGTGATTCTGAGCTCTAAATCAAAAGTTTCGTACGATGCGGACATGTCAAGGCTTAAGTGATGATTCTAAAATTATAATTCTAAAGTGATCATTGGTGCTCAGTGAGTAAAGGCTTATAAATGAAGTATAATGCATGACATCACATAGTTTTTGATAGCTTGGATTACTTGGATGCTTTGTCGTATCTTGTTCCATCTCAAATTTTGTCACAATATAGAAAATTGAACTAACTAAACGTGCGCATTGGATTCGTGTCATTCTATGCCATAAATCAAAAGTTATGTACAATTTAGTGGAGACATGACAAGTTGATCGGCCAGTTAAAATGATCATTCTATACTGATCATTGGTGCTCCTTAGGTAAAGGCTAATAAATGAACATAAAGCATGGCATCACGCAGTTTGGGATAGATTGGATTACTTGGATGCTTTGTTCTCTCTATATCTGTCTCAGATTTTTTCAAAAAATTGAGCTTGCTTAACGTGAGGATTGGATTAGTGTCATTTTGAGATCTAAATCAAAAGTTACACACGATTTAGTGAGGACATGTCAAGTTGATCGGCCAGTTAAAGTGATCATTCTAAACTGATCATTGGTGCCCAAAGAGTGAAGGCTTATAAATGAAGCATAATGCATGACATCACACAGTTTTGGATAGATTGGATTACTTCGACGCTTTGTCGTATCTATTTCAGCCCAAAATTTATTACAATATAGAAAAATGAGCTAGTTTAACATGGCGATTGAATTCGTGTGTTTTCGAGCTCTACAGATGGAGTTACACATGATTTAGTGCGGACATGTCAAGTCGATCGGTCAGTTAAAATGATCATTCTAAACTGATCATTGGTGCCCAATGAGTGAAGGCTTATAAATGAAGCATAATGCATGACATCACACAGTTTTGGATAGATTGGATTACTTTGACGCTTTGTCGTATCTATTTCTATCTCAAATATTGTTACAATATAGAAAATTGAGCTAGCTTAATGTGGGCATTGTATTCGTGTCATTTTGGGCTCTGTCAAAACTTACGAACGATTTAGTGCGGACATTTGAAGTTGATTGGCTAGAGAAAATGATCATTCTAAACTGATCATTGGTGCTCATTAATTAAAGGCTTATAAATGAAGAATAATGCATGGCATCAACGAGTTTGGATAGATTGGATTACTTGGATGCTTTGTCATCTATATATCTGTCTCAATTTTTTTCAAAATATAGAAAATTGAGCTACCTTAAGGTATGCATTGGATTCGTGTCATTATGAGCTCAAAATCAAAACTAATAGACGATTTAGTGCGGACATGTGTCAAGTTGATCGGCTAGTTAATATGATTATTCTAAACTGATCATTGGTGCTCATTGAGTAAACGCTTAAAAAAGAAGCACAATGCATGGCATTACGCAGTTTGAGATAGATTGGATTACTTCAACGCTTTGTCGTCTATACTTCCGTCTCAAATTTTGTAAAAATATAGAAAATTTATCTAGCTTAACATGGGCACTGTATTCGTGTCATTCTGAGATCTAAAGCAAAAGTTACGGATGATTTAGTGTGGAAATGTCAATTTGATCGGCCAGTTAATATAATTATTCTAAACTGATCACTGGTGCTCATCGAGTAAAGGCTTATAAATGAAACATAATGCATGACATCACACAGTTTTGCATAGATTGGATTACTTGTACGATTTTTCATTTCTATTTCTGTCTCAGATTTTGTTACAATATCGAAAATTGAGATAGCTTAATGTGTGCATTGGATTCGTGTCATTCGGAGCTCTAAATCAAAACTTACGAAAAATTTAGTGCAGACATGTATAGTTGAGTGGCTTGTTAAAGTGGTTACTCTAAACTGATCATTGGTGCTGATTAAGCTAAGGCTTACAAATGAAGTGTATTGCATGGCATCAACCAGTTTGGATAGATTGGATTACTTGGACACTTGGACGTCTCTCTTTCTGTCTCAAATTTTGTAAAAATATAAAAATTGAGCTAGCTTAGCAAGGACATTGGATTCGTTTCATTCCGAGTTCTAAATCAAAAGTTACGGACGATTTTGTGCGGACATGTCAAGTTTATTTGCCAGTTAAAGTGATCATTCTAGACTGATCATTGGTGCTCATTAATTAAAGGCTTATAAATGAAGTATAATGCATCGCATCAAGGAGTTTGGATAGATTGGATTACTTGGAGTCTTTGTCTTCTCTATTTCTGTCTCAAATTTTGTGAATATATAGAAAATTGAGCTAGCTTAACGTGGGCATTGGATTCGTGTTATTCTGAGCTCTAAATCAAAAGTTACAGACGATTTAGTGCAGATATGTCAAGTTGATTGGCCAGTTAAAGTGATCATTCTAAACTGATCATTGGTGCTCAGTGAGTAAAGGCTTGAAAATGAAGCATATGGCATGGCATCACGCAGTTTGAGATAGATTGGATTACTTGGATGCTTTGTCATATCTTGTTGTGTCTCAAATTCTGTCCCAATATAGAGAATTGAACTAGCTTAATGTGGGCATTGGATTCGTGTCATTCTAGGAGTTAAATCAAAAGTTATTGACGATTTAGTGCAAAAATGACAAGTTGATCAACCAGTTAAAATGATCATTTTAAACTGATCATTGGTGCTCATTTAATAAAATTTTATAAAAGAAAAATAATACATGCCATCACATAGTTTGGGATGAATTGGATCACTTAAGCGATTTGTCGTATCTAATTATGTCTCAAACTTTGTCAAAATATAGAAAATTGAGCTAGGTTAACGTGGGATTGAATTCGTGTTTTTCTGAGGATTAAATCAAAAGTTACACACGATTTAGTGCGGAAATGTCAAGTTGATCGGCCAGTTAAAATGATCATTCTAAACTAATCATTGGTGCCCAAAGAGTGAAAGCTTATAAATGAAGCATAATGCACGACATCACACATTTTTGGATAGATTGGATTACTTCGACGCTTTGTCGTACCTATTTCAGTCTCAAATTTTATTACAATATAGAAAATTGAGGTAGCTTAATGTGGGCTTTGTATTCGTGTCATTTTGAGCTCTAAATCAAAAGTTACAAATGATTTAGTGGAGACATTTCAAGGTTATTGGCTAGTTAAAGTGATCATTCTAATCTGATAATTGGTGCTCAATAATTAAAGACTTATAAATGAAGCATAATGCATGGCTTCAAGGAGTTTGGAAAGATTGGATTACTTGGATGCTTTGTCATCTCTATTTATGTCTCAAATTTTTCAAAATATAGAAAATTGAGCTAGATTAATGTATGCATCGGATTAGTGTCATTATGAGCTCGAATTCAAAACTTACAAATGATTTAGTGCGGACATGTGTCAAGTTGATCGGCCAGTTAATATGATTAGTCTAAAATGATCATTGGTGCTCATTGAGTAGCGCTTGTAAATGAAGCACAATGCATGGCATTATGCAGTTTGGGATATATTGAATTACTTGGACGCTTTGTCGTCTTTACTTTCATCTCAAATTTTGTCAAAATATAGAAAATTAATCCAGTTTAACATGGACACTGTATTCGTGTCATTCTGAGCTCAAAATCAAAAGTTACGCACGACTTAGTGCGGACATGTCAAGTTGATCGGCCAGTTCATATGATTATTCGAAACCGATCATTGGTGCTCATTGAGTAAAGGCTTATAAATGCAACATAATGCATGACATCACGCAATTTTGGATAGATTGGATTACTTGTACGCTTTGTCGTTTTTATTTATGTCTCAAATTTTGTTACAATATAGAAAATTGAGCTAGCTTAACGTTTGCATTGGATTCATGTAATTTTGGAGCTCTAAATCGAAACTTATGGACGATTTAGTGCAGACATGTCAAGTTGAGTGGCTAGTTAAAGTGATCATTCTAAACTGATCATTTGTGCTGACTATGCTAAGGCTTATAAATGAAGCATATTGCATGG
This sequence comes from Pugionium cornutum, assembly GCA_018901935.1. Taxonomy (NCBI): domain Eukaryota; kingdom Viridiplantae; phylum Streptophyta; class Magnoliopsida; order Brassicales; family Brassicaceae; genus Pugionium; species Pugionium cornutum. The sequence goes on from CM032160.1 coordinate 24,584,163, forward strand.
CATCAACCAGTTTGGATAGATTGGAATATTTGGACGTTTTGTCTTCTCTATTTCCGTCTCAAATTTTGTCAATATATAGAAAATTGAGCAAGCTTAACGTGGGCATTGGATTCGTGTCATTCCGAGCTCTAAATCAAAAGTTACGGATGATTTTGTGCAGACATTTCAAGTTGACATGCTAGTTAAAGTGATCATTCTAAACTAGTCATTGGTGCTCATTAAGTGAAGGCTTATAAATGAAGCATAATACAGGGCATCAAGGAGTTTTGATAGATTGGATTACTTGGATGCTTTGTCGTCTCTATTTTTTGTCTCAATTTTTGTAAAAATATAGAAAATTGAGCTAGCTTAACGTGGGTATTGGATTCATGTCATTCCGAGCTCTAAATCAAAAGTTACGGACGATTTAGTGCGGACATGTCAAGTTGATCGGCCAGTTAAAGTGATCATTCTAAACTTATAATTGGTGCCCATTAAGTAAAAGTTTATTAATGAATTATAAAGTAGGGCATCACGTAGTTTGTGATAGATTGGATTACTTGGATGCTTTGTCGTGTCTTGTTCTGTTTCAAATTTTTTCAAAATATGGAAAATTGAACTAGCTTAATGTGAGCATTGGATTCGTGTCATTCTAAGCTATAAATCAAAAGTTATTGACGATTTAGTGCAAAAATGACAAGTTGATTGGCGAGTTAAAATGATAATTTTAAACTGATTATTTTAAACTAATAACTGGTGCATATTTAGTAAAAGCTTATAAATGAAAAATAATACATGCCATCTTACAGTTTGGTATGGATTGGATTATTTAAACGGTTTGTCGTATCTATTTCTGTCTCAAGCTTTGTCAAAATATAGAAAATTGAGCTAGCTTAACATGGGCATTGGATTCGTTCATTCTTAGCTCTAAATCAAAATTTACGGACTGTTTAGTGTGAGATGTCAAGTTGATCTACCATTTAAAGTGATCATTCTAAACTGATCATTGGTGCTCATTACGTAAAGGCTTATAAATGAAGCATAAGGCATGGGATCTCTTAGTTTGGGATAGATTGGATTACTTGAATGCTTTGTCGTCTCTATATCTGTCTCAAATTTTGTCTAAATATGTAAATTTTATCTAGCTTAACGTGGGAATTGGATTCGTGTCATTTTCAGCTCTAAATCAAAATTTACACACAATATAGTGCGGACATGTCATGTTGATCTGCCAGTTAAACTGATCACTCTAAACTGATCATTGGTGCCCAATGCGTGAAGGCTTATAAATGAAGCATAATGCAGGACATCAAACGCTTTGGATAGATTGGATTACTTCGACGATTTGTCGCACTATTTCGGTCTCAAATTTTGTTACAGTATAGAAAATTTTCGTTTGTTTCTGAGCACTAAATCGAAAGTTACACACGATTTAGTGCGGACATGTAAAGTTGATCGGCCAGTTAAAGTGATCATTCTAAACCGATCATTGGTGCTAATTAGGTAAATGCTTATAAATGAAGCAAAAAGCCTGACATCAAGCAGTTTGGGATAGATTGGATTACCTGGATGCTTTGTTGTCTCTATATCTGTTTCAAATTTTGTCAAAATATAGAAAATTGCGCTAGTTTAACGTGGGCATTGGATTCGTGTCATTCTGAGCTCTAAATCTAAAGTTACGAATGATTTAGTGGGGACATGTCAAGTTGATAGGCTAGCTAAAGGTATCATTCTAAACTGATCATTGGTGCTTATTTAGTAAAGGCTTATAAATGAACAATAGGGCATGTCATCACGCAATTTGGGAAATACCGGATTACTTGATTGCTTTTTGTATCTAGTTCTGTCTCAAATTTTGTCACAATATAGAAAATTGAACTAGATTAATGTGGGCATTGGATTTCTATCATTCTAAGATATAAATCAAAAGTTATGGACGATTTAGTCAGACATGACAAAGTCATCGGCCAGTTAAAATGCTCATTCTAAAGTGATTATTGGTGCTCATTGAGTAAAATCTTATAAATGAAAAATAATGCATGGAATCGCGTATTTCGGGATAGATTGGCTTACTTGGACAATTTGTAGTATCTATTTTTGTGTCATATTTTGTCAAAATATAGAAAATTGAGCTAGGTTAAAGTGAGCATTGGCTTCGTGTCATTCGTAGCTCTAAATCAAAAGTTACTGACGATTTAGTGTGGACATGCAAGTTTATCAGCCAGTAAAAGTGATCATCCTAAATTGATCGTTGGTGCTCATTGAGTAAAAGCTTATAAAAGAAGCATAATGCATGGCATCACACAATTTTGGATAGATTGGATTACTTGAATGCACTGTCATATCTATTACTGTCTCAAATTTTGTTACAACAGAGTAAATATAGCTACCTTAACGTGGGCATTGGATTCGTGTGTTTCTGAGCTCTAAATCAAAGGTTACAGATGATTTAGTGCGGACATGTCAATTTTATCGACCTGTTAAAGTGATCATTCTAAATTGATTATTGGTGCTCAATAAGTAATGGCCTATAAATGAAGCATAAAGCATGGCATCAAGAGTTTTTGGGTAGATTGGATTACTTGAACGCTTTGTCGTCTCTATTTCTATCTCAAATTGTGTCAAAATTTAGAAAATTAGCTAACTTAACGTGGGTATTGGATTCGTGTCATTCCGAGCTCTAAAACATAGGTTACGGATGATTTTGTGCACATTTCAAGTTGATCAGCCATTTAAAGTGATCATTTTAAACTGATCATTGGTGCTCATTGAGTAAAGGCTTATATATGAAGCATAAAGCATGGAATCACATAGTTTGGGAAAGATTGGATTACTTGGACGCTTTGTTGCATCTAGTTCTGTCTCAAATTTTGTAACAATATTGAAAATTGAACTAGCTTAATGTGGGCATTGGATTCGTGCCATTCTGATCTATAAATCAAAAGTTATGGACGACTTTGTGCTGACATGACAAAGTTTTCGACCAGTTAAAATGATCATTCTAAACTGATCATTGGTGCTCATTGAGTAAAAGCTTATAAATGAATAATATTGAATGGCATCACGCAGTTCTGGATTGCTAGGATTACTTTGATGCTTTGTCGTATCTATTTTTGTCTCAAACTTTGTCAATATATAGAAAATTGAACTAGCTTAATGTGGATATTGGATTCATGTCATTCGGAGCTATAAATCAAAAGTTTTGGATGATTTAGTGCTGACATGACAAAGTCATCGGCCAGTTAGAATAATCATTCTAAACTGATCATTGGTGCTCATTGAGTAAAAGCTTAAAATGAAAAATAATGCATGGCATCACGTATTTTTGGATGGATTGGATTATTTGAACACTTTGTCGTATCTATTTTTGGCTCAAACTTTGTCAAATTATAGAATTTTGAGCTAGCTTAACTTGGGGATTGGATTCGTGTCATTCTGAGCTCCAAAATCAAAAGTTATGGACGGTTTAGTTCGGAAATATCAAGTTGATCGGCCAGTTAAAGTGATCATTCTAAACTGATCAGTGGTGCTCAATGAGTAAAGGCATATAAATGAAGTACAATGCATGAAATCAAACATTTTTGGATAGATTGGATTACTTGGACGCTTTGTCGTATCAATTTGTGTCTCAAATTTTGTTACAATATAGAAAATTGAGCTAGCTTAACGTGGATATTGAATTCATTTGTTACTGAGTTCTAAATCAAAAGTTACACACGATTTAGTGCGGACATGTCAAGTTGATCGGCCAGTTAAAGTGATCATTCTAAACTGATCATTGGTGCTCGTTAGGTAAAGGCTTATAAATGAAGCATAAAGCATGGCATCACGCAGTTTGCGATAGATTGGATTACCTGGATTCTTTGTTGTCTCTATATCTGTTTCAAATTTTGTCAAAATATAGAAAATTGAGCTTGTTTAACATGGGCATTGGATTCGTGTCATTCTGAGCTCTAAATCTAAAGTTACGAACGATTTAGAGTGGACATGTCAAGTTGATCGGCCAGTTAAAGTGATCATTCTAAATTGATCATTGGTGCTCATTGAGAAAAGCCTTATAAATGAAGCATAAGGCATGGCATCACACAGTTTGGGAAAGATTGGATTACTTGATTGCTTTGTTGTTTCTAGTTCTGTCTCAAATTTTGTCACAATATAGAAAATTGAACTAGCTTAATGTGGGCATTGGATTCGTGTCATTCTAAGATATAAATCAAAAGTTATGGACGATTTAGTGCATACATGACAATTTGATCGGCCAGTTAAAATGATCATTCTAAACTGATCATTGGTGCTCATTTAGTAAAAGCTTATAAATGAAAAATAATGTATGGCATCACGTAGTTTCGAATGGATTGGATTACTTGGACGCTTTATCTTATCTATTTCCGTTTCAAATTTTGTCACAATATAGAAAATTGAGCTAGGTTAACGTGGGCATTGGATTCGTGTCATTGTATGCATTAAATCAAGAGTTACGGACGATTTAGTGCGTACATGTCAAGTTCATTGGCCAGTTAAAATGATCATTAAAGACCGATCATTGGTGTTGATTGAGTAAAAGCTTGTAAATGATGCATAAAGCATGGCATAAAGCAGTTTCGGTAGATTGGATTATTTGGACAATTTGGCGTGTCTATGTTTGTCTCAAATTTTCTCAAAATATAGAAATTTGAGCTAGCTTAACGTGGGGATTGGATTCCTGTCATTCTAAGCTCTAAAAAGAAAGTTACACATGATTTAGTATGGACATATCAAGTTGATCGCCAGTTAAAGTGATCATTCTAAACTGATTATTGGTGCTCATTAGGTAAAAGCTTATAAATTAAGCATAAAGCATGTCATCACGCAGTTTGGGATATATTGAATTACTTGGACACTTTGTTGTCTATATATGTCTCAAGTTTTTTTCAAAATATAGAAAATTGAGCTAGCTTAAAGTAGGCATTGGATTCCTGTCATTCTGAGCTCTAAATCAAAAGTTACACACTATTTGGTGTGGACATGTCAAGTTGATCGGCCTGTTAAAGTGATCATTCTAAACTGACAATTGGTCTCATTGAGTAAAGGCATATAAATGAAGTATAAGGCATGGCATCACGCAGTTTGGGAAAGATTAGATTACTTGTCGTATTTAGTTCTGTCTCAAATTTTGTCAGAATATAAAAAATTGAACTAACTTAATGTGGGCATTGGAGTCGTGTCATTCTAAGCTATAAATCAAAAGTTATGGACGATTTTGTGCACACATGACAAGTAGATCGGCTTGTTGAAATGATCATTCTAATATGATCATTAGTGCTCATTTAGTAAAAGCTTATAAATGAAAAATAATGCATGGTATCACGCAGTTTGGGATAGATTGGATTACTTGAATGCTTTGTCGTATCTATTTTTGTCTCAAATTTTATCACAAAATAGAAAATTGAGCTAGCTTAACGTGGGAATTGGATTCGTGTCATTGTGAGCTCGAAATCAAAAATTACGAACTATTTAGTGCGGAAATGTCAAGTTGATCAGCCAGTTAAAGTGATCATTTTAAACTGATCATTAGTGCTGATTAAGGAAAGGCTTATAAATGAAGCATAATGCATGGCATCACACAGTTTTGTGTAGATTGGATTACTTGGATGCTTTGTCGTATCTATTTCTGTCTCAAATTTTGTTACAATATATAAAATTAGGCTAGCTTAAAGTGGGCATTGGATTCGTGTCATTTTGAGCCCTAAATATAGAGTTACGGACGATTTAGTGCGGACATGTCAAGTTGATCAGCCAGTTAAAGCCATCATTCTTAACTGATCATTGGTGCTCATTGAGTAAAGACTTATAAGTGAAGCATAATGCATGGCATTACTCAGTTTCAGATATATTGGATTACTTGGACGCTTTCTCGTATCTATTTATGTTTCAAATTTTGTTACAATATAGAAAATATAGCTAGCGTAACGTGGGCATTTGATTCGTGTGTTTCTGAGCTCTGGATATAATGTTACGGAAGATTTAGTGCGTACAAGTCAAGTTCATCGGCCAGTTAAAATAATCATTAAGAACTGATCATTGGTGCTCATTGAGTAAAAGCTTGTAAATGATGCATAAAGCATAGCATCAAGCAGTTTAACATGGACACTTTGTCGTCTCTATTTTTGTCTCAAATTTTGTCAAAACACAGAAATTTTAGCTAGCTTAACATGGGGATTGGATTCGTGTCCTTCTAAGCTCTAAATCAAAAGTTATGGATGATTTATTGCGGACATGTCAAGTTTATCGGCCAGTTAAAGTTATCATTCTAAACTGATCATTGGTGCTCATTAGGTAAAGGCTTATGAATGAAGCCGAAAGAAGTGCATCACGCTTTTTTGGGATGGATTGGATTACTTGGACACTTTGTCGTATCTAGTTTTGTCTCAAATTTTGTCACAAAAAAGAAAATTGAACTAGCTACTGTGAGCATTGGATTCATGTCATTCTGAGCTATAAATTAAAAGTTATGTGTGATTTAGTGCATACATGAGAAATTGATCGTACAGTTAAAATGATCATTCTAAACTGATCATTGGTACTAATTGAGTAAAAGCTTAATAATGAAAAATTATGCATCATATCACGCAGTTTGGGATGGCTTGGATTACTTGGATGCTTTTTAGTATCTATTTTTATCTCCAATTTTGTCACAATATATAAAATTGAGATAGGTTAACGTGGGCATTGGATTCGTGTCATTAGCAGCTCTAAATCAAAAGTTATGGCCGATTTAGTGCGGACATGTCAAGTTGATCGGCAAGTTAAACTGATCATTGGTGCTCATTAAGTAAAGGCTTATAAATGAAACATAATGCATGGCAACAAGGATTTTGAATAGATTGGATTATTTGGACGATTTGTCGTATCTAATTCTGTCTCAAATTTTGTTACAATATAGAAAATTGAGCTAGCTTAACATGACATTGTATCCGTGTCATTCTGAGCTCAAAATCAAAAGTTATAGACGATTTGTCAAGTGTATCGGCCAGTTAATATGATCATTCTAAACTGATACTTGGTACTCATTAAGTAAAGGCTTATAAATGAAGCATAATACATGGCATCACAAAATTTTGGATAGATTGGATTACTTGGATGCCTTGTCGTATCTATTTCGGTCTCAAATTTTGTCACAATATAGAAAATTGAGCTAGCTTAACGTGGGCATTGGATTTCTGTCATTCTGAACTCTTAATCAAAAGTTATAAATGATTTAGTGCGGAAATGTCGAGTTGATCGGCCAGTTAATATGATCATTCTAAACTGATAATTGGTTCTCTTTAAGTAAAAGCTTATAAATGAAAAATAATGAATGGCATCACACAGTTTAGGATTAATTGGATTACTTATACGCTTTGTCATATCTAGTTTTGTTTCAAATTTTGTGAAAAATATAGAAAATTGAGCTAGCTTAACGTGGCCTTTAGATTCATTTCATTTTGATCTCAAAATCAAAAGTTACGGACGATTTAGTGCAGACATGTCAAGTTGATCGGCCAGTTAAAGGGATCATTCTAAATTGATCACTGGTGCTCATTGAGTAAAGGCTTATAAATGAAGAATAATGCATGACATCACACAGTTTTGGATACATTGGATTACGTAGATGCTTTCTTGTCTCTATTTCTGTCTGAAATTTTGTCAAAATATAGAAAATTGAGGTAGCTTAATGTGGGCATTGGATTCATGTCATTATAAGCAATAAATCAAAGTTAGAGACGATTTAGTGTGGACATGTCAAGTTGATTGGCCAGTGAATATGATTATTCAAAACTGATCATTAGTGCTCATTGAATAAAGGATTATAAATGAAGCATAATGCACGCATCACGCAGTTTGGGATAGACTGGATTATTTCGACGCTTTGTCGTCTCTACTTCTGTCTAAAATTTTGTCAAAATATATAAAATTTATCTAGCTTAACGTGGGCACTGGACTTGTGTCATTAGAAGCTCAAAATCAAAAGTTACGGATGATTTAGTGCGGACATGTTAAGTTGATCGGCTAGTTAGTATGATTATTCTAAACTTATGATTGGTGCTAATTGAGTAAAGGCTTATAAATGAAGCAAAATGCATGGCATCACACAATTTTGGAGAGATTAGATTACTTGGACGCTTTGACGTATCTATTTCCATCTCAAATTTTGTCACAACATAGAAAATTGAACTAGCTTAATGTGGGCATTGGATTCATGTCATTCTGAGCTATAAATCAAAAGTTATGGACGATTTAGTGCAGACATGACAAGTTGATCGGCTAGTTAAAATGATCAGTCTAAACTGATGAATGGTGCTCATTGAGTAAAAGCTTAATAATGAAAAATAATGCATGGGATCACGCAGTTTGGAATGGATTGAAGTACTTGGATGCTTAGTTGTCTCCATATATGTCTCAAATTTTGTCAAAAGATAGAAATTTGAGCTAGCTTAACGCGTGCATTGGATTCTTGTCATTCTGATTTAATGAAAAGTTATGGATGATTTAATGCCGACATTTCAAGTTGACCGGTCAGTTAATATGATTATTCTAAACTGATCACTCGTGCTCATTGGGTAAATGCTTATAAATGAAGCAAAATGCGAGGCATCACACACTTTTGGATAGATTGGATTACTTGAACGCTTTCTCGTATCTATTTCTATCTCAAATTTTGTTATAATATAGAAAATTGAGCTAGCTTAACATGGCATTGGATTCGTGTCATTCGGAGCTCTAAATCAAAAGTTATAGACGATTTGTCAAGTTGATCGGCCAGTTAATATGATCATTCTAAACTAATAATTGGTGCTCATTAAGTAAAGGCTTATAAGTGAAGCATAATACATGGCATTACTCAGTTTTGGATATATTGGATTACTTGGACGCTTTGTCGTATCTATTTCTGTTTCAAAATTTATTACAATATAGAAAATATAGCTAGCTTAACGTGGGCATTTGATTCCTGTGTTTCTAAGCTCGAAATCAAAAGTTACGGATGATTTAGTGCATACATGTGAAGTTCATCGGCTAGTTAAAATGATCATTAAAAATGATCATTGGTGCTGATTGAGTAAAAGCTTGTAAATGATGCATAAAAAATGGCATCAATCAGTTTTGGTAGATTGGATTACTTGCACTCTTTGTCATGTCTATTTTTGTCTCAAATTTTCTCAAAATATAGAAATCTGAGCTAGCTTAACATGGGGATTGGATTCGTTTCATTCTAAGCTCTAAATCGAAAGTTACAGATGATTTAGTATGAACATGTCAAGTTGATCACTAGTTAAAGTGATCATTCTAAACTGATCATTGGTGCTCATTAGGTAAAGGCTTATAAATGAAGCATAAAGCATGCCATCACGCAGTTTGGGATATATTGAATTACTTGTATGCTTTGTTTTCTATATATATGTCTCAAGTTTTTTCTCAAAATATAGAAAATTGAGCTAGCTTAACGTATGCATTTGATTCCTGTCATTCTGAGCTCTAAATCAAAAGTTACAAACTATTTGGTGTGGACATGTCAAGTTGATCGGCCAGTTAAAGTGATCATTCTAAACTGATTATTGGTCTCATTGAGTAAAGGCTTATAAATGAATCATAAGGCATGGCATCACGCAGTTTGGGCATGTCGTATTTAGTTCTGCCTCAAACTTTGTCAGAATATAGAAAATTGAACTAGATTAATGTGGGCATTGGATTCGTGTCAATCTAAGCTGTAAATCAAAAGTTATGAACGATTTTCTGCAGACATGACTAGTAGATCGGCCAGTTGAAATGATCATTCTAAAATGATCATTAGTGCTCATTTAGTAAAAGCTTATAAATGAAAAATAATGCATGGCATCATGCAGTTTGGGATAGATTAGATTACTTGGACGCTTTTTCGTATCTATTTTAGTCTCAAATTTTATCACAATATAGAAAATTGAGCTAGCTTAATGTGGGTATTGGATTCGTGTCATTCTGAGCTCTAAATCAAATGTTATGGACTATTTAGTGCGCAAATGTCAAATTGATTGGCTTGTTAAAGTGATCTTTTTAAACTGATCATTGGTGCTGATTTAGTAAAGGCTTATAAATGAAGCATAATGCATGGCATCACACAGTTTTGTATAGATTGGATTACTTGGATGCTTTGTCGTATCTATTTCTGTCTCAAATTTTGTTACAATATAGAAAATTAGGCTAGCTTAACGTGGGCATTGGATTCGTGTCGTTCTGAGCCCTAAATATAAAGTTATAGACGATTTGTGATGCAGGAACAAGAGGACTTGTTCAAGTAAGGGGAACTGCTGGAGAGACTCTAGCTGGCTGTACAGCATTTTCTAGAGACTCAAGAGTGATGGGTTGATGGTGACCCTTCAGCTAGCTGTAGAGCACTTTCTAGAGGATCTAAGTGAGGATTGAGTAGAGAGGAGGATCGAGAGACGCCACACAGATTATGGAAGGTCTGTGATAAGTCTAGAGGACTCAAGCTTCAAGGATTCTCACACAAGAAGGCTGGAAGCATCAGCTCCTTTCAAAGGAAGAAAACTAGGTTTTTATTTCATAAAACTTCTGTGATTACATGCTGAGAAGGGACTTTATATACTAGTCTAGCAGAAGTTGCTTTGTAGGGCTGAAAATACATTATAATGAAAGGACTAAAGCAAAAATAACAATAAGACATTAGGACCTAATGACAAATAAAAGACTCTTAAACTTAACAGTCACATTCCTGCAAAAACAAGCAAATAAACTTGTTAATTCAAACATAAGAATTTTAAATACGCACCTTGGTCTCTTGTAGCTCCTTATAATGCCTTCTTAAGTTTGTTTAGCAATGATGA